>VZTN01032685.1:14939-51527 GCA_013400515.1 Erpornis zantholeuca
CCGCGGTGGGACTGGGCGCGCGGCGACATGACAGGAATGCCCGAGTGACACCGGCGGGGATGAGGGATCGGGAGATCCGCCGGGAGGAGAGCGGGGTCCCCCCAAATGAGGGCACCTACCGATCTGTATGCTGTTAGAATTGACCCCCCAGATCAGTCCCCACAATACAGGAGCCAGGAAGACAGAAATATGCATAATCTTTTGCATTTCCAGGAAAAGTAGAGCATCCACAAAGCCACGGAAACAGCCCTTTCTTCTTCTTCTTCCTCCTCCTCCTCCTTCTCCTCCGCGGAGCGCGCTCGTCAGCAAATTAGATCCCGTGCGCTCCGGGCGAGCGGCCGTCGGGAGCAAGCGAGCCGCGGGAGGGAAGGAACGAGAAGAGCCCCGCGGCGGGAGCGGGAGAAGCCGCTGTCCGAGCTGCCGGCGCTCCGGTGGTGCTGGCGGCTCCGGCTCCGAGCGGGATGGGGGTGCTGATGGGGGTGCTGATGGGGGTGCCGGCGGTGCCGCTGCGCTCCCNCGCGCGCCCGCCCGCCCGCCTCCAGCACCGCGGACAGTGGCCTCACTTCGGGGAGATTATTTATCTGCTCGGTCGGACATCCCTTTATTTATTTATTTATTTATTTATTTATTTGATTTTCACCCGCCTCCCCCAGCATGGAGCCACCTCACAGATACACCTTGAAAAGCACACTTTTATTTTTTGTTGTTAATTTAGCTGCCGCACACAAACTGTAGGAGTTAATATGTAGGAAGAGTTAAAGCTGTTCTGATTCTTCTTCATTTTCATGCATAACAGGTTTTTGGTTGGTTTTTTTTTTTTTTTTCCTTTCCAAGATGGGTTCCAGCTGTATTAGCTAGACATGCTATTTACTGCAAGCTAAATTTAACATTTCTCAGCTTGGCACGAAGTCTGTTGCTGTGCACCACACACACACACACACACACACACAAATGCACACATTTTATAGAAGAAAAGGCAGCGTGGCATTCCTGTGACCATGACAATGAATTTGCTATAAAGTGATCATTTTCTGGCATATTTTTTTATTAATTTATATTTAGTTAACAATGCTGGGAAATATCCACATAGGAAAGGATATCGATCTTGCATTGCATTTCCCTTTTTCCTTTACTGTTTCTTTTTTTCTTATTATTTAATTGCTTTAATTCTCCTTTCCGGGAGGAGGTATTCAGGTATTCAGATGTCAATACGAATAAGTATCCTGAACACATAGGAAGTAGGCAATTTGAAGACCTTTACTCATCACTAATTCATGATGAGTTTTGTTTCATTTGAGTCATATCACCAGGAAATTCTGTACAAGAGTCTGTCTGTACTTGTCTCATCTTCTCTCTCTCACCCACAAAATGAGATGAGCCTGAAAAAGAGAGCAAGCTTTAACAACCTGATCATAAAGCCCCTCCGGGCTTATCTGGGTGGAATGGCAGAGTTTCTACAGCCCTTCCTCGCTCTCTCCCCCAGCCTGGTCTCTCCCAGAAGTCACGTTCTGCGCTGCATGGTAAAACCTACTGCTGATTTCTGTGAAAGGGGCAGGCAGCATCACTGTGACAATCGACAGATTAAGCTGTCAGGGGACAGCTTGTATTCGGGTAGCCCCGACTGAGACCTCAACAATGAGATGTACAGACATTTACTTTTAATAAACATTTCCATGTAATATTGCCAATTTTTAACAGAAGCGTAGACAAATTGTATGTTTGTTTTTGTGGTTTGGTTTTTTTTTTTACTGAGATCTAAAGCATCCCCTTATGTATAACAAATGAGGTTAAAATGAAGCAAATATTTCAGTTAGAAGATTGTATTTTAATATGTTATAATAAAACAAAAAACATATTTACCAATATACACTATAGCTGCATAATATACTAAAATATAAAAAGGATTTGGGTAATGTAAAGCATAAAAATGAAATCTAAAGAATCTTACTTTTCGAATGAACTGTATTTACAGTTATGGGAAGGATTTAAATCTTTAAACTGTTATTTGGGGCTTTGGGGATTTTATTTGTTGGCTTGGATGTTTGGGTTTTTTGTGTTGTAGAGAACAGTGCTATTCCACAGAAGCATCAAGACCTTTGTCAGACATAGTAAAAATAATTCATGGTGATGCATGCTTTAGCTGCTAGACAGCAAAATGCTATTTTATTGTTTATACTAAAGTATAAGTTACTAAGTTTTGATCCCGCTGTAGTGGGTGCTACAAAATGAGCAATCTTACCTGAGTCAAACACTTAATAGATTAAGGTCCTGAGCTCAATCTCTGTTGTGACAGTGCCCTTGCTGTGCCTTCCAAGATAAAGGCCTACAGAATACAGCATAGCAGGTAGGTAAAATAAAAGTGATCTGAGTAAGAAGTTAATAACCACTATTTGTGATGAGTTAGTAACAGCTGCCATGGCAATTCCAGCTGATACTGTCCTGGCTGTTGATTTTCTAATGCATACTTTTCCATTTCAGAATCGTGAGTGTGTATTGGTATATATCATGTTCAATGTGTGCATGTGTATGTATGGGCATGTACTCCAAATTTGTATCATCATGTCAGAACATGTAGAAAAAAAAGAGTCAAACTGTGTGGCCATATTCCACTGTTGGTGTGCCAGGGACAAATAAAAGATTTTGGCTGATATGAGGGAGTACTAAAGGACAACATGGTCTAGTCAATCAGCCTGACTGAAAAGAGTTGATAATAAAAAAAGGCCTTCTTCAACTCTTTACTTTTTATAACAATCTAATCAAAAAGATGCAAGTGGGCAAAGGAGAAAAAAGAAATTTATAGGTGATAGTAATTTATGACCATGTACTAAATATAGACATACTCATTAACACTGTGGATGAGAAAATCAGAATGCATTACTGGGAATCACATTCAATACTTTTTGCTCCAAGGAAAAGAATCTTGCAAGAGGTCAGTGAGGATTGTATTCTTAAAAACAGAAGATTATATTCTTATAAGCATTCTTCTAAATCCATGAAAGGAGCTCATATAAAAATGCATTAGTTCAGAATGTGAACAAAGCATCAACAAGGAGACTGTTAATAATGAGCATCAATCACTTGTTGAAAGGAACACAGCAATGCAATAATAATGAAAACAATGGCAGATGACAGAAGACCAGATACCTAGTAATAAAATGTCAGACCCCTGAAAAGCCTAAGTGCCTAATCCTGATTCCATAGAACTCCAGGAGAGGTTTGCTACTTACTGCAAAGGATCATGGCTAGACTTGATTTCACAATTTAATATTGTCTAATGGATATTCTGAATGTAAGGTAGAAGTTGGTGAGGAAGTTAAAAAAACCCTGATATATGCTCTAATCAGAAGTAAAAATTGTCAGGAATACATTTCCTCTGCAGTTCATCCTGGCACAATCCTGATTGAGACAGTGGCTGCAGTTCAACTATATGAAAATATCCATATGTTTCATCATTTGGATACGAGATGCAGAAAGAAACTTGGAAAAGACTGAAGAACTGAAAATTTTTGCCTTGTGCTCAGAAACATTTAGTGATCACTCTATATATTTAACAGAAAGATAATTCTGGAATGGCTTGGTGACATGGAGCACATGCTACAGGAAACTAACTTAGGCAATACAAAACATTTGAGGAGAAGGATGGAGTAAAAAACTCAGGTGTTGAATGCTGATATTCATCACATTCAGATTAGAAATTAAGTTTCTCTTTTGTTTTGCTGTTTTAGTAATGTGTCATTGACCATGCAGTCATGTGCTGAGAAGTGTAATAAATTCCTACAAAATGCTCTTTTCTAAATATCCTAGTTGAAAAAATTAAATTCTGAGAAGGCCTTTGGCAAGAGCTCAGACTAAATGGTTATAGTGGCCTTTCTGGCCTTTTATCCTATCAATTTTTGGGATTTATATTCAAAATTATTTTTGATATCTTCTTCATTATAAAAAAATCTTAAAATGTGCCAATTTAGTAGGGTGCAAAAATGCTGTACCAGCATATGAATCCTTCAATTACATGGCTGATACTTCCCTTCAACAGAGATTATTGTCTTTGGACTTTTGAAATCTGCAGAACTTTTTCAAATACCAGCAAATGTAAATAAAGAGGAAATACAAATGAAGGTTCCAAGTTCCAAATCTTTTTTGAAGTGCGTAGTCCCATATGTTCACTCTGGATCTCAAGAGCCTTTTTAAAAATAAAAAGTACATCCTGATCTTCCATGCTCATTCTGTTTTGTGTTCTGATTAGCAAACACGTAGTGTTCTCATTAACAGCACACAGACCCGGGGAGGACACGCTCGGAGGAATATCTTAGGCTGCCTCCTATTACGTGATTTTGGTGATGGAAAAAGCAGCATCATGACCCTTCTGGTATAACTGATGTAAAATAATTGGTAATAATCATACAGCTTTCACTTCCCTTTGCTCTGTAGTTGCTGTGACAATGCAGTTTGTTACCAGTTTAGCTAACTGTTTTGTGAAATTTATAACAATTTGGGATTTACTATTCTTATTTGAACTACTCGTGTTCTTTCTATTTATGAGAAATTTTATATTTTTTTTGCCAATAAAATCACTTAAGTATATGCTAAATAAACCATGTGTGTGGAAAATCTGCTGTAGATTACTTCAATTTTTTCTACTAAGATTATAACAAATTACATTATTAAGCCCCTGGAAAAATATAAAAGGAACATTTTCAGATTAGACTATGCATTCTAAATCCCTGATTCTTGTCTGGCAATATCTTTCACTTTCTTCCCGTGGTATAAAAAACTTCCATTGCTTTGTCTCAGACCCAAGGGATAAATTTCTTATTCCTGTTCTAATTTTTCCCCTGACTACCTGCTACTTCTCTTCTTCTTCCCTTTCTTGTTTCTTGGGTGACTTCCATCTGGTTTTCCAACACATTGCCATCAGAATCTCCTTTTCTCTATGGTTATTTTGATTTTACCCTCATATTTTATTCCCCATTCCCTCTGTGGAGCACAGCTAATTCCAGTGTGTTGGATTGTTGACTGTAACAGCTAGCCTTGATTCTCTCTCTTTTCATCTACCACCTCTTCCATCTGTTCCACGGGCAATGCCAGCCTTGACTCCAGTGTTGTTTTTTATTATCATTGTGTTCTTATTCCTTTTTTCATGCCAGCATCTATATTTGAAGTATCAACTCTACACTCATTTTTCAGGTCAATTCTTAATCATTGAAATTCCTCTTTAGCCTTGCACCTTTTCTGTCACCTGTGAGAAATGTATTACTCATTATTCAGAATGAAAATCCCTTTTGGAGATGATGAAGACATCAGATTTCATACACTGGTGGACTGTTCCCTGCTGAGGTATGGTACTTGTCAAATCTCCAATACTTGTCAAATCACCTCTCCACCTCACTTACCTGCATTCATAAACCACATGCTAAAATGTTAAAAGGCAAATACAAGCTGACAAGAATGTTACAGTCTGCTCTCTATTGACATATCTGGGGTATGCTTTTAGTGATACTCTCTAATTTCTACTCACTTATGACTTGGACCTTTTTTTCTGATAAAAAATAGGTGTTTTTTCCCTCAGAAATCGCAGCACCATGTTGTAGTCCCACATCTTCAGAATCCCAAGCAGAAGTACTGAGAAGCAGCTCTAGATTTGCAAATCACAGACATTGCAACCCAAGGCTAATATGTGCCAGTGATAGTAAAACCTCTGTATATCTTTGATCACATATTCCTCTGCACTTAAATTTATGAGTATTCCAGGAAGTTGATTTTGTCATTGTAGTGAGTATGCAGAAGTAGTATTTAAAACAAAGACACTGGACAAATACCAGCCTATGGGAAATGGACTGTGTAAGCATCATTCTCAGCATGGAGAAGACACGTTCTCAGTTTAATATTTCATCCAAACATAAAAACTATTCCTAACATATATGCCTACTCCATTTACCTTAGAAACCTGGAGAAATCAGCTGATCTTTTTAAAATTTGAACCTGTTGCAAAGCTGACTTGTCTTCTTTTTGTATCCCAGCAGGTAAAAGTAGTTCATGAACACCGATCTCTTGCAGAGAATGGAAGTTCTCTCAGGGGCTTTCCATGCTAATCAACAATATAATCTGCATTATGACCTCACACAGGACTCAGGACAGTGTTCACACAAGCTTTGCAAAGATGCTTTCCACCACAGCAGAACTAACAGCTAAACTCCTTAATCCAGGGAAGACAGCTTCTCGTAACATTCCACACTGAGGAGTGAATCTCTCCTTCTCTGGAACAGTTTCTGTATGATCTTATTCCCATCCTTTGCACAGGGCTTCAAGGCCAAGAGCTTTTTGAACAAGCAGAAAAGCTGCAATGACTACGCTGGTGCTAATCCTGCTTTTGGGCTGGGCACCACGGCAGTCAGGGCCAAAGCAGGCGAGGGGGAGAGGGCAGTGTGTTCCCTCCTCCTACCCCTTGGAGCTGGGGAGCCCCGTGCCAGGCTGCTCGGTGGAGCGATTTGGCCAGCTGTCAGCGCGGGGAGATGGATGGTGGTAACAGGCTGCTTTGCTGCTCCCTGCACAGAAAAGGAGAACAAAACCCACTGCAGTCACCAAGGCAGCAAATGAAAGCTCCATTTTCCTTCTTCCGCAGGGGTGTTTCCCTTCTGAGCTGACAGTGGTACCAGAAGGCACAGAGGCATCAGGCTGCACTTGTCCCAGCACCACTGGTCACAGCCATGACTGCTGTACTCTGAACTGGCAGTGTTAACAGGTTTTATGTGTCCACACCTAACTGAGCATTTATGTGTCCACACCTAACTGAGCATTTATGTGTCCACACCTAACTGAGTGCACAGATTCATTTATATGCACACTGTGCTAAGCTGCTCTTTTTATTAATTTTGCTTTTAAAAGTGAAAAAACCTTACTAATCTTTTAAAAAGAAAGATGTCCATGATAGGGATTTAGTTTAAAAAGTGGTTATTTTATTGCAGTGCATTTTATTTAGATCACTTTCATAGTTTTATAATTTTTTCAGGGCTTCTTTGACTGGGAAAATAGAGTAAATTTAAGTTGTAATGAATAAGAGTTTAAACACCTATCAGTCAAATGCTTCCTAGTTTTTTCATTTAAGAAAAATAAGAAATATATCAATCACAAAAAAAGCATCAAGGAAATGTTAAAATAATTTATTTAATGACACAAATAAGTGAGAGAAAAATTGTTACAGATATTATACTATGGAATTCAAGCACTTATCATCATTAAAAATAAATTAAATTGTAGGAATAGATAGAATTGCATGAGACAAGATAATAATTCCTTTCTTCAGGAAATATTCAAAAGATAGATAGTTTTGTTTTGTTCAATTACCCATTGCAGACATTTTACACTATACTTTTAAAAACCACATCAAAAAGAGGACATAAGATTAAAAGGACTTTTGTGATTTGAAACATCAGCTTTCCTATTCTTATTATTATGATCTTTCCACAACAGAAATTTTTGGGTTCACCATTTACCTCTTTGACATCAATAATTTTTATTTTAAAATCTTTTTCTGTCAAGAAACAGCTTGCTCAAGTTAGCATGGAAATGTACAGAGTTGTGCTCAACAGAAGCTTATTTTTAGTTCTGAAAAACCGCTTCAGCTGTTCAGTTCCAGAACTAGTTCACAGCACAGATATTTTTACTTTCACCTCTGCATTGGCATATCTTCCCAGAGATTAGTTGTGATAGTGTGGTGTTAATGGCAAGATTTTACAATGGGGAAAAAACCAAACCAGAAATGTAAGAGAGAAGCAAACAATTCTTATGAAGCACCTAATTTCATACTTTGGACTAGAAATACATCTACTTCATAGTGAATAGGCAGAAAATGACATTCTTCTAACTGCACAATTGCATAGGGTTTAATAGATGAGCTAATAGTATAAGAGTTTCTGCTCATAGAATTTGTGACATTAAAGACAACCGAAATGATGCTTGCTTGTCTTCACTGAAACTTCATTTGTGTTGCACTGTTATCTTATACATATTAACTGCTTGTCATTTTTGGGGTCTGTGGAGTTGTCATTTAACCTATGACTGACCTTGCTCCTTGCCAATTGCGTTGCCCTTAGTAAGATACGCACGGAGGTGATGTGCACATGTAGCTCGGTTCTGAACAATTCTAAATTTCTGGCTTCCTTTCACTGTGGGGACACACACACAGCACAATGAATGAAGGGCTCCAAGAGAAAGAGATGAGCTGGTGGGGTCTCAAGGGCAGTTCAAAAATGGTAGTTAACAACAAGAACCTAACCTTGAACTTGGAAACATCGCTGTCATAAGTCTAAACAAGCTGCAAAAGAAAAGACGGACAGAGAGACGATTATGCCACAGCTAGGAATATATGGGGCAATGACAGGGATACATCTTCTCTCCCAAATCCTGGCTGCACCCGACCTGTCAGTACCAGCTGTAGCTACTGTGAAAATAGCATTAATGCCTTCCTGTTAAATTAAGCAGATCTTCTGATGTGATCTAATGAATTCACTTTCTATAACAAAAACTATAAAAATGCCTTTGCTGATGGTATCTGACATAAATAAGAGCACTGAAAGGCATTTTCTGCAGGAGAACCCTCACCAACATTTGCCTTTATTCTGCTTGGCTCCCTGTGGTTTTAGTGGCACTACAAAATAGGACCTTAATTTTAGAGGTTGGTCAGCTGTAGCAAATAAACGTCAAAGGCAATGAAATGAGCTTACACAAAACACACAGGCTTTCTTTAGAAAAAGCTAGGGAAACATAAAGAGATCAGAAACTTCTCTCCTCAAATGCGTATCCAGAATCATCCAGTTCTTACTGATGTTTTCATACTAGAATGGTAGCAATAGTTCAGATTTTCTTCACAGCAAGAAGTGCTCAGTTATTTGAGGCAGTTAAGAAAAATCACAGATCACACAGCACTCCAAGTACTACTGCTGAACAAGATAGCAGATTGCAATATCGCTTCTTTGCTTTCTTCTTGCAGCACTGCACATAAAAAAGTCTCTAAAATGTTATGCTTCAGAATCAAATTTTCTCCATTCATCATCCGATTATTTTATAATTTTATTAATTATAGCTCATCTCAATTCAGTGCCTCATTAGATGAACAGACAAATTGGTGTTATTGACAAACAATTGTATGATACATACGAATGATCAATTACAGTAATATCCCATGAAATAACAGTGAAGTTAAATGGATTGAAAACACCACCCTTCGTGGGCTCCCGCAATCTTTAACTTCTTGTGTATAAACCAGTCCGCAAGTGATTCCATCTACTCTGCTTTTGCATTAAGTCCTTTAAATGGCAGATAGTATAGCCTGACAGGAACTTCCCATCTCAAGGATTTAGCTAACAAACCCCGAGAAATATATCCATATTTTACTGTATCCCTTTTATTAATTCATTTACTAGTAATTCTAGTAATATACCTATTAATTACCCTTGATCATTACTAGCATTGGTGAGCTAATAAAATGCTGGATACCAATTAATCACACTTTTTCTTTAAAGAAAAGTAGTTATTGTACATTCTATGTGACAACATTTGCTTTGAATTTGTATTTGAAGGAGCTACCCCAGTATGTGACTTCAGTGCCCAGTAAAATCCCAGAAAAGATTATTTTGGGAAGTATTGAAAAACATCTGTAGGGCAAGGCAGTCATTGGTCACAGCCAGAATGGCTTCATGATGAGGAAGTCTTGCTTGTCAAACCTGATTTCCTTCTACAACAGGGTAACCCACCTAGCTGATGAAGGGAAGCCAGCTAATGTAATCTTTTTAGACTTCAGCAAAGGTTTTGATACTGTCTCTCATAGGATCCTTCTGGACAAAATGTTCAGAACTCAGCTGCATAAACACTTCATGTGATGGGTGAGCAACCGGTTCATGGGTCAGGTACACAGGGTTACAGCGAATGGGGTGTCATCAGGCTGGCAACCTGTCACTAGTGGGGATCCACAGGGCTCCATCCTAAGCTCAGTTCTCTTGAACACCTTAATACACATCTTGGATGCAGGACTCAAAGAAATACTAAGTTCTTTGAGGACACTAAACTGGGAGGAGCTGTTAACTCCCATGAGGACAGAGAGGCCCTCTGAAAAATCAGAGATGGACAATCACCAACTGCATGAAGTTTAACAAGGGCAAGTGCCAGATTCTGCACCTGGGATGGGGCAACCCTGGTTGTATGCAGACAATGAAAGATAGAACGAGAGACTGGAAAGCAGTGCTGTAGAAAGGGACCTCGGGGTCCTGGTTGATGGCAAGTTGAATATGAGTCAGCAGTGCCCTGGCAGTCAGGAGGGCCAACCTGGGGTACATCTGGCACAGCATTGCCAGCTGGGCAAGGGAGGGGATTGTCCCACTCTGCTCTGCACTGGGGCAGCCTCACCTTGAGTGATTTGTGCAGTTTGGGGCACCACAATGTAAAAAACACATTATTAGAGAAAGTCCAAAGGGGATGGTGAAGGCTCTGGAGGGGAAGCTGTATGAGAAGTGGCTGAGGTCACTAGGTGTGTTCAACCTGGAGGAGACAGAGGGGAGATTTCATTGCAGTTACAGCTTCCTTACAAGGGAAAGAGGAGGGGCAGGCACTGATCTCCTCTTTCTGGCAACCAGTGACAGGACTGAGGGGAAGGTTTGAAGCTGAGTCAGGGGAAGTTTATGCTGGATACCAAGAAAAGTTTCTTCACCCAGGGGGTGTTTGGGCTCTGGAACAGCTCCCCAGGGAAATGGTCCCAGCACCAGCCTGACAGAGTTCAAGAAGCATTTGGACAATGCTCTCAGGCACATGGTGTGACTTTTGGGGTGTCCTATGTAGGGACAGGATTTGGACTTGATGATCCAGATGGGTCCCTTCCAATTCAGAATATTCTATGACTCTTTCATGATTTAATATCCCATGGCCCACATAGTTCACTCTGTGCCATGGCAGGGGATGATTTATTTTACACTGAACTGAAAAAATACATGGTTGATATGGATGCACTTTGCAAATTCTTGCCAAACAAAATAATACTAATAATGGAAGGGGAAAATACTGGTAATTTATTAAATCCAGACACAGCAGTTTCAAGAAGATTTAGTCCTAGGACTTATATTAAATATAGATATTGATGCTAAGCATATTAAATTATAAATGGATAAATGTATCATTTTAAAAGCTACATCTTCTTCCTTTGTTTCTCTGCAGAGTCTTCTGGGGAATTTGGACCCAAGTAAAGAACTGTGAGGTTATTTTAAGAATCTTTTTTTAGATAGAAGAAATAAAAAATATTCAAGGAAAGAATGCATACATGCATGCAGTGGATTCGATTCTCCTCTGAAAATAAATCAGAAAGAACTACAGTGGAAAGCCAGTGTAGATGAGGAGGAAGATCAGGCACTTGAAATCAGTCAGATGACTTCCAGAAATGTTAAAACTGGGAGAAGACAAATAGAGATATCACTATTTTATGCCACCGAATCTATGATTAATAATGACTGAAATATTTTTTATTACTCCTAGTGTGCATTAAAGTAGTGCCTTAAGGCATAATACAACATACAGCAAGATAATATTTTTTGCCCCAGCAACATCCAATCTAAACAAAAGGCACAACAGAAAGCCACCTTATTGTCCTCTGTTGCTTGGTGCAGAGAAATGTAAGAAAATAGAGGAAATAATCTGCCTCATTTGCACTGGAGACCTGGAGAAGGGACACTTGGCTCTGCTTACTGGGTATGGTGTTTAGCTAGAGAGAGCCACTTATGTGCGATGTTCAGACTTGGGCTGTGCACAGAGCTGTGCCCTCAGCTGGGCCCCTGTGTCCTCACAGCCAACTGCTGCTTGGTCAGAGAGGAAATAACCCCATTGATTGAATTCTTGCACCAGGAACTGGCAGAAAGAGCATATTAAAGGAGAGCATGATGGCTGTGTGCAGATAGGAGGTCAAGATATGGACAAGACTACCTGGTCTATTTTATAAAGCTTTGGTTTTTATTTTCATCTGAGAAATGAAAACTGTTGCAAGATTCGTTGTCCTGTCTTTAAAGGCTGGAATCTCCTTTCAGACAAAATAATTTATTCCAATTGTCAAAGCTCATCAGACTCTCAGCATGAGTCTTGCATAAATGGGTTTATTCCTGGCTGTTTCATTTGCACACTCCATGAAATTTTTTTCCACCTATTTAATTTCATCAAAACTTTCTTCACAGACACTAGCAAACTTGCTGCAAGAGCACTGTAATGCAAAATACACTATCTCTTCCTTATGTTTCTGTGGGGAAAAAAATTGGGTAAAAGACAACTTATTTTAATAATTAGTATGCTTAGAAAAATATCAATTTTAAAGTTCCTGAAATAGGAAGAATATGGAGGCATATGACAAATAAAGCAATAAAGCCATGCTTAAGGGTAACAGATAATAAAGTGCTGCCAGCTTGGTTATGCACTTGCTGTTTAAAATCTCCCATGGTAAAATTTGTAACATTCAGTATTCTACAGTAGTGGTGTAAAATACTCCCATGAATTTGCAATGTCTGGGAATAATACTGTGGCATTAGTGTTATTTTTCTCAAGAAAGTGCCTTTCTGTTGCAAGAAAACTCATCAAGTGTTGAATGTAATGAACATGTTATTGCAATGGCAATGGCAATTTCCCAAATAGGGTTTGGGAAACATAGCTGTGTTTTCCTCTGGCCAGTTTGCTTTGAATGCAGCTGTACAAGGCAGAGCCTGTTCAGGGAGGGATCTTGTCCTGGTCCAGCCTTCTGTGGAGCAGCCAAAATTACTTCAGGTGCGGCACATCCTCTGAAACCTGCTTGGCTTAAAGACCACAGCAAGGTAAGAGCTTTAAGTGAAGAGAAAACAAACAAGGCTGATGTGATCCTCTCCTGCCATCATGCACATTTGGTTTTATTCGTGTAAGAATTATGTATTTAAGAAGTTTTCACCTTGGGGAAACAACTAGAAAATAAAAGAATTACTAAATAAAGCCTAAAGTTTAATGCCACAAAGTAGATGATATCTCATGGTGGATGTTGTGTATCATTTCTATTTGCTTGAAAAAAAGCTTGCTTCTGTAATAGCCTGGTCCTGAAGCACATCCAGAAGGGGAATGGAAGCAGGGCTGCCTCAGAAGCTGACGCAATCAGACAAACATTTTAAAAAGACTACAAAGATTTTACGCCCTCCGGTAGGCTGAGGCTAAACAGGATTTGTCAGAAGTGGGAGCAGGTATCAAGACAGGCTTTGTCAACAGCAGAAGCTGATGATGGAGTGGTACTGGTCAGAACCATCACTCTTTACTCTCAGTATCATGCCTTTGAAATAGCCAGTCTCCAAATCAATGTTTTCCAGTGAGCTGGCCTTTGAGAGTCAAAGAAACATACAAATTAATCTGGAAGAATGAGCCTGCCTGAGACACCGATAAATCTGTTATGACAATGTAAGGCTTATTAAACACTGAGAAACATTATTTCCCTAGCTTCTGGGTCAAATTAAAATTTTAAGGTTAATAGAGGAAATCAACATTTCAAAAAATATCACACAGACTACTTTCTTTTTGTATTCTGCTTTTCACAGGAAATTCATAAACTTAACTCAAAAATATAATGCATGTAGTGAAATTTCATCTAAACAACAGAATAGTTTGAGTTATAGAGACATAACTGAAATGGCATAACACATATAACATTAAAATTAAAGGAAAGAGAAGGTCCCAGGTCTTCTCATATATTACCATTCATGTATTCTTGAACATCAGCACTGGCTTGCCTTCATGAACTCTGATAGAGTCACACACACGATCTTTGCTCTGACTGGACAGAGATGAAAGGTAGGATATCTAAAGTGTATTGCCAAGGAAATAACTCAGGCTCGATGAAAGGAGTGCTTTGCAGAATGGAAAACCTGAACAGTAATATTGATTATCACGATGTATGCTACAGAAAAAGAAGGTGGAAGCACAGGGACTGCCTACACACAGACTTTCCTCTCAGAAGCAGCCACAGTTTCAGCAGAGGTTTTTCTTGCAGTTTGTGCTGCTACAGAAGGTTTCCCGAGCTGAAAGGAAGGTTTTACAAGGGGCAGTGGTACAACAGCTTGACCCGCTATACTCAGGAGGGTTCCTTGGCCCAAAAACCTCTTGAGTTTGCTTCTTCAAGTAAAAAAAGCCTCCCACTGTGAATATTCATAGAAAGAAAGAGACTGACACAGATATATATGAAAAACCCCACACTTCCTCATCAGGTGAAAAAGAGTTATACAATACCTTATCCTTTGTACTCCACAATCCTCATATTTCTTCCTGTCAAAGCACATTATGTGGCCTAATGTGGTCTGATGGGACAGAAATCCTTAGTAACCCACTTTGCCTCTTTGGTTGGTCTCCGTCACAGTAAATCATATTTTCGTGCAATAAGATGAAAGGCCATTAATTTTCTTGTAGTGAAAGACAGGTGCTTAATGTACCTGCTGCCTCCGTGTGACACCTAATGGTGCCAGGCAGTTTTAGATTTATCTCAATACTCAAAAGATGAGTTGACAAACAAACTCGAAGGCCCTTCTAATACCTCCCCTGCTAGGAGGGAGTCTGTGAATCCTGTTCTCCAGAACCTGACAGGCACTGACATGGTGAGAAATCCCATGCTGAAAAACAATCAGTGCCCTGAAAATTAGGGTTGACCTCCATGGACAACCTGGAAGCCAAAAAGGCTTTTGCAGTCTCATTCTTGTTAGTGTCACTAATTTCTTTAGTCTCATTATTCATTCAAAAGATTGTGATTTAATACCCACTGTTAGAGGTAGGGACTTTAGACAAAAGGGCTCATAAAAAGGATAGTCTTATGACCTAGGCTCAAAGGAAACCTCGTTCATGCTCAGGTGGGTAAATCCAACCCATTCATTTACACGTGCATTGGTTCAGGAGAAGAGCAAACTGGTGCATTTTTGTCACTGCCACGGAATGCTCTTGTCAGTGGACAAAATTAAAGATGTCAGAAATCCCGTAGGTGATCAAAAGCTGTGGAGAGAATGTTTTACAGTGCCATCTTTCACATCAGCCGTAGGAAGGATGGCTCCGTGCTGGCACACCGTGCGTCACCCAGCACACACCTACAGTTCACAGGCACGGGCTGCTGAACACCCACACGAGCTAACTTTAAACCAACCCTTCGAGCGCAGCAGCCAAGGCAGCACAAAGCTTTGTGGGGGTGAACTCTGAGTATATTTTTTCCTGCCCTAGCCAGCAGGTAGGCTTCCCAGACACAGCTCACCGTCACCATGGTGATGTTTCCAGCCCTCCCCAAAACAGCCAGTTTAAGGCTAATTTGGATAAGCCTGCACTAGCTGCAGACATTTTAGTGACTGCAGCATGGACATGCTCGTAGCAATGGAGGGCTTTCAGAAGTATTTCAAAATAGCCAGGTAATCTTCATTTTAAATGTCTGCTGACACCATTCCTATTGATGGAAGGAGGACAGGTGCAGGGGGAGTAGTGGGGTGGGCAACTTAGTTGAGTAAGGCAAAATGCAAGGGAGTGCTGCAAGCAGCCCAGATTGCTTGTGACTGATTTGATACAATGGCAAAGACAAAACCACAATAAGAAATTTATGTCCTCAAATTTTTCTTTGAACCCTCAAATTCCACTCTTTACTTAGGTGTATAGCTTCATATGAAAAGAATTAGTTTCCTTATCTTTTGGGCACCACAGATGAGCTTATTTTTCCTGTTTTTTTATTAATTCCTTACAGTAATATAAAAAGAAGGTAACTCATTTATATACTAAGCAAATTTCCAGACACAAATTAAATAGTTGACACAAACAAAACTATTATTCAATTCATCTGTATCTGAATTTCTTTCCACATTACCTTCTCTAATCCTGGAATTAGTTCACAAAAGCATCAAGAGTGTCCTCTCATTCCCTTATCTGCTACACACCTAATTTGTACTCATGGCAGCACTGTGATATCTCAATAGCCTGAAAAATCACTTGACACTGCATATATTCAGGTTCCACTCCCTTGGAAATAAATAATTCAATGCTACCTATTCTATAAATACCCCCATCACAATCCCCCAGTAACCATAAGGACAAGCAGCTTTAATTGAAGCAGAGACCATGGTCTGTATTATAACTGTATTAAAACATCTCTTAAGAGATTCCCTTAATAGCTATAACCGACTGCTTAAGTAAGGTATTGTCTCTCTGCAGAGTAAAATATTTTTAGATAAAGATTACTTATAAGTGCATTTCCTTTAAAAGATTATACAGCCAGATCAATCACTGTGGTCATGCCCACTGACAATAACCCAAAGGCAGTGTTGCTGTTTTCTCTTTAATGGCTGATAGGGCACTAAAGACATCTTCCTTTACCCTCTTAACAAGTCCAAATGAATCTGAAGACTCTGAAGAATGAAAGCTGCTTGGTAGTGTTTCCAAGTGGTCAATCTGCTGACAAAAATAAACTCCTTTCCTCAGAAGACCAACTGCTCACATATACCATCTCAGCTGGAATTAAGTGAAGAAAAGAGGGGGTGCCATGTGCACACTGAAGAGCTGCTCCTACAATTGAGTGTCAAACATGAGCTGTGGACTGCAGGGAACTAACGCATAGCAGCTGATGCACTTTGCAAGTTACATCTTTCCTTATTTCCTACCTTAATTCTGTAGATGTGGTTGAGAAATGGATTAATTAATCTCCATGGAAATTCCTGATGCAATGTTAGAATGTGTTCTACAGTCCTGAAAAAAATGTTGAAAGATATCTAAGGGGTGATAATACTATAAAAGAACAGAATTAACTATTTGAATACTACCCCTCAATGCTTAAGAACCAAGGAATTACCAAGGGTTATCTTAGGGTAGAACAAAAATTTGTAACTCTCCTACCAGTTAACAGCAGAACTTGAAGTAAATGTCAGCTGAAACACAGATGGGCTCTCCCTCAAAAACAGATTTTGCTGTCATGTGGTTTGTTCAGACATCATGACTAGTTAATTGAGTTACTAAGCTGCATTTCATGAATTCCACCTTTGCTACTACTTGAGTGTCTCCATTTCTATACTTTTAAATTTTAACTGCAGGGAAAATTTCTATAGCTGTACATGATTTTGTGCCCATTTATTTTTAATTTATTAATTTTTTTTCTTTCATGTTATCATGATCAATTAGAATCCTATATTTCCTATAGAGTGTTATATTTGCACATTATTCTGGAAATCAGTCACCAGGCTGAATTTTACAACTAGAGGGTGCTGGTGGACCATAATGTGAGATGATATGCAAAACTTTTGATGACCTTTAGTGGAAAGAAGAAAAATAAAATAAATCAATTATTACTGCTCAGTGGGACCAGCTAATGTATTCCAAGGTAATACAAACACTGCAATATTATCTAGTGTAAGTAAAAAGAAAATTAATATTTTATAGCTGATACTGGTTTGTTTCAAATTTAGTTTCAAATTTGCTGTTAAACTTCACTTCTGGCCTTAGTTTTTGTGCTGTAATGAACAAAAAAACCTTTATCTGAATAATATGCATTCCTTTTGCTTCCCTTTGTGTGAGTTGGAAAGCAATTACAGTGTATTATTGATTAAGTGTTTTATGATAAAACACAAAAGCCGTCAAGTAAGCAGGAAAGCAAGAAGGAACAAAGATTAATTTAACAATAAAATCTATAATTGAGATTTTACAGATAGAATGTGGACATTAATTACAGATAAATCATTTAATAAGAGTTCTAACAAGAAAATTATCTTCCAAAATTCATATAATTTCCAACACAAGGTAATTATTTTTTTGCCTTCCAGTACTGTAAGAAAAAATACAATTATGAGAATAAATAATGTCTATAAATATACCATTCTGTATGTATAAAAGTTCCCCCTCCCTTCTTTCCTCTCTTTCACTTATGCTTATTGCTTCTTAGAGTCTCTGACATTCTGCAATTGCCTCCAACTAGCACAAATATTAAAACTTTGAACTAGACCTTAAAGATATAATTTCCCTCAGTTCCCGTTGAAGACAGCTCAATAACATCTGGGATTTGCCTTCCATTTCTTTGGATCAGGAAGAAAACAAAATGACAAACTGTGGCCACCTTGTAGAGTGGCTGCCTGAAACCTCCATGAGACAGTGGCCAGGAAGCTGGCAGAGTGAATGTGACCATACTGTGAAGAGCAGATCTCTTCAACCCAAACACAAGTTGTCGCAGCCAGCCTGTTGATCACAAAGTGGGAGTGGTTCGAAAAAGCCCTGGGCGTGCAGGTCCACCAGATGTCCAGTGAAGCCAGTGTGGCTCCACACACCACCATTCCTCCTCCACATTCCTACTTTTGACCTTTTGGTTGTGCAGGATTGCTGCATGTGGACAACATCCTCGTTGTGGGCAACTCCCAAGCGATCCAACAGTCCACTTGTGGCCTGCATTAGCTTAACACATCCTGGACATGCCAGAAATGTAGCAAAACAAGTGGGATTGTTTGTTTCCACAGTGTGGAAGGTTTCATGTATTTAAAACAGTCCCTTCCTATCTTATGACAGACCAGTAGTCCAGATTTCCTATTATGAATTGCAAAGTTAGTGAGAGGTGCTTTATTTTCATATTGTAACTAGCTGTGGTGCCCCAGCTTTACAAGCAGAGAAGTATTTCTGTATGGCACACTCTCATGGGCTGAGGACAAGTCCCTGTTCTCAGGAAACACACTCTAATCACATGCCTACCTACACACAGCTTCCTTTTGGCCGCATTTCTTCTCATGACTTGTCCCTATGAAGGGGGGACATCTTCATCTGGCATGATGTGGGAGTCATCAACAGGAGACCACAGCTCCTGCCCTAACACACCAAGGAGGCCATGTTTAGGTAGTCTGCATGCCTGCCCTATAGGAAAATGGAGAGCAGTCTCCTGTCAGAACTATTTCATGCATATGACCTTATTCTCCAAAACGCAGCAGCCAAATCAATGAGTTGGTGAGGGAAGCCATTAATTAACACACAGGCACACCAGGGCTCATGAGACTCTCAGACCCGTAGACCTTTGGACACGTTTTCACTCCTACTGGTGGCTACGTGCTAGCTAGCACGCAAACAGAAAAGATATAATTAGCAGGGAAAATGGGATTTTGTCTTGACAACAGGTTTGTTTAAAATGAAAGCTTTCAAGAGGATAAACAAAACAAATCAAATAAGAAGTGTCCAATGGAACAACAAAAAAATTGTGACTTACATACTGCAGGCTTGCCAGGTGCTACAGAAGCTGAGCCAGAGGACAAAGTAATGTAAAAATGTATAACAAACCTGATACTGAGCCGCATCTTGTGATGCCTCTTCAAAATTCCTGATATCTTTAGTCTAAAACGTGGCCTGTTTGTTTTTTATGTACTGAATCTAGATTGTGCCTAAGGAAACAGCAGTTAAAATTTGGCCCAATGTTTTACTGCCAGCATATTCTAACATACGTAAGTGTGCCTGCTTCATGGACACAGTATTTAGGGACTTTTTCCTAAATGAGCTGATTTTACCAAATTAGTAGTACTCTGATCTTTATTTTTCCACATAGACAAGATCTGCTTATTTGATGCTGCCTTCACTTACAAAGTCTAAATAATAATAATAATTACACCTTAGCTTTTTCTTCAACAGTGCCAGCTGAAATTATACAAGAATAAGATGTTTGGTGGGTGTTTTTTTTTTTTCCTCTGGAAATCAGCAGAAAAGCTGTTAAATACTACATATACTAGAATACTGATTTTAATAATACTCAACGTGCACATCCGTTTCATTGTTAGAAACACTTGAAATTTCTGTATGTCACTAATAACTGAAGAGCATTATTCAGCTTTATAATGTAGTAGGCATTGTCCTTCATATATATTCCTAAAGCAGGATGTATGCTGTACATTTATATACAGAGTTGGTCAGAGCACAGACATTGCAGTGTCATGCTTTCATTCAAATTTCAGATGCCATATGTTCAGTACAATCGCACGGCATCAAGATGCAACATATTGTTTTGCAAATGCAAATAATTTCACACAGTGGCCTTCATGACTGGGAAGGGATAATGAAATGGGCTATATTTTACATATATGAAAAAAATAAATAAAAGATTTATCATAAATATATGGACCAGTATATGACATTGAAGAACAAGAAGCAAAAAGGAAACAGTGCTCTTGCATAAAGATCAATTCTCTTTGCTGCTGATGGAATGACAGGCTTGGGAGGAGGAGGCTTCTTGTTGTTCTTGGCTTGAGATTTCCCGAGCCCATTGTTGACTTCAATGGGCTTCCCATAACAGTCATAATTTGATAATTCAAAATCCCTTGGCAAGCTTCCAACGATGCTGAAATCATTGGATCTCAGATCAGATTTCGACGTGCAAACTTTTTTGCATCTGGTCTCACCAACCTATGAAATAAAGAGTGAGGGGAATCATGATCTACTCACCACAACTCATTAGCAAACTTCATGCATCTGCTAAAGAACGCTGCAAACAAACATATAGGAAATTACTTGTTGATAGGGATACATTACATCAGACTAATTTGTGGAATGGTTATGTTATAAAGTACTTAAGGATGATCAGTCAATCATATAAACTAATCCAAACATTCATAATTGTGTAATTTTTCATGCACAAGGTGCCTCATGCTCTGCAATCTGCTATAGTTAGACTCCTTCATTTTAAGATGATAGAAGGGAAGAGAACATTTTTGTGGGGAGTATTTTTGGATATTGGTTCTGTGCTGATGAACCTGCAGGCTGGATAGGATTCAGTACTTGCATTTTTCTGAGCTCTGAAAGCCATAGTCAGAACTAACCCTAAAATTCAATGTTTGTGCAATTAATTTTAGTCTGGTTCTAAAGAGTTGCCAGGTCAGGATCCTATACCTCACCCTAGGGTGACCATCTTGGTGAGAAGATGCATGGTGAGAAGCACTTTGTATCTGTGGAGTTTGGTGCCTCTCTAAAGACAAGTAACACAGATGTAAGTTTGATTGTGGATTTTACTCCCATTATTGACAAAGTTGATTCTTGTACAAGGTGGAAGAGAAGCATGGCATTACTCCTTCTGCAAACAGTGGATACACCTTCCCAAATTTGCCAGAATTATATTTCTCATGAAAGCCATAAATTTTGAATCCGATGCACTAAAACAGAGGTGCATGTTTGTCCTGGTTCCAGCCACAACAGGGTTAATTTTTGCAGTAGCCAGGAGGGAGCATGGCCAGGGCACAGAGGATATTCTATACCACCTCATGTCACTGGCAGGGCTGGGGAAAGGGATTCTCTTCTGGTGAGAGGGGGCTCCTTCTGGTCAACCAAATGTGGTAGAGGGAACCATCTGGGATTGTCTACTGTCAGGGAACTTTTCTGTGTGAATAATTTATTTCCTTACACCTTTTGTTATTAATAGTGTTGCTGTTAATTGCTAATTTTCTTTTCTCATTGCTGTTTTCGGTAAATTTTTCTTATCTCAAACCATTATCTTTCACCTTTTATGCCTCCACTTAAGGTGAGGAGGTGGAGCAGCGTGTAGTTATAGTGAGAGTACCACACTGGAGTGTAATTCCTAAACCACCTACAAAACCACCTAAACCACCACAAAATCAAGATTCCAGGTTATAAAAAACAAGATAGGTGTTCCCTGATGGTAGGACAAAACTACACACGCACATTACTTGCAACTGTCTCCCAGTCCTCAAAGACCTGACAGCCTAGGACAGTGTTCATTACTGGAGTAGCAGGGGCAAACTGTCTAGCAAAGTGGTGACTAAGACACAGACAAACATGATTATGTGACTCTGGGTGACAGGATGTGTGGGGCTGACATTTAGTGGATCTTAGAGAAATCCAGTAGCAGGCCTGAATTTTCCCAAGGAAAAACATTTTACTTTTAAAGAAAACAGTTTTGTAAGCATTTCATGTTCTCAAGAAAAAAATAATAGAAATTTTGTAAACATCTCTTGTTCTCAAAATAACAAGTGTTGTTTTTCACTTTAGCTTGTTATTTTCTTAGTTTTCAAAATGTGCTCTATCTCATCCAATGGTGGTAGAGAGACGTTGTGTCATTTAGCCAATCAAATAACTAGTAGTGTAAGACCCTATAAAAAAGATAAATCTTTGAATAAAAAAAGTCTTCTGATTTTTTAGAACTCAAAACTTTTTCTCTTCATTCTATGTGCCACAGCAAAAAGGATGCTCTTATTCACTGAGCTGAGACATTCCTTCCAATCAGATCAGACCCAATGACATAGGTAATAAAGATATACAGCAGACCCTTGTGCAATGAAAAGTGAACTTGCAGGACTGGGGTGCATGTTAACTAAAGAATATTCACAGGATTACATTTTTCCCAAGGTCAAACTTAGTAAGAATTAGTAAGGCCACTACAGGAAATAGAATCATGTATGAAGTTTTAAGTCTCTTTTCGGATTTGAAAATTTGTAGTCCATTCCTCATACTACCAGCAATACATTGTAAAACTCAGTGACACTAATTGTAGCCTAAGTTCTCTCATTTACAGCACAGAATATTTCTGCTCCAACTGCAGTATCTAGAGTGTTCCCCTAAAGGCTGTTACAAGTCGGTTCTCATTCCCATTCAGGACTTAGAGTGGATTCTAGGTCACCTCTGCCTTATAAGCAGAGAACTGTTCACAGCATGTTCACACAGAGCTCTGCTTAGCTCAGTGTCAGGTGGAGTACTGATTTATCAGGGTGACACAATTTTCCTTGTATGAGCAACCTGGCCCAAATTTTTCTTTAATAAGTATAGGTGACTTTTGAAAATAATTTCATCCATTTCCTTGCCTTTATAAATCTGACATTCTTCCATTTACTATAGTCAGCTGCTTCCTAGACATACTTTTAAATTTCTTCTCATATATCTCTTCAACTCTCCAAGGTTTCTATTGTTTTAGTCTAAATTCACTTCAGTTGAGCTACAGCTTTCCCTAAATAATTAGAGATACTATAAAGTATATATAATATATATATAATTATCTGCTTTTTTTTCATCTTGTCTTGGTTTGTGCTAGAAGCCTAACAATAATCCTAACAATGACTCTGCTTTTCCTCCTTTTCCACATTTACTGCACAAAAAAACTTAACAAAGGCTACTTTGGTAGGTTCCTACAGGAACCTTTTTTTTAAAAAATAAAAAGGTACCGCAGGACTTGATTTTAGAGTACTACACTGAAGATGTGTAAAGAAAAGTAAAATGTTGATAAATGTTATATCCTTTTGACGTCATCCTGACACAAAAACTATTTTATATCATTTGCCTTATCCTGCCCCAGCATCATGACCTGTGGGCCAGACCCAACCTGTAGAATGCTTCCACCAGATTTATGCCTTTTCCTAGGAAGGGGATGGGGAGTAGCTGTTTGGGAAGGGAAGGCTTCTGCGATAGTGTAGGGCCACCCTACATTCCCAAGGGAGCTGGGCAGCCTCTCCTTGTCCCTCTGGTATGTCCTCTCTGAAGATGGGGGGCCAAGGAGAGCGCAGGCAGGTGATTGCTCTTGGGGTTTGGCTTGAAAGACAGACCTTGTTCCCTGTTTCTTCCAGGACTGGACCACCTTGTCTAGGTTTGGTAGAGTGTACAGAACACCTGTCTTTTGATGAACAGCTCAGAAGTACCTAACAATGACTCCTAGAATCCAGAAGGCTCCTTGCGATGATCCTTTCCTGCCTTTTACAAAATTCAGGCTGACTGGTGCTTGCTGCCAAGCTCAGCACCTACTGGTGCTCCCGCAGCACGTGTGCCTCTGCAGAAAGCCCTTGGTTGCAGAATTAGGGAAATAATGTGAGAAGAAAATGGGGAAAGACAATAAAGAGTAACTGCTGCCTGTGCATGCAGACTGGCACAGAGGAGCAACTAACTCCCCATCTCCGCCTCCTCTCTTTCTGGTGTTCCTCCTCTCTTTCCACATTTACTGCCCAAACTAGTTACACTAGATTTTCCTTTAAAAACATCCAGGAAGGAGAATTTTTTCCATGACCTTGCTCCCCACAAACATATGTACCTTATTTCTAACCTGATTTTATTTGGCTTCAATATTCATATAGGAGGCATGACTATAGTTAGTCTGATTAACTGCTGGTACTTAGAGATGGTAACAACTCTAACCTTGATTTTGCATAATTCAGATGATGTAACCAGGCTGACACATGAAGCCAAGAAAAATGTTCTTAAGAGTTTCTTACCTTTGCATTATTACCTCTGTTGACCTAACTGATAATACTTTAAAAAGTTATATTCAGTTTGATTAAATCAATAAACTCACAGCTCAACTTTAATTTCACTGACCCATTTGTTAGCTAATCTGGGGCTGAATTATGAGTAATATTAAACATAATTAATGCTTACAAACAATAATTATTAGTCAGCACCCTACAAGCTAGCCAATATTCTCCACTGATTGATGTCAGGCTCATTATTATTCCTGTTTTGCCACTTAGCTTTTAAAAGTACTGGCACAAAGTTAGTTTCTTTCTGTATTTTGGAACCCTCCCAGATTTAAGGGATTTATTAAAAAATCAACATTAATGTTCCACAGCACTCACTGACCAGCTTCATAAAAATTCTAGTTGCAACTTAAGCTGAAATCTTCATTGTGAAATGTCTAACTTTAATAGTTACTGTTTAACATCCTCAATAGCTACTGTGAATGAGAGCTATTTCATCCTCAGATTTAATATATCTGGCTTTTCCCCAAACATAGAGCAGAATATTTGTTTCACAATTTTCCTTTTTCAGCTAATTCTTGATACTTACAGCACCTCTACCTAGTATAGTGCCATTACTCTTCTTACAAGGTTTTGTATTCTTGCTGTATATGCAAAATAACTTCCTATTGCCCTCAGTTATGCTAAGTATATATCTCTTTTCTTACTTGCACCTATTATCTACAATTATTTTCTTGAATTCAACTTATATTAATTGCTATTACCTCCCATTTACCAGGGACAAGAAAAAAATGCTTGAAGCTGAGTTAGTTTTAAATGTTTGGGGAGTTTATTTTCAATAGTGCTGCTTGTTAGGATTTGTTGGGGTTTTTTTTTAATTAGTCTATCTTTACTTCTGGTCTGTAATTGTTTGAACATTATTAGGTCACCAGAACCATTCATACTTTTTGTTTAAATTCTTCCATCCAGATTAGACAGTGCTCAAATTTGTGAAATTCAACCTTTTACAGCACCAAAAATACCAGAACTAGATTCATTTTGTTTTGTGCAAATAGAATAAAGATCCTTCTCAATTGACTGTTCATCCTGTGATCAAGTCCTCTTTATCCATCAGGATGAAGTGTAAATAAAAGCCATCATATTCGAGAGCAGAAATGCATTGTCCATAACTCCCAGAAAGGCTTCAAACATGCTGTAGCACTGGCAGCCTCTCAAGCTCAGCACGTGTCCCTCAGGCTGAAGAGATTCCCCACTGCAGTGCTGCATTCCCTGCCCTGCACTGCACATCCTTCTTGCCTCAAAACCATCTCTGCTGCTGTGCACCCAACCTCCTTTTGGCAGGCTGATCTGTCACTAACACTGCCAGTTCTGTAAGGGGCTTCCGTACAAGATGAAGGAGGGCTTTTCTAACAAGCTCTGTTATTAATCTCTCTTGCACTTGTTTTGTGCTCTTTTCTTGCTCTTGCCATAATGATAGATGTAGATCATCAATAAAATAATGATTGTTTAGCATTAGTCTGTATTCAGACTGAGTATATTTTCTGGTGCAGCTCAGGAGAAATATGCTACCACATTCCAAATATTCCTTGCAAAGTACAGGACAAAAAATATTAATACATAAAATATCACAATATAACGGCACAGCTGAGGTTGGCAGGGACCTCTGGAGTTCATCTAGTCCAACCCCCTGCTCAAAGCAGACTGCTTGGGGCCTTTTTACGGTCATGTTTTGGATTATCTCCAAGGATGAATACGGGAGTCACTGGAGCAGAAAGTACCTACTCTGTACCTGAAATGCTGTCAGGAACTATTAAAATAGGCTGCAGCCTGTGATTTTGTGTACAAGGTAAGATGTAAGCTGGCTTTTTGGTGGTTCTACAATAAAAATTTTAGTTTGGAGTGCCACTTGAGGGGAAAAAACCTGGGGAGACCAGGTCACAACAGGTCACCACCAGTATATTATAATTCAGTAGAGGTGAACATAACCCATCTCAGGTTTCAGAGCCTAGATGTGGCTCTGACAAGATAAAGCAAGCAATAGCACCACTTCTTTTTAAAAATAACTGACATTAGAGCTATTACCATCAATTGCATAGTGCTATTCATCATCTGCCAGAACCATTCTTTTAGAAAATGTTCTCTCCAGTCATTAGCACATTATCTGTGGGGGACAGCTTCTATAAACGTGCTTGATGAAAATGTGACTTTTCAAATCGAGGGGTGTTGTTATAGTTAACAGTGCAATCTCTCACTGTAATCATGTCAGCAATGAAAGCAACAAAAAAAAATGATTCATCTTCAAAACATTTCCCTTTTTGCTTGTTTTTCTCACTGTATGATGTTTCATTGCTAGGAAACACATGCAAACTCCTACTGAGGATTCCCAATAAAAAGCCAGTGCAAGCAGTTATCACCAGGTTGCATAATTTTCTCCTCTACTTAGAACAGCATCTACTTGCAGCTGCTATGAGCTAAGGGAGCCAAGCTGTATTTTCTCATGGCTTTTTGCCTGTAAGTGTATAGCCATTGCTTCTCCTGGAAAAACACATCAGAAGTGCTTATTTTCTCTTCTTTTCCCTACAGATCCAGGGTGATCTTGACAGACAGACCACTTGACTTTAATCAGACAGTCATATTGGTAAACCTCTGGGTTTGAAATGGCACTGACATTCCAAGGGTTTTTGTTGGAGGGAGCATGACTCATAAAGCTTGGACTTGAGGGGTTGGCGTATGCTAGCAACATGCAGCTTTTAGATTAGCCAGTTCCCAGGACCTGGCGAAGCTGCTATACATCCATGGAAGTCTTTCTTCATCTTTGGGTGATTGGCAAATTGTGAGCACTCTTTTCACCCTGACATCTTCATTGTCACTGTTGGTGACTACTGGTCATTTTCACTGACTACTGACACAGTAACAAAAGTGCTTTCTGCTGAACACTTTCAGTGGACCCTTGCAGGTTCTGTTACAGGGGATCCCTTCTCCTAGCCTGCAATTATGAATTACATTAAGCTTTTAATATTTAGGATACACTGAAAAGCTTATCCCTTTACTCCCTGAAAATGTAACAATAGCTGTTCGTATTTTTAGGGATTATCATGTGGTTTTGTTACAGTTGTTTTTTATTTAAACCAAATATGCCAAATCTCCAAACCAGATGCCATTTCAACTTTCACAAATGGAGCAAGCACATGACAACAAGTTGTTCTATGAAGACTGGAACCAGGGATGCCTGACTGCCCCACTTGCTTCCCTCTGATCCTCCCCACACCAAGGACCTTCTCAACCCAGCAAGAAGGAGGAGTACCTTCTCCTCTGTACCTTACATGCAGGCCCTTTGCTCAAATCTTCTGCAGAGACATACATCTCTGCTACAACACTACAAAAGCAGCAAGAGAGCAACTTGCTGCTCAAGGAATGCGAACTGACACAGGATCAGAGGCATTTTAAAGTGAAATAAAGTAACTTCTCTTTTAAAATTTGATTTCACTTTAATAACTTACAGATATGTATCAGCACCATTCAGTTAATGTTTCATAATACGTAATAGCTTGACTTAAACAGGAGAAACACTTACAAATGGAATTATTCATGCACTCTGTTTTTCCCCACTTGGAGTTAACTGCTTCCATGTCTTTTCTGTTGGCTTTGCCTTCACGTCCTATCTGGTCTATCCACTGTTTAAAGCCTAGGTATGCTGACATTTCCAGCTACACCCTCAGCCACTTTTGCCTGAGTATCACCTCCTAGTGGAAAAAGACCCTCCATAAACATTTCTACAGGACGTATACTTATTTCAGGGGTGCAGTTGTAAGTCATCCTTTTCTCCTAAAGTTATACATTGGGTCACCTAAGTCTTTCCAGACATTTAGCAAAGTATTTGCTCTTGCCTCCCACACAATCCTACATGATCCTGATGAGAAACAGCTCCTGAAGTTCTGGGACAGCACTCTGGCCTCTTTTTGTTTTGTATTCTTTATGCCTTTCAACATACAGTTTTTTTCCATTACCTGCTTCTTTAATGTTTCTCTCCCTCACATATTTTCCATATGACAAATGCATTCTCTACTTGATCATTACTAGGTCTGTATGGGAGCAATCCAAATTTTGTGGGGCATGCCTAGTTTTGGATTAGGAGTCAGAGCTACCAAAAGATTTACACCTGTTCTGATTTAGGACTTTAGTATAGGCTCTTCCAGGGCTGAGAACTTTCAAAGTACTCCTACGCAGTAGTGGGTTCAGAGACGGAGTTTGCAGCTAGGCAGATTTATAGCTTTCAAATGTATAAAATCTAGCATCACTGTCCTACCACATCTTGATGTCAAATGATTCATTGGTCTGGGACCTTTTTCTATCTCAGCCTGGTCATCTTCCCAGAAATTACCAGGATACCGTTCCTCTGGTAGGTTGTGTTTCAAAGCAGGTGGATGAATTCAAGCCAGATCATTAGCCATGAGCCACTCAGCCACATGACCAACTTTTACAGCATTGAATTACTATTTCCTCTATGTCTTGGTAAATATTTTTTTAAAAAAATCTCTGTATAAAGATTTTCAGAACCTACTGGAATGTTAAAGGTCTCTCATAACAAACTGGGAAGACACTGAAAAGTGCAGGTCAAACATGAGAAGCTGAGGCTGACATTTCAAGATCGTGGAGGGGAGATGCTATGAGAGGAGAGCAGACTGAATTCAGAATTCTGAAATCCTTCTGCCTACTGATAGACAACATTCATGGGGAACATTGCTGAACTTCTTTGGATAATGATTCCCCTTCTTCTAAGTCTTAAAACACACTGTATGCCAGTGCCTTCTTGAAAAAAAAAAATAAAATATGAAAGCACAACATAGGTGATAATAATTTTGTTTTCCACATGGATATGACAATGGCATGTACCTTAGAGGTAACTAACTTAGAGGGTGTGCATACCAAGGAGAAACAGTAATTTAGCAATTGGTTTTGTTTACACTACTGAAAAACTGTAGTTTTTTGTTAAACTTGTCATTGATCAAGCTGAACACTTGATGCTTCTTAAGTACTGGAAACAGGAAAAATATATTTTATGCTGCTCTGCTGGATTTTTGAAACTATTTTTTTCAGAAGAAACAGCTGAATTTGGGACCTGCCGATTGCTGAACACAAAATTATCACATTCAGTTCAGGGAAAGAAAAACTGTAGCACAGCCATTTTCTTTCTACTCAGTTCTCATATTGCCTGGGCTTGGGGAATTACTTGCGACACAAGTCAAAGCTGTCATGAGGTTACTCTAAGCTTAGAATAGTGGCCTACCAAAAGATTTCCCAAAGATTAATCTACTAGATGAGAATTATGGTAGTTAAGTGTACCACTCTGCGATACCTGCAGCTCGTCTGGATTGGGGGCAATTAGTTTTGGGGAAATCCCAGCTTGATACTAAGACAGGGTTTCTGCCATTCTGGCATAAGCTACTCCTCCCTTAAAGAAAGACTAAGGTTTCAGCATACCAATATTACCACTTGGATCTGGCCTAATAGTTTTATTTTGTAAAACAGAATTGCTGAGTCATTGAAATGGACAAGCCAAATTAATATTGGACATGTTGTAGAATAACGTATTTTCTTCTGCAGAATAAATGTCAATTGAATACCACCTAGGACTGAAGGCAGTTGGATTGGGATGTCTGATAACTCTTGCAGCACAAACAGGGACTTAAAATATCAGGAATTAAGCAACATGATGGAAAACTTCGGCCTGAGTGGAGATGTATGTGTCATCTTTATCCATATAATGAAATCTGACTGATTTACACATACACTCTATCTGGCAACACAAGAAATGCAGGAACTGTTTGACACAAACAGACCTGTCTTGTGTTTACAAATGCCAAGACTTCTGGATTCCTGGCTTCATAAGCATGCAGTGCAGTGCAGCTGTGGCCATCCTGGGGAAAGCAATGAGCTGGGTGTTATTTGAGTACACTGTCAGCAAATACTGTCAGAGAGTTCTGCCCTCTGAATAGTTACAGTTTGACAGCTGCTATTTATTATGAGAAAAATAGCAACTGTAAAGCTGCTTGCTACTTTATTTACCTGAAGTTAAGTAGCGGGCATGATGCTACGATATTAAAAGACAAAAAAGACACTTAAAACTTCTGACCCCAAATCACTAAGGACCAATTGGTCAGATTGATAGCCAGCATAGTTACCAGCATGATTTTAGTGTCTTGACCACTTCCAACATCAAGCACTATTCAAAACTATTACAAACAGTATATTCCTAGAATTGGGTTAATAGACAATAATGCTGATTTTGCATACAAAGCTTTGCAGCTCCTACCTGTAAAGTGCTGATATGAACAGGAGTCCCTGTGCCATTCACAGTGTTCTTCTTCGCAGCATTTCCACCTTTCCCTTCCGCTTGCTCTGCCTTGGCAATCTTTGCTTTTTCGGCTTCAATTCTCTTTGGATTGTTTAGCATTACCTGAACCACAGCATACTCCACCAGGGATGCAAACCCAAAGAGAAGGCAAACAATCAGCCAGACATCTAAGGCCTTCACATAAGACACTTTGGGAAGTTCAGCAGCAAGAGTGGTACATTCAGATGCCAAACTGAGCACTGAGAAAATACCTACAAAAAGAGAAAACAATTTATTGAATAAGAAAACTTCCCTTTAATGATGCTGGCTGTGCTCTTCCTCTGAAACACAATAGTGCATGATGTTTTGTAACATTGAATGGGACTTCACAATATGGTCAGTACAGCAGGTGGTCAAAGTGCACATGCCTTCAGCTAATGAACAAGTTAAACACGTAGGATAGTGAAGTTAATGATGAATTATTAATAATGCAGTACCTTCATTTTATAAACAGAGAAACAAATAAATGAGGCTAAACTGGTTGTTATGGTTTCCCTGTCCCACCACATATCACACAGTTGGGAAATGGACTTTCCAAAGACTTATCTCACAATGTGCATCTAATTCTGGGAAGATGAAAGAGAAATATATGATGCTTAAACTGCAACACTGTGAGTCCTTTAAATTAGACTGGTGTTGTCCCAGAAACCTAAACTGTACTATGACCAGTTCACAAGTGTGATATTCAGACCTTAGGTGAAAGGGAAGTTTTTGCTGAAGAGCAAAACTTTATGAACAAATCAAAAAGCTTGTGTTCCTGATTCACTGAGAAGATGAAAACATGGAGGTGACTGAGGGTCTAAATCATTCCCTATTTGAGCTTCCAGGATCTAGAGGAAGCTTTCTAGATAAAGGGCATTTCATGAAGCCCTCATGATGAAAAAAGCCCACGTGTGCAAAGGCTGTTGATAGGTCACACTCATCATGGATTTCACCAAGCATTTCCCCCAATAAAGTTTCCAAATGTCACCACCAACACAGGATTCCTATCACAAGAGACAAAATAGAAGCTTGACCCCAAAGAAAGATTTCTAACAGGCTCCTGTGAAAACAGTAGCATGAACAGCTACATTTGGAAAAAGCTAACTTTAGAAATGGCTGTCATATGGGGAAAACTTCGTTCAATCTACAAGTTCAGAATGTTCCATTTTGGTTTTGTGAATGCTAATGATAAAAATCTTTATTTATGGGTGGGTGGCTTAATGAAATAGAATTGATATCTATAAAAAATGTTAGCCTAAAGGAGATACTTAGTCTCAACTATGTTTCTTATATTGCATGAAAAATTTTGTCATTCATAGAGAGATGAATTTTTTCAGATCCATTTTAAGAAACTCAGGAAGTGAAAATATAAATTAAAATGAAACTATCTGTATTGGCCTATGAAAATATTCATTTCTACTTGATCACAAATGACATGTTCTTTAGCTATTGTTCCCATTTGAATTTCAGTAAGATTGATATGATAATTTATTTGGAATTAATCTCAAATGGACAATTTACTAGCTCCTAAAACACTGAAGTGTAAAGAAATGTTTACAGTCATGTGATTTAAAACCACAATATTTTATGATGTTTTATTTAGAATTGTGTAGTATCAATGTGTCCCTGCAAAGCTGGATTTTTTTTTTTTGGTCCATGGGGATAATAAAGAATGACCAGATGTTTTGTATCAGAATGGAATGATACGGCAAATACTCAACAGAATCCTCAGTGTATGCTCTGGCTTACTTTCTATCTAATGTATTTGAAGCATTCACATAAAAACATCCCCATAAGGATAAAAAGTTAGCATAGAATACTTCTATTTTAAACAAAATTATTTTCACTTATCAACAGATGCTGACTGGGGATGAACACTAATTATGGGTCAAAAAGAAATGCATTACGAGTACAAAAAAGGCCATACTGCCTCTTACTATATCTAGGACACATGGTCTGTGCTCAGCACCATTCTCTAACAGTGTACTGTAGCAAGTACCGTGCACGGCTATGCTTGACTTCTGAAGGGCAGCCTCCATCCTTCTCCTGAATAACCAAATTAGCCAATGACATGGACTGGCTCAATGTCTTGGATTATTATTTTTTTCCCCACAGACTTTAAAAGTGTTTACTATCTTAATATGTAATAATTAATATCATGCCTGGAGCCAAAAACATTTGTACACCCACTTTTTTGACCTTAAAATACTATACCTTACAATCTTGGATTGAATTCTACAGAACTAACTTATAAATTCTAGCTGGAAGATTTTGTGGATGACCAGCAGCTAATTTCCATTTGTCTGGGTTCCTGCAATGAAAGGTTCACTCTCAGAGACTAAGAAACCTCTAGGTTTTCAAGGTAACATTAAAGTGAGACAGAAGCACAGAAATATTCTATTCAGCAACCACTTGCTGCCTGATGAACACTGGCATGGCCTTGGAGACCCTAGTACCAGAGTTGTAAGTTGCACTTCTGGCAGCAGCTGCGCTAGGTGCCTACTTAAGCTCAATCCAAAGCTTAAGGCTCAAATGTGAGTGAGGAGCATGAACAAATACTGAAAGATATGAAGTAGCTTCTCATCTAGTAAGATCCGTGAGATCCACTAGTACACCTTCTTGGGGCTAGTTATCATTTACTTGACACACAAATATTAATCTTGTTATATTTCAAGGTCAAGGATCTCAAGGATGTCTCTAGAAGAGTTAGTTTGTTGCTCTCCTGAAACACAAATCTTACCCCAGTGACAGTGTTAATAACCATCACTCTAAACACTGACTCAGATAAGGGATGGTCAGATTTAGAGGTTTTTTGCTTTTCTGGGGATTAAGGAAAAGTCATGTAGACAGGCCAATGGCTAGCATCTGTGAAAACACATTATTTCAAAAATTCTAATACATAAAAGAAGCCAATAAACACTTACAATGATTGAAATAAATAAACAATAAATAAGCATGCATATTTAGTTACAAAGACATTCATGTTACTTAAATCTGTGCTAAGACACTTATAAATCTAATATATCATTAATAAGCCCATCTGGTTTACTATTTGAAGCATGGGATTATAAAATTAGCAGTACAGCTTGGTTTTGGTTCTAGTTTTCCAGTTCCTCTTTCATTCTTTTTAATTTAATGCTTGTTATATTTTCCCCACCCCTTCTGTCTTCAAACGTTCTCTGAATGTTTCACATCATGTAATGCAACCTTGCAACTTTTGAAGGTAAAAGATTATATTTGTTACTTGCTCTGAAACTAATAAAGATTGAGACTCCTTCCCAAGTAACTATTTTTAGAGGTCAAAAGAAAAAACAAAAAAAAGGCTGCACAGGAGTCATGTCCTGTTGGGGTGTGGAGGTCCCAGTGTGGGTAAGAGGTTTCTGAGGAAGGCAGGCAGCACGGGGGATTCTGCAACTGCACCACTCGGGTATTGGAAACAGGTGCACTAAACCTCCCAGGACACAGCAAAGGTTTGGAAAGTATGGACTTGGAGAAGAGGGAGTGCTGGGGAAAATGGGAGCCTTCGGAGCCCAGAACATGGGAAACGGAATCCAAATAAGAGAAGTGTCAGGATGCAAAAGCCTGACTCTGCATGTCACTGAGCTCTTGGGATCAGCATGTTCGTCCATGCCACAGCTGTAGTCCCATGTACAATGCAATTAGTCAGGATAATACTGTTTCTATTAAGTCTGTTTCCTGCTATTTCATAATAAATAAAGGGCCTGGCTACCATGTTGTGCTGAGCAGCATGACTGCATGAACTTGAAGTACTCTCATGAACTGAGTCTCTAATGAAATAAATCCAGTCAGGTAATGGGAATGCTAGGTCTTTTCCAAACATCACTGCTTCTATTAATCTTCAGAAAGACTGTTCCAATAGGTACCTATTTAGAGCCTTACTTATCATCCTGCTTTCTTACTGATTATTCAAATGTTGAAATTCCTGTAAACTGCATATTGCCACAGTGTTCGCAGCACCACCCATGCACAGATAGATCAGATTTGTCCAGGTTGAGAGAAGCAGTGTGTTTGTCACACAAATGCTGGAACTGTCAAGTGAAGTCTTAATGCCGAGGTGGAGTTTACAGGACTAGGAATGAGCAGATTTCAGCGAAAATGATGAGCGGATAATGGAAGTGGAGTTGCTTTCAGGGTCCAGTGTCATGTAGCCAAAGCAACTGAGAATGGTTCAATGGTGTTACAGTGGATTGTGACAGTAAGTGAAAACGCCGGTTACCCAGTGGGACTCTTGCCGCACTTGCATCAGGATTGATCCAAAATGACAGCCAGGACAGAACAACAATTAGCAGTGTAGGAGCATAAACACCCATCATGTAAAATCCAACTTGTCTTCTTAAAGTGAAGATTACTTCTACACAAGTGTAATAACCTTTAAAGAAATAAATGCATTAATGTTTAGTCTGCTTTGCAGGTGAACTTCTGATCCATATCTTCCAGGTCCTTTTCTGTTTAAGAGCAAAAGTTCAATGATTTGATTTTCTTTATAAAGGTAGAGAGTTAGATTTGAAAAAAAAATTCAAAACCCAGATCTACTTAAGCACCAAGTGTTGTCAGGCTGTGGTACTCTGTGCTCTGTAAGGAATTCTTCATCTTTTCAAAACACATCAGTAGCAGGAGGCTGAAGTGACTCCCTCCCTGATGCTGGCAGTCCAAATAAAACCAATGGGGTCTAGCGGTCCTAATAGCTTAAGGTTAAGCTTCAGCTTAATAGCACCTTAAAATCCTACTTGTGCAAAAGATAAATTAAGAAATATTAGTCTAGAAAGTTTAGAATTGAAAGAGGTGATCGGAATGTGACTCTAACCAGAGAGTTCGCCTGTAGTGAAAGCTGGTACAGGTGACTTCTAAAATTGGTACAGACATTTTAAAAAAAGACTCCGGAAAAGCTGTAAATTTTGCCAACAAGGAATAATGTATCAAAACTTCTAAAATGAAGATCAAAAGCATACAAACACTTCAGAAGATGCTTAAGATTAATTCAACAACAAAAATTGCAGTTACTAGATGTTTTTCTGGAGATAATAAATGTATCAAGAAGTCTGACAACCATAAAATAATTTCTGTCCATATTTCCATTCAATTAGTAAAACTGGAATTTTTATGGTAATAGTAACACAACAGTTATATTACAACAACTTNTCAAATGAGGGATGACCTTCAAAATCATTATTTGTTTCTGTTATGTAGGAAATGCATTGTGCATGCCTTCATTTGAATAATATTTCATCCGACAGAGTATCGTATCTATTGCCCTCACCATTCAGCTTGAAGGACCTATTTGATCTGTAGTAAAATTGATGAATAATAGGAAATTTGCAAATATAAATATTCAGTGTCTTGCCACAAAACCAGCCCAGATTTGCTGACCCTCTTCCAGCTTAGGTAGGTATCATAAAACATCAGTTGACAAAATAGGCAGTAAAGATTAAGGTTTTTTTGCAATTGTCAGGGAACTCCTACATAAATCGTAATTTGGAAAATCTATTCCTTGATGCAAAATTTCTCTTTATCATCTGAAAAAATCCTTAGCTGAATTAATTTGAGCTCTGAGTGTGAGATCTGCTTTTAAAAAAATACCTTCAGCATAAGAATTTTTGAGTAAATTAAAAAAATGGAGCATTGAAAACAGCCTTTAGAAATACTTCAGAGTATGAAATATTCCACTCACGTTACCCAAGTATTAATTCTGCGTTTGATTATGAGAACAAATGGATGTTCTTAGCATAAAGGATTGCAATGAAAGAATTGTGGAAACTTTTTAAAATGGTTCTCTCATGTTCTTTCTTTAATGTTCAAAGCACACACACAGAATGTGAACATTTTATTGAGCATTTTGCACAGAGTCATTTGTGGTCACAAGTTGCTGAAACTTGAGAGAACACTGATTTTATTTGTGCATAATTCTTAAATATTTTTCTTTAGGGTTCCTAAAAGTACTTGAAATATCTAAAGGTTTTTTTGACATTTAATTTCAGATTTAGGGCACACCTCAAAATTATCACAAAT
>VZTN01032686.1:1963-39358 GCA_013400515.1 Erpornis zantholeuca
TTTTTAATATGCACATTTCTTTGGAAAGAAAACATGCTGGGAAACTGTTATGTAGGACACACACACCTCACAACTGAAGGTTTGTTTGCCTAAAATTTGGATCTGGAGCAGCTGAGAACAGAGAGGTGTTAAAACAGTCAATAGTTTTCTAATTAACATATTTATGGGATTACTGGAGCCCAGAAAAACTACAGGGAATTTGAATAGTTGAGATTTTTCATTTTTGAAATAAAGTTTCCTTTTATGACTGAGGGTATTTATGAAAACTTTTACAAGATATTTCTCTATTTCTTCTCAAGCTGACCAGCCTCATAATATTCCTAACTAGTTTCACGTCCACCTGTTCATTTGATATTGTGCTTCTGATTAGACAGGAGAGAATTCTTAACTATCCTAAAATATTATACTGTCAATGAGGGCTCAATAGCTTCTTCTAGAAGTACTTTTTCTGAAACTGTATTTATTACAGATAGAAATGTTAGAAATATAGTTATGCTTGATAGTAATTTATTTGCTACTGTATTTTGCATATTATTGTTATCAACTTCATACAAAGTATCTTAAATCAGAAAACTTGTAAGCACTACTCTCAATTTATGGCAGATTTTAAACTTATATTCAGCCATACAGTCAAAACAATGGAGTTCTTAGTTTATTATTCAGCTAAAGAAATACAGCCAGTTGGGTCATAAGCTGGCAACACACTTCTCTAGAAATCTAACCTTTGTGAAAATATGAGGTACTTCACACAAAACTCAGAAAAAAAAGTTGTTTATGTCTACATGTGGATCTTAAAAGATCCCGAATTTTCTCCTGAAGCAATCATAATGCAGATTGAGTTTCTGAAAAGGATTCAGGTTTTGTACTTCAATTCTGATGCAACAAAACACAAAAAACTGCTTTCATGTAAACACAAAAAGGAATGGAAAGTCAGACTCCTGAATTAACAGAAGTTTTAACATCAAAACTAACACCATGGTTATTCATATGAAAGGGAATAAAATATAATTCTTTTTGAAGTTAACGGTAATGTTCTTATGGAAATGATATAGCATCTGCACTTCCCAGATGCTACAATCTATGGTGATATCTTCTGCTAGAATACAACTTTGAAGGTCACTAAAGGAAATTCTTATTTTTCCAAGCTTTTTCCAGCTTTGAGCAGCTTTTCTTTGAGAAAGAGAGATACTGGATTGTCATCTCTTCTCTCAGAGATCTCTTGTACATTTTCTGTTTAAGTCACCAGTAAGACACATCAAGAGCTTTAGGAACTGGGATAGAGGCCAGAATTCTTCCACCACTTCATTACAGAGAGGGCCTTAAACACGGGTCTGGGAAGGGTGTCACCTCAATTTTATAATCTCTTCTGCATAAGGGACAGATTCAATAAGAATGATGGCAACATTCCAGAGCATGCTGTAATCTTTTGTTTAGAGCAGGCCTTGAAAGACAAGACATCATCATTATGTGGGAACTTGGGCACTGCTGGATTGTGTCCAGAGAAGGGCAATGAAGCTGGGGAAGAGTCTAGAGAGGAAGCCACATGAGGAGTGGCTGAGGGGAGCTGGGGTTGTTTAGCCTGGGGAAGAGAAGCCTCAGGGGAGAACTTATTTCTCTCTGCCACTACCTGAAAGGAGGGTGTAACCAGGTCGGGGTCAGTCTCTTCTCCCAGGTAACCAGTGACAGGACAAGAGGAAAAGGCCTCAAGCTGCACCACAGAAGGTTCATGTTGGAGAGCAAGCAGAATTTCTTCACTGAGATAGTGGTTAAGGATTGGAACTGGCTGCCCAGGGAAGTGGTGGAGTAATCATCTGATTACATCTGAAATTACATCTGAAAGTGTTCTAAAGGTATGTGGATGTGACACTTGAGGTTTAGTGGCAAACACAATGGTGCTGGGTTATTGCTTGGAATTTATGATCTTTGAGGTCTTTTCTGACCTTAATGATTTTATGATTCCATGTTCAAACCACACTGGGGGAAGTAACAAGGAAAGATTTAGCCCAATTTTTTTCTTTCTCAAGCATTGTTTCAACTTTTTTATATTTTTACTACCGCTTTTGTTGTGTCTGGGAAGATGAATGTGTGTTCTGAAAACATAGAGAATAAAAGTTTACTGCACCTTAGTTCTACAGCTAAGAGTTCTCATTAGCTGCATGTTGGGTGTCTGCTCCTCAGGAGGTACTAAAAAACACATTACACTAAGGAAACCCTCATTTGATCTGGGTCCCCTAACTTCAGAGGCACCCACCAGTGTCCATAAAGACTGATCACCTATCTCAGTCTGGATAGCCAGGACTGGTTGACTATTACTAAATAGAGAAATAAACTATCTTCTAAATACAAATTACCTGAAATCAGGCCCAATAACAAGTAGTGAGAAGATGGTTTTAAAGTTTCTCTGGGTCAGAAAGTTATTTATTATCCTAATATCCTTTGCCTTGGTCACTTTGACCCCACAAATTCATCACTTAAGACTCAACTACAGGAGCTTTTATGTAAGAATAAAGCCACATACATTAAAAAATTACAACTAGTGCAAGAATAGCATTTTAATAATGCACCATGGACAATATAAACAAAGATTATTTTAACCTTGGAAAGCCAGCTCCCATGGCTCACCTTAGATTCAATAGAGACAAATACTGCCTGAAATCCCTCTCAGTGTGATTTCCAAGTTCTTCATCCATTTTTAAAAACTTGGCTGCCCTTTTACTTCATATTCCAATTCACAGTCTCCATCATAAAGCCCTGAAACTTCCATAGTATCTGTGCTAATATGAGTCTAACCAGATAAATTTCTCCAAAAGCTGGTCAGCTTTATAGGAACAAGTGTCTTGTTTGTATGAAATTTCAGAGACATAAAAACTTGTTCAAATCAAGATTTGAAGGATACTTCACCAAAATGATAGTGAGCACACACCATTGTGACCCTACCACGTTCTGTAACTTGGAAACCGAGAAGGCATATAGGGAGTGAAATATATTGAAATACATTCTATTGAGGACAGTGAAGAAGCATATCCTGCTAATTCATAAAGTACATTAAGTTAGTGTACGTTCTGATTTATACATCTCATTCAAAAGGTAGAGTGAAAAATTTAGCAGCAGTCCTAACCAAGTTAAAAGTTCCTGTTTCACAATTAGAGCTGTTTAGAATTGGGGTTAGTTTTTGTTAATAAGCTGCTCTGTGACAAGAGTTAGTGACAAGTGTCTATATCATCCTATCGCAGTGGGTTCCACAAATAAATCATGACAGAAAAGAACACAAATACTTCAAATATGGATTAACAAAATGTCCAAATACCACAAAATAGTCTTCAGTATATATTAGACTAAAAAAAAATTAGTCTCTTTCCCCTACCAACCACTTTTTACCAAAATGTGTAATTTTCTGAAAGAATTTATAGTAGCATGAAAAATGTTTAAAATTTCAGATTGTTATTTCACCTAATCCCTGTTATTTTTGCAGTTCTGTCTAGAAAGCTAAACCGTCTCTACCAGAATTTCTGAAAACAGATGCAATTAAAACACTCTCTTGCTTTCCTATTTCAGAATCTTGTGAAAGTACTATTTAAAAAAACAAAAAACAAACAAAAAAAAACCATATTTGTTTTACATGTGGGAAAAGTTTCCTTTTAAAAATACTATTTCAAACTTTTTTACAATTTTTGTGCAGGGTTAACTGTGTGTTGGCCTATTCCATCTCAGCACAGCTGAGTTATTCAATAATCAGCAAGCAATATGCATGAAAACTGTCCCCTGAAATCATATTCATAAAGCACTGGTACCCAATATTATCTCAGCTTCCTGTTATTCCCATTAGTGATGGGATTTTTCTTCTGGTTGTACTGAAAGGTCATTATTCCCAAACCATCACAAAAACCTTTTAAAGCAAACAGCATATGGCCTTTGACCTGTGTTGTTTTGAGAAATGAGATGGATGAGCTGCCCTGTGAGGTTTCACAGACCTCATACCAAATCTTATTCCACAGCAGAGCAAATAAGTTGCTTCTCACTGTGTCTGAGAATTTGAACTTGAATGAGTCCTCAGCCCCTTTTACCCTACTGCTAGGCTGGACTGTCCTCTTCCAATTTTTCAACACAATGTTAGATTCACAATGTCCTAACCTAAAATGTTCTTTCCTTCCTGGTTCTGGCTCTTAGAAAGTCTTTCTTCTCTTTTCCTGCACAGTTTTCCTCCCCAATCTTCACACAAAATAGTTTTTTTTAGATATTTGTCTCGCTCAACTTTTACCCCTTAGAAAGGACAACAACAGCTGAGAATTTTTCTTGATTTTTTCTTCCTTCTGGCATGTTTTGCTGAAGTCCACTTTCCTGAGTCTATTTGGGAATGATGGCTCCCAGACTCTCTTATTCTGAGCTGAAATGAGAAAATACTTTGAGTTTGGGCATCTAAATAGTTTACCAGTGCATAAAAACATATCATTGATTTTAATGAACAGAAAATGGATAGAAAATTGAAATACCAAACAACATGTTATAGATTTTAATAATTAAATTTTCCTGAAACCATATATAGACTTCCATGCAAATAAAGAATGAATGTTAAAAAAGCAAAAAGAACCAAAATAAACTGGTCTGACACTGATCATGAAACCTCAATATTTGTCAGAAATTTTCTCATCTGTTTGACTAATCTTTTAGATGGTATGTGTAGTTTATTTCATGTAAGCATTAATGGATTATTCTATATTCAACTAATAATTAAAACAATAGGCCACATCTTGGGGAAGTCCCTAATAAAAATACATTAACAAGAATGAATGCTGCAATGACACAGGAAAACATTCTTAAAGATGATAAAGATGAAGAATATGGGCCCTATTTTGGATATCCAGCATTTTGAAGAGAATATTTTATTAATTAGCAAAACTTTAAATTTCCTTCATTGTGAATCTTCAGATTGGGGCAACACTGCACTGAAATATTTCAGGTAGGAAATTAATTTGATTTTTTAATAGACAAGGTTCTGTGTATTGTTGTGTATGTTCATTATACAATAAATTTCAGTTCTACCTCTTCAAAACTACAGTTTACCTGGGATGTCTACATTGATTCTGTCTATGGTAGTGTGAACTGCTCTCTTTTGCTTTTCTTCACATGGAAGCAGATTTTAGGGCTGTCAGCTCTAAACAACACAACCTTTGAAGTCCTAAAAAGTATTTGTGGTGAATATAACATAACCCCACTTCTACTTTTCCCAAAAGAAGTTTACCTGCTGTGCCTTTCTGCCACAACTCCATTTTCTCTTGATATTTGGATCCAGAGTAGTACAGACCCAGTAAGGAGAGGAAAAAAAAAAACCATATATGTTATTTATGGTTATATATGGTAAAATAACCAAATATGTTCTGTAAGCAACATGGAGAAAGAGAATGGGCAGTAAGTGCTTCTTTGAAGTAGAAGTGAGATACACCTAAAAAAACTAATCACTGAAATCAAGGACAAAATCCCTAAACAAAAATGGATATTTCTTTACATGATTAATAGTCCAACTGCAATTCATTGTGGTCATTTGCATACACTCACAGCATGATTAGCCAAATTCATGGATGAAGAGTCTATTACGGATATTAGTGGTGGGCAGGAAGTCCCAAAGACACAAATGATGAAGGCTGGGACAGTTCATCTAGGGAACAATGAAAATTCTTACTACATTTTTATACTTTTCCCTAAGGGTCTTCTTTCAACAGAGCTGGTGACATAATATGAGCTGGGTAGAGGCTGGTCACGTCCTAGTGTGCCTGTTGAGACCCTCCTGTTGTAATTGGATGAACACATTTTAGGCCAAAAGAGCAAAATCCTTCTCCCTCTACAATCCCACCACAGTAGTACAAAATTATTAGACATTTATTTAAGTAATACGAGTACTTCTGCTTTTACATCTTCTACGGGATATAGACATTATCTTTGTCCTCTTAGGTACTCTAAACAAGTTATACTCCGAAGTCTTAGCCAAAGGACATTCATGACCTCTTAGCGAACATAAGCCCCAGCTGGCTCATGGAGTCACTTTCTGAACAGAGGGATAGGGATTTTCCTGCTTTCCTGGAGTATTAATCATGTGTTAATTCTTTCAATTTATTGTTGGAGGATCCAAAGATATGATAGTTTGTATTCCAGATACAGCTGTAAAGTCAAGACCTTCATTACCATGGACTTGTCCTTAAATTTACTTCATTATCTAGTAGTTCACAAAATAAAAGTATGAATTTGCGAACATATTGGGTTTGTGTAGCCAGGTCTTGGAGCTGGAGTGGCTACAGAGGTGGCTTCTGTGAGAAGCTGCCAGAAGCTTCTTCCACGTCCAGCTGAACCAATCCCTGGAAGCTCCAAGAGGAATGTGCTGCCAGCCAAGGCTAGGCCAAACAGAAATGATGGAAACATCTCTGCAGTGACCCGTTTAAGAATAATAAAAGTTATTGTGCAGATGTAATTGCAGCCAGAGAAGAGCAGGCTGAGAACATACGAGAGGAACAGCTCTGCAGACACCAAGGTCAGTGGAGAAGGAGAGGCAGGAGATGCTCCAGGCACCAGAGCTGAGATTCCCCTGCAGCCTGTGGTCCAGCCCATGGTGAGGCAGCTGTGCCCCTGCAGCCTGTGGAGAACCACAGGGATGCAGAGATCCACCTGCAGCCCATGGAGAACCACAGGGATGCAGAGATACTCCTGCAGCCCATGGAGAACCACAGGGATGCAGAGATACTCCTGCAGCCCATGGAGGAGACCCAGACCAGAGCAGGTAGAGCCTGAGAGGGGACTGTGGCCCCATGGGAGGCCCGTGCTGGAGCAGGGTCCTGGCAGGGACCTGCAGACCTGTGGAGAGAGGAGCCCACGCTGGAGGAGGTTTACTGGTGGGACTTGTGACTCCATGGAGGACTCCCATTGGAACATCCTGTCCTTGAGTGACCCACTGCAGCAGTTCGCGGAGAACTGTTTCCTGTGGGATGGACTCACACTGGAGAATTTCACAGAGAACTTTGTCCCATGGGAGGGACCCCGTGCTGGATCAGAAGGACTCCTCTCACTGAGCAGCAGCAGAAACAACCTGTCATATACTGTCCCAGTCCCTGTCTTCCTACTCCACTAGCAGAGGAAGTAGAGCTGGGAAGGAGGGAGGGGTTGGGGGAAAGGTATTTTTCAAGGTCTTATTTTACTTCTATTATTCTGCCCTGATTTATTTAGTAATAAATTCAATTAATGTCTCTAATTTGAGTCTGGTTTGTGCATGACGGTATTTGGTGAGTGGTCTCTCCTGGTTCTTATCTCAACCCATGAACCCCTTTTTGTATTTTCTCTCTCTTGTCCAGCTGCAGAAGGGGGTGGTACAGTCACTTTTGTGGGTGCCTGGCATCGGGCCAGCATCAATTCACTAGAGCTTTGCAACAGCTCCCTGTCCCATGAGATACTGTAAAAAGATGACATTATTTCAGAACCTATTATGCTGAACTATCCTTCTATGTGTTTAATATTCCTAGCACATGAATGTTATTATAATGTTATACTGTCAGTAAGCTTGACCCAGCAGGTACCAAACTGGCCAATAATTTTACACAGCTCTCACTGGTATTGCCTATGCTGGAAATAAATTGTAAGACTGGGGACATGATAAAACTGTGTAAAATCATGATTGGGCTACAGAAGGCAGGAGGGAAGATTATGTTCTGCTTGCTTCAGAGTACATGCAACAGGATGCATTCAGTGCAGATGGAAGAAGAGAAAGTAATAACATAGATGAAAAACATTTTCTTATAGTAGCAACTAAGATGTGGATGTTTTTACTACAGAAAGACTAAGTAGTGCAATTTCACAATGTCCAGTACATAAAAGGACATGTATAAAGATATCAGAAATTCAAGGAATTATTTTAATTTCAAGGAACATTTTAAAATGGGTACTAAAATATGTGTTTCAGGGTTCCAGTCAACTTATAGTTCAGAATGTGTTTGTGTAGAGCAGATAGTTATTCTGTGGTCTAATGAAGCATTCTTACATTGTGTTATAACTCTGGTTCAAGACAGCAACAAGATACAGATGGGACAGATTATTCTTACTATGAAATATAAGAAGACCTATCAGAGAATTATAGAATCATTTAGGTTGGAAAAGAACTCTTAAAATTCCTTTCTTACTTCTCCAAGACTTGAAAACTTGATCATTTTGAGATTGCTGTGCCTAAGGTGGCCTCTGACCATCACATGACCCACCAGTCCTTCTCTGTTTGTGAAAAACAGCTCCAGAGAGGCACTTTCCCTGGTTGGCTCACTCACCAGAAGTGTTAGGAAATTATCTTCCAGACACTCCAGGAAATTCCTAGACTGTTTTCTCTTTGCAGTGCTGTATCTCTCTTATATCTGGCAGATGTCTTTTAAGTTGAAGTATCCCAAGAGAACAAGGGTCAATGATCACGAGACTACCCTCAGGTGCTCATAGCATATTTCATCTGCCTCTTCATGCTGGTTATGTGGTCTATTCCAGACTCCCACAGGATTCACCTGCCTTATTGGTCTTTTCTGACTTTATTTACTTTATTTATTTACCATAAATACACAACCCCATCATCACCATCATCAAACTCAAGTCAAAATACTGCCTAACCTAGAGGGCTACCCTGCCACTTCTCCTTCCTTGTCTATTCCTTCTGAAGAATTTTTAACCATCCATTGAAGCACTCCAGTCACACAGGTCCTCCCATCATGTTTCCATGATTGCAAATCTGTCTTAGTTTTCCAGTTGTTCAACAGCATCCACCTCCTCCTGTTTGTTGTCCATGCTGTGTGCATCGGTGTAGATGCACTTTGGTTCGGTTGTTGATCCTGCCACATTTCGAGGGGAAAAAGCCATGACAATTCTCAGGCACTTCCATGATTTCTATCTCATCAATAACCCTTGTGTCTTTGCTGACACATAAATCTCCATCCCCTACCTCTACTGACGTGGCAGATTGAAGGACCTTGCTACTACCCTTTCCCTTAAGCATTTGCCTGCTGACCCCCAGGCAATTCTCTAATGAGCTTGATTTTCTCTCTTTCCCCCTCCTAATCTAGTTTAAAGCTCTTTCTATGAGATGTGCTACGTCCTATGCAAAGATTCTTTTGACCTGTTTGAGGCAAGTGTACCCCATGTGTCATCAGCAGGCCTGAAATCTTTTAAACTGACCCACGATCAAAAAAAGCCCCAAAATTCTTCTGATGACACCAGGCTTAGAGCCAAGTATTGATCTGCTGTCTCTTGCTGGTTTTTCACTCATCATTCCCTGCAGCTGGAAGAATAGAGAATGCTACTTGTGCTCTTGATCCCTTGGCCAGTCATCCCAAGGCCCTGATATTTCTCTTGATTGCCCTTCTTGTGCAACCATCTCTGCCCACCTGAAAAAATCATAATGGATAATAATCCAAGACTTGTATCTTGTATGAAGCTTTCTCTTCATGTCTTTATGTATGTCTTTGTCACACTCCCAATACTCCTCAGTAAAGTCCCTTCCTCCTGCAGCTCTGTCAGTAAGCAGAAGGGTTCCTCTACCCAGGAGTGCCTTGTGCAGGGGTGCTCACTGCTGTGCTGACAGAAAAGCTGGGCTACACCCTGCAGCACAGTGCTGGGGCTCCCAACAGAGCTCTGTCTGAGACACTGCATTTGTTGTGGCAAAACATGACCTTAGAAAGGTCATGGCCTTCTGCCAGGTAGACATCACTGCTCTCTGGTCAAGCTAGCAGAGCCCTCCCTCCGTTTTACCTGCCCTGGTCATGATGCTCACCAGGGACTGCTTTGTACATGTGTGGGGACCTGGCTCCCATTGCTCCTGATCCCACTCATGTCCCATCAGCCATTCTCACTCAAGCTGTGGGGTCTTGGCTCCCCTTGAGGCTCCCCTGTTCAGCAAACCCCCTTGGACACCACACTGGCGCTGCCGAGCTCTGCAGCTGATTGTGCCAGCACCAGAGCTGCTCACCCAACATATTAGGGACAGAGAAAAACTTTCAAACTTGCTCCATCATATTTAATATGTCATAATGTATCCATAGTACAAATCTAACTGACTTAGTTTAGCTACTTCTAATTCTAGTCCCTGACTTCCAACCAACCTCTGTTTATATTTTTATATAAGCTAGCCAGTACATTACTGGGGGAGGTTCAGTAAAATGGTTATATTCCTTGCTATCATCCTTCCCCCAAGAGCATGGACAGGTGTTTGAGTGAGAAAATGAACAAGCAGAGAAGTCTTGAGAGACTCCAGAGGATTTGTTGAGATAAAAATTCATCTTGATACAACATTTTAGTTTTGACTTTGACTGTGAACCACAAGGCATCCCTACATGTAAGAACATGCTTTCCTGGCCATGTGAGTAGGAGATAAGGAAATGATATTCAGATACTCTCCAAAACCATGATCCTTTCCAGTGACAAAAGGTCTAAATTTAATCCCTTCCATTCAAAACATTTCATTACTGGAGAAACAGGAGGTGAAGATTAAGAAGAAGTTGGGAAACTTTGTCTTACTTTCCTTTCCTGAAGTACCTCATATCCACCCATTTGTGTGAACAGAAATTTTATTTCATCATCCTTAACGGAAAGGTCAGACCAACATACATAAAATTGCACACAAATATGTTGTTAGACACTCATGGTTAGAAGGTTTGGTTGTCTGTCCATGTCATTTGCTGCAGCTACATTAATATAACACATTCAGAATTCAATATTATATATATATATATACAAGCTCTTCCACCTTACACCAGGTATTGCTAAGTAATTCCTGATGGGTAATAAAAACTGAAAAAATAAATGTTTTGACTAGATATTGATTAAGTTTTCAGAAAAGGAAAATACAAGAATTTTATTCCTGTGTGCACAGGTGTACTCAGATGTACAAGAAAATTAAGATTTAAAGGCAATATTGGAAACTATTTGAAAAACTCAGGTTTAAGATGCTGCTGAGGATAAAATAATTCACAAAATTACTTGAGAGACTGTTTTTCATTTTACAAACCAGTTTCTATGACCAAAGTCCACCAGTACACATTAAAGGGGAAAGCAGAATTTAAAGACAATGATTGTGTCATTTTAAACACAACACATGTAGAACTTTTCTTTTCAACAAGGCCATTCAAACAAAGCACTATAGTTAAAAAAAAAGAAAAGGTAAGAAAAAGAATCTCCTTTATAAATACAGCATTTAGAAAGTATAAGCTTGATCTGCATTAACTGTAACTACATCATCTTTAAAGGAGTTACACAGCAACAGTGTGTTTTTTCTGTCGTGTTCTAGTTCTTCCACTGCTAAATTTGTAGAGAAGATCTGATTTTCAGTAAGAACAGAAGGGACATCTTATATAATCTCTCATATTTTTATAGATGTACCTTTTTGCCTTCAATGTAAGTTTTGTACTAGTTTGAGGAGAGTAATCTTGCATCATACCTATACGAATACCTACAAATGCATATAAGCATAGAGAATGATGCATTTAAGTAGAATATACTGAATCTATTTTATGGCAGATGAAGAAGTATAATCCAAAACATATGATACTGTTGCATTAGTGTTAACTTTAATGAAAATGGAAACCATTTGGAATGGTTTTTAAAGTATATATTTTTTGGACAGTATAGTGTATGCATCATTACGGAGTTGCAGATTTCCTGACTACAATAATTATCATTCTAATTCTAATCATATTTGTGCACTGTAAAAAAAGACCCAAGAAAGCCCACACCTGTTTACATGAAGCCAAAGATCTGTTACTACTTTTTGGTCTTGGAAAAAGAGCAAATTATCTTTCCTTTACACGTTGCAAGAGGAAAAAATTGACTACTTAAAACTGCAAAATTAAATTGGATTAGAGCATTCAAACCAACAAGAGCAGACAACTAACATCAAAAGAATAAAAATAATTGATTTATATTTACATATAATTTTATTGTGAAGAATTCTTCAGCTATCCTTGCTATGTGTTTTATTAGAAATCTTAGCAATCATTTTGTGGCACTACTAAGAGCTTGTTGGAAATGAGGATGGTTAAAGTTGTTTATAAAAATACAAAACTTTGCTCCCTTTTAATCTCTTTGCTTCATTGAACCCTATAGGTGAGCTGCCTTAGCTAAACATGATTGTTTATGCATTGATAAAAAATAATTCATCTGAGTCTGGGCAGACCTTGAGCTTTTTCTCCTCACCGGGATATAAAAATTGAAATCCCAGGGGCTAGGATAAATTGAAACTTCAAGAGTTGGCTCCAAAGCTGAAACTTGTTGAGATAAAGCAGACTATGCCCCACTTCTACCACTGCAACTTTCATTGTCTTTCATCACTGCCTTTCTTCTCAGAGTTCTGGAAAGCAAGTAAACTGGTATTCAGCCAGGAAGGAGAGAGCCTTTGCAGGAAATCAGCACATACTCCAAAGCTAATCTCTTGGAGGGGAAGAATAGTGTTATTCTTTAGGGACTATGCATTAGGTTATTCAGCAAGATCTGTTTAATTTGTCTTTTATGTATTATTCATTATACAAAATTCCCATGACATAACAATAAGAAGGTCAGTATGATAGCCTGGGCCAAAATAAAAGTAATTTTTGCTGGGTTATATAACAAAAAGATGAATAATCAGTGTGACACCAAAAAAAATTGCTGTATAAAGATGGACAGTGAACCAATTACTGTTAACTAGTAAAGACAGAAGTTATAATCACCACTTAAGGATGGTTCTGGTATTCTAGTATACGGTCTTATGTTTTAATGAGCATTAAAAAGTAAAACATCTGCTAGACAATAGTACGCATATATCTTATTCCTTTTGAAATTGATGCTTACTCATGGCACAAATGAGTATGGATATTTTTACAGAATCACAGAGTGGTCAGGTTGGAAGGGACCACAGTGGGTCATCTGCTCCAACCTTCCTGCTCAAGGAGGGTAATTCCAGAGCACCTGGCTCAGGACTGTGTCCAGACAGTTCAAGAGTATCTCCAGTGAGGGAGACTCCACAGCCTCTCTGGGCCATCTGTTCCAGTGCTTGGTTGCCCACACAGTAAAGAAATTGTTCCTCATGGTCAGGGGGAGCTTCCTGCACATCTATTTTTGTCCATGGCCTCTTGTCCTACTGCTGGGCACTGCTAAGCAGATCCTACCTCCATTCTCCAAACACCCCACTTCAGCTGCTTGGTAAAATGTCTTCTTCCCTCTCAGCGTCTCTCCCCAAGGTTGAACAGGCCCAGCTCCCTCAGCCTTTCCTCATAAAAGAGAAGTTCCAGTTCATTAATCTCCTTTGTAGCCCCTCATCAGACCCACTCCAGGTGCTCCACATCTCTCTTGTCCTGAGGAGCCCAGAACAGCACACAGCACTCCAGATGTGCCCCACCAGGGCTGAGTAGAGTGGCAGCTTGTTTCAGAGACAGATTCATTTTCCTCATATTCATCTACAGTTCAGTTTTTCTTATTAATAATTTGCAAGTTTTCTACTTTACAGGTTTGGACATTTCAGAGAGAAAGAAGGGTTAACAGCATGCACATAGGAATTAATTTCTGGTTTTATCAGTAGAGCAGTAGGTCTGTAATCTCATCTTCAAAACATCACATCGTCTTACTATTGCACAGCATTTTTCTATTTATACTTGTATTTGAGAGCGTATAGGTCAGTTCTTTCTGAATATGCTTAAGAACTCTACTTTTAAATAAATCGGGAGTTGTGTTTCTCAAAAAATGAAAACCAGTCAAAGATTAAGAGATAAGGAAATATTTAGATCAAGAGAACAGGATATGCTTATTGCGCTGAAAAGTATATTTGCCTTCCATTTCATTTCAAACATTTTTCCTGCTTACTTCAGAAGAAATTATTAGATATTTACATTTTTCTCTTGTTCTTTTTAAAAAATAGGAATAAATTTCCATACATTATAAAAATTTGTCTTAATTGGTTTCATTTATTATCAAAAAAACCTTAGCTATTCCACAGGATTAGTTTTCCTATTAATAAAATAACAGAATTTCTTATCATTCATTATGATCCAGTAAAAAAACCTTTGATTATGTGCAATTTTTTTCCTGCCTCTAGTTAAAAAGAAATACTTCCACAATCTATTAAGTCTCTTTAGTAAAGTCTTGGTAGTAAATAAGGATTCCTTTCACACAATATTTATTGGCAGGGAGGATAGATTTCAACTGAATCCCAGTGTGGCTCTTTACCTTCAAATGAAAACAGTTTGCCTAAAGAATATTCTCAAAACATGACTGATAAAAATGCACATGTATGTTCTTACACTTGCATCTTTAAAAAACACACATAAGTAGAAATGCTGCATTTTTTTCTGTGAGGACAATATTGGGGAAATTCAGCAAATTTAAACATGGCAGACAAATTAGATACATGCTGGGGCAATCTGTACAGGTTATTGAACAGGACCTGAAGAGTCTGTCCTTGAAATTGAAGCAAATTGGAAACACTGCCTGATTAAGGACAGCAGCATCCAAATCCCCGTTTTCTAGTTCAGCATCACTTTGTGTGGTACCTGGCTACACAGAGAAAACAAATAAAATAGAGTCTCAGAATTCAAGAGGGATACATGTAATTGGAAACAAAATCAAAAGTCTCTGGTCTAAACAAAAATATAACCTTTTTTCTCAGCAAAACAGAGTTTCTAAGAAAGTCTACATGAGCTTGGGACAGGGGAACAAGGAGACAGCAGACTCTCTGATTGGTATTTCTGCTCAATTTACTTGAGCAGGATCAAATACACTACTGGCAGACCAAACTGTGAACACTTTTAGTGCCCACTGAAATCCTGTTTGCAAGACTCAAGTGAGGCATAGGCCTTTACTGGCTGTCAAAACAAAGGTGAATTTCATCGTTTATGAGTAAACCAGGAAGAAATGCAGTAGAAAACATAAATAATTTTTCTAAAGTCTATTTTTAAATGCAGGATTGTTTGCATTGAATCAGAAGCTCTTGAGGGACATGAGAAGCTCAATTGACCAAACGCTTCTTAAAAATTAAAAGTTTTTTCCCTTCTGATTCTTCTGTGTGAATATTGGTCTCCTATTGTTTCTGCAGAATTTTGAAAACTGATTTGAGTGGCTTAAAAATACAAAATATCTGCAACATGGAAATGGAATGTTTTTCTTTTCTTGGAATTACCTTTTAGACTTGCTGGAATAAGGCTGAATAGTAACAGTGGTATCAATATTAATTATGTTAGCATAGGATTCCAATCTTATGACATTTCACAGGCATCCACAGATCTGTTTGTCATTTCATAGAATCAAGTGGCAATGCATCCCCTTCCCCCTAAGAAGTTATAAACTGGTGCCCCAATTTTTCAGAAGTAATAAGCAATCTGAACAAACAGCAGACATGTGTATTTTGTATCCGAATGCTTGCTTTAACATTTTGGCAATAGCAGCCTTGTGCCTGGTGTGTAGCTTGAGAGCTTACACTGACACTTGTATTTTGTTCTTATTTTGTAGTTCTTTGTGTGAAAACAAAGGGCAAGATTTTGTATAGGTAGAATAGGAAATGTGAATTTCTGTATAATTTTCTGTGTTTATGCAAACACATAGATAACAAGGTTAGTGCATTTTTACAGAAGAACCCCATCATTGCTACATGTGTAGCTAAAAAAAAAAAAAATCCCCAAAACTGTCCCCAAAAATATTAAACTAGACTGTGTTTTTCTTCTCTTACCTTGATAACTGAAGACAATCAAAGATCAACACCCACACCCATGCATCCTCTCAGATTACCAAGTGGGGTTTGGTGACAATCCTGCAGATGGTGTCTAGTCATACAACAGAGTTCTAGGGTAAACCAAGCCCCAATAATTGCCATCTCTTTTAGTAAAGGCTACAAGGTTTTACAATTTTATGGAAATTAAATCATTATGCTTTTAGGTCATAACTTCATGAAGATGTTAGCTCAGTGAACTATACCTGTCAAGGACCACTAAAGAGAGAGCAGAGCAGATCCAGGAGCTTGAGTCTTTCCTCAAACATGAACACAGAGACTTTGAAACTATATCACCAAAGCTGAGCATGTACCTTGGAGGGGACTGATCCTGGACAACTTCCAAACAAGAGCCATTCACTCTTGCCCTCCTCACAAAGGATGGGGTAAAAAGAGGAATAAGGTTGAAAGCTTGTGGATCTTGGTAATGACAATTTGATAATGAAAGCAAAACTGGGCACAGCAAAGCAGTAAGAGGAATTTGCCCACTACTTCCTGTTAGCCCCTGTCTGGAAAGCAGGGCCTCAGTACACAGTAACAATTACATCAGAACATAAATGCAAAAGGCACAGACTTTCCCCCTTTCTTCTCCTTTCCCAAAACATCTTATTATATCCCTCTGGATCAGTATGGGTCAGCTTCCCACTCCCAAATTTTTGCCCATTCCTTCACTAAGAGGTAAAAGGAAGGAGGTAGCAGTGAGGGAAGGAGAGAAATCCTTGACTCTGGTCAAGTAATATTTAGCAACAGCCAAAACATTGGTGAGGTAACAGCACTGTTTTAGACACCAGTTCAAAACAGAGAACCATATGGGCTGCTATGAAGAAAATTAATTCATCCCAGCCACACCTGGCATGTACTCTCTGACACCAGAGGGTAGTAAGTTCACCTCTGTGCCCTATAGTGGAAAAAAGCCTGAGTGATCTTGTTCATTGCCATAAATGAAACAGCAGAAAGAAGGGAAGAAGCAAGTGTAAAGAATTCCCAGAGACCTCCTGCTTCACTGAATGGTTAGAAAAAGTTATTTAAATTGTGCCTGAAACTATGTGCAAATGTTGTGCTCAGTGTCTGCTAGTTTAGAAAATTGTACAGTTCTCTGTCCAAGAAACCTGCTGGCAGCTGTTACTACTGCCCACATTTGTGACAGATCATGAGGCTGTTAAACATAACACTGTAAAGACATTTTTCTTCCAAAAGTATGTCAGGTGTGAGATTCTGGTCTTCAATGAAAGTTGAGATACAGGAAACAAGTGGTTTGTTTTGTTTTGTTTTTTTAAAGAAGTCCTCCTAACCCAACAGCCAGTGGTGTGTGCATACATCTCTGAGCATTGCTATCACCTAGCTGGGCTCATCCCACCATGAAAACCTGCTGCTCTTGTTCCCCACATCAACTTCACAGTCCTGCAAACAATTCTGCTCATATGAACTGTTCTACTTCAAACTGGAGAACAGCCTCAATGAATGCCTGAAATACCAAGTAGACATTCATGTGCAATCAATATTCCAATTGTTTTACTTATAATTAGCTCTACAATGGATACTCTTTATGTTTTATACTTCCAATTCTATGTATTCATATCCTTATATTTAAATAAGAAAGTGCATTGATTAACCTCTGATCTTTCCTTCACCGAGGTGTCAATGCTCTAGCACAAGATTTTCTGAAATTGTAGCAATTGTTCTGAAGTTACCTTTTGAATGTTCTTAAAAATAGAAACTACAAAGACATGTTTAAACTAGACTGTCCTCCTGTTCTTCTGTTTATTTTTATTAGAAATGCAGCCTGTGTGCATCCTGTTTTTAAATTCAAGGTTTTTATACTGTAACATTCACATCTATTGCTAATGTCAATGACAGGTGTCATTCTAGGACTTAGGCATTATATATTTGTACAGCTAGAATGAGCACAAGATACAGGTTTCTAAAAGTTGTTTCATTTTAATATAAATATTGTTTAAGTTGTGCTCTACTTATAGAATCATCAGTCTTTTCTGTGGAGTAGGAATTCTTACAAAAAGATTATGTCTCATTAATGTAAAGGCAAGTAATCATATTAAGATCATAATTTTAATCATCACAAATTTTCAAAAGTCATAAAGAATAAAAGATCAACCTGTGGAGATAGTCTGATCTAATTATCTACAGGATCTTCCAATATTTAGTCCTGGAAGAACTAAGGCTTATCTTTTAAAAGAATACTTTGTTATAGCCAATTTATTACAAATAAGATGAAGAATCCAAATGCTGAAGCCCTGGTAAATTATTCCATAGGGAATTGTTCCCTGACTATCAGAAAGTCGCAACAATTTTTTCTAGTGCAAATTTATCTAATTTCTTCCAAGGGGTAGGTGTTAATATATATTTGCCTCCTAAATTAAAATAGGTAATTTCCTTTGAAATCCTTTACTGGATGTGACTGTATCCTACTTCAGACATTAATTTCTAGTGAAAACACTGAATTTTGAACTATTTTTAAAAACTGCCCACTCAGTAGTGGGTAGTATTTTCCTTCAAATAAACAGCTTTTCAAGACCCAAATATATAAAGCCCTCATAAACCTGGTCTGATACCATAGCTCACTGACTTCAGCAGAGGTTTAGGCATCTTCAATATTGAATTATCTCACGAAATTTTAACCTCATGACCTTTGTCAGTTTCCACAGTGTTGACGCCACAGTTTCTCAGGTTCATCATGGTAGTTAGATGAGACAATGACAATCNCACTTCTTCTGCAGGAAAATTTTTATCCATACAGGGTTTTTCACTGACATTGCTCATAGAGAAAACGTCTCTGGACTTAAAATGAAGATGATAATGAAGAAAGAGTGAGTACTAGACAATTTAACCTCTGGAATATATTGCAAAAGCAAGTCCATATATATTAGCCCTATTACAAGAAAGCTTTAATCTTTCGGTTTTCTGTGTAACATCAACTTGAAGAGTGCTAGTTGATAAAAAAACCTTTAGGGAACAAACACTAGACATGATAATAATGGTACGTGGTTATCAATTGTACTAAAAAAGGATTGAAATCATAAACAAAACTGTAGTAGAATGATCTGCCTGGGTAAAAATATGTGACCTGCCTGGGTTTTCTAATGGACTATGACTCTTCATCCAAAATATAGAATAGAATTCCACTATCTTCATTTCTGTGCTCAGATGTTCCCTGTAAGGTTGGTTAAGCTGTAACAAATGATGAAAGCAAACTAATTTAATTTCTACATATCAGCTGCTCCATCAGTATGGAGGAAATAGCAAACATAAGAGATTAAATGAGCAGTGTGATTAAAATGCTATTTGTATGCTTGAAAATATCCTAGCAAATTTAGGAATGTTAGAAGTTTCAAGATTGTCTCTATCCTCAGACTAAGGTGGTAGATCACACTATCTGTAAGAGCAGAATGAGCATACTNGACAAATCATTTGAACTAACAGAGAGGAATTAAAAGCTTCGCTTCCCTGATATTCATTTCATTAATTAGCAGTGATCTGCTCACTTCAGTGGTAATTTTTCAGACAACACATTTTTTCCAAAATATATCCCGAAATTAATGAAGCTTATAACTCTTCCTTATTTGAAGGAAGGTTAAACGTAAGATAGGAAACATCCCAATTAGACTCTCCTGGGATATAATAAATGGGGTTTAAATTGTAAACAGAGATCTATGCACTTCTTCTGCAGGAAAATTTTTATCCATACAGGGTTTTTCACTGACATTGCTCATAGAGAAAACGTCTCTGGACTTAAAATGAAGATGATAATGAAGAAAGAGTGAGTACTAGACAATTTAACCTCTGGAATATATTGCAAAAGCAAGTCCATATATATTAGCCCTATTACAAGAAAGCTTTAATCTTTCGGTTTTCTGTGTAACATCAACTTGAAGAGTGCTAGTTGATAAAAAAACCTTTAGGGAACAAACACTAGACATGATAATAATGGTACGTGGTTATCAATTGTACTAAAAAAGGATTGAAATCATAAACAAAACTGTAGTAGAATGATCTGCCTGGGTAAAAATATGTGACCTGCCTGGGTTTTCTAATGGACTATGACTCTTCATCCAAAATATAGAATAGAATTCCACTATCTTCATTTCTGTGCTCAGATGTTCCCTGTAAGGTTGGTTAAGCTGTAACAAATGATGAAAGCAAACTAATTTAATTTCTACATATCAGCTGCTCCATCAGTATGGAGGAAATAGCAAACATAAGAGATTAAATGAGCAGTGTGATTAAAATGCTATTTGTATGCTTGAAAATATCCTAGCAAATTTAGGAATGTTAGAAGTTTCAAGATTGTCTCTATCCTCAGACTAAGGTGGTAGATCACACTATCTGTAAGAGCAGAATGAGCATACTCAGGCTGCTCAGTGTACAACACCACCGCTAGCAATTTTGTATCACTTTTCAGTGAAACTGCTCCAAGCATTTTAAACAGAACACCCTGTTTCATTAGCCTTATTTTACTGTTTATGGAACAAACATAGTGAGAAAATGGCAAAAAAAAAAAAGGAACAAGGTTGCTACTGAGTTCTTACAGCTCCAAATTCAGCTACACTTTATTCTACTGTTCTTAGGCTGCCTTTTAGCTGTCCTGAAGATATAGACTGTCCAGAAAGGAGAGACATAAAACTTTATATGCTTCTCTTATGGCTTTAGGAGGATATGTGTGCAGTAATTTCAGTACATATGTGTGCATGGATATGAGAATCCATAAGGAAATTGCTGCGGTGATGAGAAGTGGATTCAGTATTAGCCCATCTTCACACCTGCTTCCCACTCTGGCCCAATCCCCAATCTGACAGCAGCCCTGCAGTCAGCACTCTGTAGACACAGCCAGCACACTGCATCTGGCTTTGGGATCCCAGTGTGAGAAGGAATTCTGTAAACAATAGGGATTTCAGCAGCAGACTAACCAAAATTGTCAGGAAGGCAAGCATTCGCCCTGTGAGGAGAGCCTGAGGTACCTGTGCTTGTTCAGCTGTCATATTGTAATGCCATATTGTAATGGGAAAGATTCTGGTTAAATGCAGGAGAATATTACCATATATGCAGGCTTTGTGAAATGTGAAGATCTTGTTAACATCATTATACCATTAATATATAAAAATATGCATTCCTTTACCTATGCTGCTCTTAGTGTGTAAATTACCATGTCAGCAGTTTTAGCTACTAATGACTGGGGACATATAAAAAGGAATTTAATGGCACTTAGCAAATCAGAAGCCAGAGCCTGGAATAGGTTTTTTGTTAGCCTGGAAGCAGAGATTTTCATTGCAGGGGGAAAAAAAAGGGTTTTTTTTTCCATATAAGCCTATTTTTTATAGTAAAAATTACAGAAGAGCAATATACTACAGAAATTAAAGTACGGAATGAAAAAATTAATGTCTGTTCCTTGTTCAATACTGTAAATATTTTAGTGCTATTGAAACTACAAATTTTAAAGTAAAACAAAACAAAAAATTCTACTCCTAGACACCTCATTATTATAAATGTATGTATGATAAATATAACATGCAGTAAGTAATTGTCAGATGGTATTTAAAATTACATGCTCTACAGCAAAGTGTTTAGAAAGGTGTCTATGAAAATCTTGTCTAGACCTTACCCTTGAAAATACCTAAGCACATGTACACCCCTACCTGTGAAAAAATTGCTCATATGTGTTAAGCTATTATGCTTAAAACAATGAACTAAAAAAATGCCAAGAGAAGCATTTATATATAGCAGGAATCAGAAGATAAAGCAATGATGTCTTTAGACTAAACTGACTTAGGTACCACACTCCATTAATTTCCATGAAATTCTGCAGATGTAGAATACATGTGTATGGCTGCAGTATCATGCCTGAAGCCTACACAATTAAGAAGTAATAAAAATTTGATATATCACATACTTCTAGAGGAAAGTATATTTTCTAAGAGGAAATGGGAATTCAAAATGGGCCTTCGGTATGTAGGGGGCTGTGACAGTCCAGTATCAGATGTGCTGGATTAACTGGGCACAGTGAAACTGTTCTGAGTATATGTAGCATTGCTGAAGAATTGGACTTCTGTGCCTGTGTGCAGACACTCCATTTTGCACCTGTGCCATTTCATTTTTCTGTATCTACTCACATTTGCACCCCAGCCTGTGACTGTTTCCTTCGAGATATCTCTGCTTCTGAAACTGTCTTGACTCCAGAGTAACTTAGCAACTTCATTTTCTTACAATTTTTTCAGAGAAATAAATAACACTGCAGTTTAGACCTTAACAATAATCCTATTGGCACACAGTACTAATGTAAAAAAAAAAATTAAGCATCCATATGCAGTTTTTTACAGTATAAAAAATGGGGTATCAAATGCACATAATTCTTGGTATTGTTTGGATTATATAGGCTATTAAAAATTATGTTTAGTCATATACCTTAACAATAGGTAAACCATTAAGTAGATAATGGAGACCAACACATACACCATATAATTATTACTGCACAGAGGATGTAAGAACTACAGTGTCAGAAACTGCATTTGCATCAGTTGAAGGAAAAGACCCTTTAACCTAAGACTGGGTCAGGCATCTGCCACAATCATTTGGGCATTTATGGTACTGGTTTTAAACATATGCTATGTTTAAAAAAATCGTTTATTGGATGCTATAGTCTCATTTATCTAGAATCTAGGAACCTATTTGAACTCCTGATTGGACAGTATAACAGGAAACAACCTAACCTCAGTTCCTCATAAAGTAACAGAAAAAGCAATTGGAAGAAAAACATAAAAACCATAAAACTAACAAGAAGAATTTGTAATACACAAGCAAGAATGATTTATTAAAACCAAAACAAAGAAAAAAACAAGCCGACTAAGATTATGAAGCCTAGATGAACCAGTCATTTTTTTTTAAGTGTTAGAGAGCTACTGGATGGAGAAAAATATTTGATAGGTGCAGTTGGACAATTTGTGTTGGAAATCTCTTTAGATAAACTGTCCACCTTACCTTGGAAAACCCCTCAGAGGATTCAAATTTAATAGTGCACACATTCAAACCAATGAACAAAAAACATTGAAAAACCTGGTAGCATTTCAGAAAAACAGGAGACCTTCTGAATATGGTGGTGTCCTTGGTGAAATAATAAATATAAATGTTTGCTATCCAACCTGACATGCATGTAGACATAAAGCATATTTATTTGCAGGAACAAGGCTGTGCTAGTTCTGTTGCCTTTATTGCTGTTTGTTGAGGTTTTGGAGACTTTTTTTTTGAAGAGTTGGGCTTACGAAGTCTGTTAGTCAAAGTCTTCCCTGTTTTTCTGAATAGGTTTTGGAGACTTTTTTTGGAAGAGATGGGCTTACAAAGTCTGTTAGTCAAAGTCTTCCCTGTTTTTCTGAATATCTATGCTTACCAAACTATCTGTAGAGGCATATGTGTGTGTATCCTATTGTGATAAACAAATAGAATCCTGCCCTCAAGTGACAAGTATTTCAGCATCAGGAAAACAAAGATGATACCCAAAGGTAAATTTTCAAGACAATTGGGAATAGGCAGAATCTCACTATTTGCCAGTTGAGCATGTACCCTCTGATATTTTGTGTTAAAAGCATAGCTGCAAGTCACCCACATATGTTACATTGTCAAAAATTTTGTTATGAAAATGTGATTTTCCAAGGGTTTTACGTGTCATTCTCTGACATATGACACAGTGAAGTGAATTTTTTGCAACAAATACTTTGTAGAACACTCTCACTTGGAGTCAGCAGATTGCAAATAATCTGCAAAAGCAGAGTTACCCTATTACATACCTGAAACCAATATAAAACCAAAAAGATTTCAAACCCTGTCAGGCATTCAGAAATGTGTGACTGATTTTATTCCCAGAATAAAACATGAGTTCGTTATAGCTTGAATCTTGTGTTTTGTATGAAGAGAATGATAGAATCATTAAGAAGGAAAAGACCTCCAAGATCATCAAGTCCAACCTTTGACTGACCCACTATGCGAACTAAACCATAGCACTGAGTGCCATGCCCAGTTGTTTCTTAAACACTTCCAGGGATGGTGACTCCATCACCTCCATGGGCAGCCCATTACAGTGCTTAGCCACCCTTTCAATGAAAAAATTATTTGGGACATCCAACATGAACCTCACATGGTACAGCTTGAGGCCATTTCCTCTTGTCCTGTTGCATGTTAACTGGGAAAAGAGACTGATCCCCACCTGGTTACACCTTCCTTTCAGGCAGTAGTAGAGAGCAATAAGGTCTCCTCTGAGCCTCCTTTCCTCCAGGCTAAACAATCCCAGCTCCCTCAGCTGATCCTCATATGACTTAACTCTCCAGACCTTTCACCAGGTCTGTTGCCCTTCTCTGGTTTTGCTCCAGCCCCTCAATGTCTTTCTCATGGTGAGAGGCCAAAAATGTGGACACAGGACTCTAAGTGTGACCTCACCAAGGTCGAATAGAGGGGGACAATCACTTCCCTAGTGCTGGCCACACTATTGCTAATACAGGCCAGGTGCCATTGGCCTTCTTGACCACCTGTGCTCGTGTTCAGCTGCTGTCAACAAACACACTGGGAACCTTTCCAGCTCCTCTTCTCCCAGCCTGTGGCCCTGCACAGGGTTGTTGTGACCCAACTGCAACTTTTAAATGTGATACTGCTGGGGCATGACTGATTGTGCTGGGTTTGGCTAGGTGAAAGTTATTTTTCCTCATAGTATCTATATGGGATATGCTTTGGGAAAATACACTTGATAACTCAGGAATGATTCTGTAATTGCTGATGAGCGCTCTCAAAGAGCCAAGGCCTTTTCTGCTCCTTATCTCGCCCCACAAGTGAGGAGGCTGGGGGTGTACAAGAGGATGGGAGGAGATACAGCCAGGACAGCTGGTGCCAACTGACCCAATAGATATCTCACACCACATGGTGTCATACTCAGCATATAAAGCTGGGGCAAGAGGGAGGAAAGGGAATATTTGGAATGATGGTGTTTGTCTTCTGAAATCACCATTACATCTGGTGGGACTCTGTTTTCCTGGGGACATCTGAAATCCTGCCTGACAACAGGGAGTGGTGAATTAATTTCTCAGTTTGCTTTGCTTGTCCATGTGGCTTTGCTTTACCTAATAAACTGTCTCTATTTCAACTCACAAGTTTTCTTCTATCATCTCCCCCATCCCACCCAGGAAAGTGATCTAGAGGCTATGTAGGGCTTAGTTGCTGGCTGGGCTTAAATCACAACATTGTCCCAAAACTCTGTCAAAACACAGTATGTCAGATTCAGCTTCCTTTCACAGATATATCACAATCTGTTTTGATAGTGAAGGGATAAAATTTAATTATTTTCTTTTAATCAGACTCCCGACCAGATATACGGCACCTCATTAAGTTCTTTTCATTTCTTCAGTTAAAAATTACTATCCACAAAGGAGGCATGCAATTTCTGGGACAAAAAAAACCTCAGAAAACTTTTTGTCATCTTACAAGGTAAGTCAACCTGTGTGGAGCACCGGAATTTTGGTTTTGCAGGATAACTGCCATAGAATCTGTAACAGCTTGTTAGTGAATAATCTTTTCATTTACACCTCAGAATTTTCCCCTGCCACAGACTTCAATGATCTACCAAATTCAAATAATAAACTCTTACTCCATTACAAAAATGCAGGTAAATACTGAAAAATCTGGACATGTAAGTTGTTTTCTTACTTAGGCAGTATCTTATTATCATTCAGCCAGACTTTTGAAAGAGAGAAATCCATTCTGCAGCATGTAGAATTTCAAGACACACACATCAGCTGGTATTATTTGAAATGGCGAAATATGACATTACTTTTTCAACCTCCCTGTAACACAGCTAATCATTCAGAATTTAGGCTAAGGCTTTCAGAGGGGATGAGTCATAGAATCATAGAATGGCTTGGATTGGAAAGGACCTTAAAAGTCATTTAATTCCAACTCCACTCCACTGCTGTGTGCAGGGACATTTTCCATTAGACCAGGTTGCTCAGAGTTTCAGGTGTTCAAGTGGCCTTGAACACTTCCAGGGATGGGACATCCACAACTTCTCTAGGCAATGAAAGTCACCAAAAAACCCCAACATCCTCCTCAAGAACAGTACATAAAGCGCAGTTACCATCAGGTACAGCGTGGAGAGTTAGGGAAAAATAATGGTATCTGGAACTGGCATAGCACATTTCATCTGGTCAACCAAAAGTACTTCACAGACATGTGCTCTGAGGCCTGCAAAGGTGTTCTGCCTATGGGTTCTCTAAAAGGGGTATTTTTCTCTTGCTGAGTCACCCTCTTTGACTATGGAAGCAAAGGATTTTGGTCCCTGAAGGACAAAACAATCCAGGGGAACAGTATCTTCTGTCCAGAGAAACAATATCTTATCTGAAACTTTTCTGCATGATACAATATATCCTCAGCCTAAGAAAGAATTTGAGTTTTCCAGCAGACATTTTCCTAGGTTCTTCCACCTCCTTCCATTTTTACTACTACTTTGATGTTAAGCACTAATCTCCAGCCTTTTCTGGAAGCGGTGCAAGAGAACCAGTTGATCCAAGATGTCAAGGAAGAGCTTGGATCTTTTTTGTAGTGGTCAGATATCATGTTTAGAGTGATATTTAAGCTCATGTATTTGCTGGTAAGTCAAATTACAGCAGCAGGAGAAAATCTTATTGTGCTACAATTTTTCAACAATCTCTTGAAAGGAAATTTTAATTGAATGATTTCGCTGTTACTTTAGAACAAAACATGTTTCATTTTCCTTAGGAGGCATATTATCAGACAAAGGTTTCTTTATACTAAGTGAAGTACCATGATAGATAAAATTGTCAAGTCAAAACAAAAAGTAAAAGAGCTTATGTAGCTCTTCAGACATCTAGAAATCTCTTTCTAATGTCTTTAATATTACAAAGTCTCCAGGTGCCCTGTTGAAAACTATTGAAGAGAGCAACAAATTTGGGAGGAACAAACAAATTTGGCACAAAGAGAATTATATAACTTGGAGTCTTCAACCCAGAGGACTGGCAAGTTTTGCCATATGGTGAATATCCTCCTTATTTTTCTGCAGTCCAACTACATAATAAAAAATAAAAATTGTACACAAGGCTATTTAGCTCCCAAATTTTGAAATACCTTCCTTAATGTTGACAGATAAATTTATAAAAAGTATAAATTCTGCTTGTGCTGAGAATGTTGTCATTTCTTCCTAAAGCATGAGGATACCTTTCAATAATAATTGTGGCTCTCTGAAAATTTTCCAGCACTGAATTTCCAGCACAATATCCCATATGGCAATATACTGTGGTGAAAATTCCTACCGTCCTACTCCAGACACAGTGGTTACTACACCTTTAGCTTACTACAGGTTTTACATCCATCTCATACCTGACAAACCTGCTATGCAGAAAAGGGATAAAAAATCTAGAAAACTGAGACACAGTAACTTTGAAGCCTTCTCAGGGACAGACAGCGTGTCCCAGGAAACCAGAGGCACTGGGAAAACGCATTCAGAAAACTTCAGTGATAGTCCAGTGTTCTTGTCTTCTAATTCATCAATCTTAGTTACATTTCTATCTTAGAGGGTCAAACATAGCATTTTCAATCTTGCTGCTGAGATCAGCTCAGTTGTTAGAGCCTGGTGCTATTACCACCCAGCTTGTGGGTTCAAGCTCCATGTGGACCATTTACTTAATGGTTGGACACAATGAGCCCTGTGGGTCCCTTCCAACTCAGAGTATTCTGTGATGCTGTTAATAACAATACCCTGTCAGGTTGCTCTTGTATTCATTAGTGCATTTATACTACTGATAGTTAGCCAGGCTTCACATTCTTGACCCTACATTATTACTTGCTGCAATGGTCCCACTTTCCTCCAGACAGAATGTGATGTTACCTTCTCTTCATTTGCATTTTTCTTCTTAAATTAAGGACCTCTCTTTTTTCTTCTACTTTCATGAACATTTTTGATTCATATTCCTGCATTTCATAGAATTATAGAATGGTTTTGGTTGGAAGACACCTGAAACATCATCTAGTCCAACCTTCCTGTCATGGGCAGAGACATCTTCTACAACATCAGATTGCTCAAAGACAAATCCAATCTGATTTTGAACATTTGCAGTGATGAGGCATCCATGACTTCCCTGGGCAACCTGTTCCAGTGTCTCACAACTCTCCTCATGAAAAATTTCATTCTTACATCCAAACTACATCCATCCTCTTCCAGTTTAGTAAAAAGTATCTCTTCTTCTTAGAAGCCCCCTTTATATATTGAAAGGACACAATGAGTCTTGTCTGCTCCAGGCTGAACAATCCCAACTCTTTCAGCCTGTCTTCACAGGGTTAGTGCTCCAGCCCTACAATCATCTTGGCCCTCCTTTGGACTCATTCTTAGAGGTCCATGTCCTTCTTGTGCTTGGGATCCCAGGGTTGGATGCAACCCTCTAGGTGGGGTGTCATGAGGGCTGATAAAGAGGCAAAATCCCCTTCCCCCACACTGCTGTGGATGCAGCCCAGGATATGTTTGACTCGCTGTACTGTGAGCAGACGTTGCCAAATCATGTCCACCTTTTCATCCACCAACACCCCAAAATCCTTCTCAGCAGGGCTGCTCTATGTCCGTCCCTTGCCCAGCCTGTGTTTGTGAATCCTTTGGAATTCCTGATGTGTATGGTGGTGGCTGCTCTTACCCCTGCCCACCACATACATGCCTCCTCACCTACTCTTGAGCCAGAGGCTGGCTCTGGGCATGCCTTGGCACTTCCTTGGGATTTCCCCACCTCAGGAACACCCTTCCCCTGCACACCACGATGCCCCACTCTGCTGTGGGACCCATGTTCTACGGAATCAAGAAAGCTAGAAAAGAATATTTTCCCTAATAAACAGGGTTTTTCTTCATGAACTGCAAATTCCTGTTTCAAAAGACAGAAAACATTAGATAAATATATTCTTCCCATGTAACCTGCAATTTAGTGTTATTTGAATGATGATCAAAACTACCATCATGTTTATATTTGGCATTCTTGTTTTCAATAAATATGAGTTTCAGGAAAAGCAAAATCTTTTAGTTGTGACCTGACAAACAATTTTAGTAAAGGAATGAGTACATATACGAAAAGTTTCATGCTTCTTAAAAAAATTTTCAAACTATCAAGATTGTCCCATCTTCTTTAACATTTAAGAACTCTTTGAAAAGCAGAGCTAACTGAAACAGTGGTAGATGAAGGATAAAATTTTGATTACAACTGGGAAAAAAAAGAAACAGAATGGAAAATTATCAACTATGGTTAGAAAAAATCTCAAGTTTTGCAATCCTTTAGTGGCTCCCAGATAAACCATAGCAAACCTAAATTTGGCTGAATAATTTTTAATTAAAGTACAACTGTAGGATGCTACATATGTAAGAAGGTGCAGTTTTGTAACTTTCTGTGTTTGCAGAGATCCATCTCATTCAAAATTGAGCAGCCAACACTCAAGAGTGACTGATACAAGGATGGAATAGAAACCAAAACTGTGTTTTGTCACACCCTGAATGCAGCTACAGTATAGTTATTTAGTGATAGCAACATTTATGTGGAAACTGAAAAAGCATTCATCACAAGGAGCAACAGCCTGACTACTTTAAAATATGAATTTTTTTTTACATTATCTGGAGTTACAGTTAGGAGATAATAGTTATGTTAATGGTCTTCCATGGTGTCCAGCGGTGGGAGAAGAAAAGTTATTCCTTATGTTGGCTTGTTTGCTTCTGTATTAAGTCAAGATGTTTGTTGCATTTTTTTCTAACCATTGTCATTCATAAATAGACCACATATGTGTTTATGAGGAGATGGAATATAAAACTATTGCTTTTTATACATGAACTTTAAAAGCATGACATTGCAGTGAAAGCCAGCATGCTGGTCAAAAGTTTTGTTCAATATTTTGGACTTTTTGTAAGATTATATATTTTGAAAATTGTAAGTAGTGAGTTTGGTTTTATTTTACCACTTCTGCTTCCATTTTTCTCCATGTGTAGAATATCAGAAAAAGGATTTTGCAGCTATTCAAATATCCACAAGATTGTCCTGCTACCCTCACAAATCTGAATGGCATTATCTGAGGTGACAAATGTTGGCATCTGTCAGTGAAAATGTTTCCACACTTTAGGCCTTTCTGCCATAGCAAGTTCAGCATGGTGCAAAAATAAGTTAACTGTGTGTATGTGTGCGTGTGTGTGTGTGTGTGTTTGTGTGTGTGCCAGAGTGAAAGAGCATTGTGTAGCCTTTCCCTCATCTGGGCAAGCCCAATGCAGGGAGCTGATCTGCTGCACTGATCCTCATTCTTTTAAGGAGTGATCAGGGACCAGGACTCAATTTTTACTTTTTTTTCCCCACATTTTCATTTGACAATAAAAGGTTGCAGTGAGAAGGTAAAATCTTCTGTCCCCACCTTTCAATGGGGAGAGAACTCTTGCTTGTGATGAGAATTTCTAGTCCTTAATAAAAGAGGCAACTGGGGTAAGGTGCTTTATAATCACTGGAATGAGTAACAGTCAAACTGCACCAAATACCACTACATGCTACCTGCAGAGGGGTAGCCTTTTGGGGGATTTGCAGGGTGATGAAATACTTAAAAACAACGATAACTAAGTGGATGAAAATTAAAAATCTCTGTGTGATTAATTCATGATCTTACCTGTGACTTTGCTTTTTCCGGCTATGAATTAATTTCAGCCCTCAAAATCAACAGTTACTGACTTGGCTGAAGTAAAAGCAGATTAGATGGAGTTTAGTCTGATAAATAACCCAAATAAGCAAGATGGGACCATGGAGCCTGCTGATATACTAACTGTAACCATTGTTGCATGATTCTGTGTTGGCATTTGGAAGCAATACAGTGAATTGAAATCCTGACCTCGTGCAAGAAATAATTAAAAGAGTGGATGAAATGGCATTTCCACTGAAGTCAGCACATACAATTTGATCCCAAGTGTGCAGTCTTTTTTTTTTTTTTTCTAAAAAAATAGATGGAAATACGTATTCTTTGAAGTCTATATTCATTACAACTGTCTTAAGACATGAAAACAGCTATATATGGTACTAAAAATGCAGTGCAAAGCTACCTAGCTTTGCTGATGTTACATTTTGTGCTGAGATTTCTGTTTGAATGTTGAAATGCACTGAAATATTTCAAGTGAAACAGAAAGCAAGAATACGAAGAACAAGGAAACTTCCACCAAAAGTCACAACACCTATGAGTCCACATGACCAGCTTTGTCTGATCCCATTAGAGCTTTCAAGCCTAAAACATAAAAAAGGAAAAAAAATACAAAAAAGGAGTGCATATCTGTAGTATTTAAAATTTAATAATGATGCATGAATATAATGAATAATACAATTTAGTATTGTACTGAAGCACTTCAGCACTATTTATTCTCTTCCAGGTGGGTGATATTGTTGTTTTGCACAACAGCTTTACAGGAAATACATCACAGAATCACAGAAGGGCAGGGGTTGGAAGGTATCTCTGGAGGAGGTCTAGGCCAAAAACCCCCGATCAGGGCAGCATCATCTCCAGCACACAACTCAGGGTCATGTCCAGTCAGACATCAAGCATCTCCAAGGATGGAGACTCCATGGCCTTTTTGGGCAACCTGTGACAGTGATTGAACACCTTCTGGGTAAAAAAATACTTTCTTGTATTTAAATGGATTTTCCCATATTGGTTTGTACTGGTTGCATCTTATCCTTTCATTGATCATCATTGAGACGAGCCTGGTTCCATATGAATCTTTTGTGATTCATTAGATAAATATTCCCCACACTCATCCTTTCTCCAGACTGAAGAGTTCAAGCTCCCTCAGCACCACTTTGTTGCCCAGATGCTCTGGCCCATTAATCATCCTTGTGGCTGTTTGTTGGACTCACTCCAGCGTCTCCATGTCTCTTGTACCAGGGGGCCCAGAACTGGATCCAGTACTCCAGGTGTGTCTCAGCAGTGCTGAGTAGAGGGGAATGATCACCTCCCTCCCATGCTACTAGACTTCCTTGCTCCCAGCACACTTTGCTGGCTTATGGACAACTCGATGTCCACCAAGACATCACAGACCCTTCCCACCAAGTTGCTCTTTGTCATTTTGTCCCCCAGTTCTCATCAGTATATGGAGTTACTCCTACCCAGGTGCATTTCTTTTTGTTCTGCTTTTTTTTAATCCCATTTCTTCTGCCTGTTGAGGTCCCTCTAAAGGGCAGCAAACCAATATATTTTAGCATATACTTGAACATCTTTTTGTTAGGGTGTAAAAACCCCAAACAAACATAACATGATAAATTATATAATTGCTCTCATTGTGCAAAGAATTTACAGGCTAAGTGGAGAAAACATAGTGAAGGTGGGTAAAGAGGGCTGTCCTCAATTTAGAGAGAAGAGCAACTGAAGCACCAAAGTTAAATTGTCATCCTATCTTTAAAAAGGGAGTATGTGGTAATGAATCTACAAAAAATTTCCTGGTCCACTCAAATAATCAGATAATTTTTCCACCTGAGTACCTCAAAATAAATATAACAAGCAGATAATGCTGTACAATGTGCAATACCAGAAAATTTGGTGAAGCAGACCTTGATCACACAGTAATTAGGAAAATTAGCAAAGACACCAAACATTATTAGTTCTCTTGTAAAATGGGCAAATGAATCCAACACAGCAATCCTAAAACTGTTTTCGGTATTATTTGAAAATCCAAAGAGAGTTCAAAATCTAAACATTAAATCTCTTTCTCCTACAGCAAGCAGTACTCTTTGTGAAAAAATATACAAATAGCTCTTAAGGTCTGAAAGAAGAAATATGATCACAAAATCTTGTGTTCCGTCTTTGATACCAAATTAATACATTAACATAAATCTCAGTTTATTATTGTTTCAAAACAATCAGAGCAATTTTTTTTTGGTATTTTCAGTCCTTTTAACTGCCCTTGCAAAAATCTCTGTTTGATACTGGATGTATCAAAATCATGATGCGTATTACTCCTCGCTCTGTACTATAACACTTATATAACAATGGATAATATTAATCTAATCTGTGTATACAAAACATGTATATTCAATAGTATTTAAATAACAGCACAACTTTCTATATATTACTTATATGAACTTACAGAAAAAAAGATATTCTGAAAGGAATATTTATTCTCTCTTTCTAATCTTTCAGCTCTTACATGAGAATGAAGTTCTTTGGATCTTAAAAGCTGAATCTCCTATATCACAAATATTTTTTTTTCATCTTGTATCTAAATCGTTCAGAAGCACATTTCTTATCAGCTGAAAACATGCACAAATAGCACAGGATTTTATATTGTATTATGCATACACATCCTTCATCAGTATGCTGAAAGCGAAAGACCAAATATATATTTATAACAATATACACACACACCAGGGAATTTCTTCTTGGATGAGTGAAATAAAAAATCCTCTCTCAGAAGAATGCAATACAGTGTTTAAATATATATTTGCAAATTTAAAGACATGTTAGACTGTAATATGCTGCACTGCAAGAACGGCTTGTGAAAATTGTACATTTCTTATTTTCCATAAACTTTTATACCAGAAGGCTGCAGCTGACATTTTTATCTCTGTGCTCTGTGCTCTGCCCTTGCCAATTAAAACCTAAAGACACATCAGTCCTTTCATGACTCATTTTAGTTTGGTATTACTTGGCAGGGTATTTCTATTCCTTTTTAGCAGAAAACAAAACACCTAAACAACACAGAAGTTTAAAAGGCATAAAGTTTGCAGCTGTGGTGTTCCTGGTGGACATCATCCCCTGCCCTTTGGCAAGGGCACCTTCTCCAGCCAGCAATCCCTGCACCTCAGGATAAGAGATCAAGACAGACACAGCAAATCAAAGGACTCTTGCTCACAGTTCAGTGAGACACTATTGCATTACAGTTTACAAGATGAGGAGTCAGTCCAGTTACATCACACCCTTGAAGACATAAGACATGGCTGTATTTAAGTAGAAGAAGTAACAAACTAGAAGACTAAAGAAAATAGATCAAGCAAAGGCAGGGTGAAATGAGATGCATTTTTGCACATTCTCTCACCTGAAGCCAAGCTCCTGCACTGAGCCTTCTGCTGATACATCGGTATTCCCTGTCACCATACAGGAGAGAGATAGGATACAGTGGAATAAAAGAGGCAGATAATTCACCTGACTGCTCTCATCAAATAGCATAATTAATCTCCTCTGCAACTGGCCCTAATGAAGATTAGGTATCTAAAATTATTCTTCTGAAGCAAACAGGGACACAGGAAATGAAACCAATTTTAATTTGAATCTGAGCCTGCTGCAGTCAAAACATATTTGGCTATCTCAGCAGAAGCCAGAAAAACTTCTGGAAGGTGTCAGCCAAAGGAAAAGTAGGATACCCAGAATCTTGTAGAGCCTGGATAAATAAAAATGTTTGTCAGTAGATAGGAGGAAAAAAATAAATTATTCTGTGCTGAAATATGTCTCTGTCTTATTACAATCTTTATCTCCCTGAATAAAGTTCTCCAGTAGGCAGAATCCTCGATTCTAATCTGGCTGAGTCAATGACTCAGTCTGTGACCTTGAGCTAATCACTTGACCTTCGTCTGAATCAGTCAACCCAGCTAAAACATTGTGTGAACACATCTCATCGCTGAAAACCAGATTCTGTACCTAAAATGAGGGCTTTTTTAGAAAAAAAAATATAAACTCCAGGGAAGAAAATAAATTATTTTTTATCCTAAACTCTGGGTTAGAAGGCCAAACCAATAACTTCCAGTGTTCACTCGATAATGATACGATGCTTGCCTCATAAATACCATGACACTGTGTAAGATACATATAAATAAATTGTCTGCAGTTACTTTTTAAGCAAAATTTATTCACATATATGAAGTTTTAAAAAATTCTGTCAGTTTAAGTTTTCAACTTTTTTAAAAAGTGTTCTCAATGTCTACAACAACCTTGCAGAAAGAAGGAAAAAGGTTGAAGCTTATTAAAATTAATGTAATTCACAGCAAGATTCCAAACACTTTCCCATTTCAAACCAGTGAGTTTCAAATGAGAATAAACAGTTCAAAAAAAATATCACTGAAACCAGAAAAAAAATTAACTTAAAAAAAAAAAATCCTTTCATGTGATTATTAAAGAGCTGGAAAATAATATATAATGTATCTTGCATACATTATCTGTCCTTTAGTTGCTATCAATTATTGAATTTTCTGGTTGAAAAAAAGCCAGAGGTTTAACATTATGTTCCAAATATGCCCTGAAAGTTTATTATCTCAATCTGTGAATGGAAAATCTAACATAAATTGATTTTGTTGTAAATTGTCTGAGATTACAATAGTTAAGTAGAGGGGTATGAACATAGTCATAGAAAGTAAATAATATTTCAAATCTGCATAGCAGATCAAAAAAAATGGCCAACAGTTCTTGATCTTTAAATTTCTTCCTTCATCTGCCTTAGTCTTTCTTTCCATTTTGTAGTAAAAAAAAATAAAGTGGGAAAATAAATGTTTTAAGCAAATAAACAAATTAGTATTATTTTGAAAATTCAAATATGAAATATGAAATATACCTAAAACAAGAAGATTCCTTTTTATATTGTGGCCCTGAAATGAAACACTTCAATTTCTGACACTTTAATTTCTGGAAGTATGGTAGTGTCCTGGTTTGTCTGGATTCATGTCTGGGCATAGAGCAAGTGATATGGGATACAGCATTATAAAGTCACCCCAAGACAGGTGGGTGCACTTCCATTTTCTTATGCTACTGTGGGTGCAGGCTGTGACTAGATTATATTTCTTTCTAACAAGGGCAATTAAGCCACTAAGATCTATAATAAAAATATAGAAGCTTTGTCCTCAAGGCAGGGGTGGGTGTGGTGATATGGAGGAAGAACAAAACAGAAAAACTGCTACTGAAAAAGGATGAGCATTTTAAATTTGCCTTGCATATACAGAACAGTTGGAAACAAAACATCAGAACTTCAAAGTTTTAGAAGACAAGCCATTGAGAGCCATTGAGAGGTGAAATATTTGAGAATTCTGCTTATGCTATCAACAGAAATTGTGATTCAAAAATTGTAGGTAAGTGTAGAAATTCTATCTAAGGCAGTCTAAGGCAAATGCTAAGATGTCTCTGGCAAAAATAACTTGAAATTAGAATGGAATTGAGAAAAGATGGTAAAGAAAGTCAAGTGTGATCTTAGTTGGGATGTAAATAGTGTCATTCACCCACGGCATTCATTCCAGCATAGGATGAGAAGAGAAATGGTATGGTGAAATTTTTGAGAAAACCACCTCATACTCCTGGCTAACTGATACTGGACTTGTTTACACTTCTAAAGTTCACTTATGCTCTTGTTCAAGTGCAAGATCCTGCGTTCCCTGAAATTATTGTGAAGAACTATGATGTGAGAAGAACCATATTCATGAGCAGAAAAGCAATATGCTCAGACCTCTTCACACAAGTTTCATAGGACAGAACTAAAAGTGTGAATAAGTCTCTCAAATAGTTTGGTTAAAAGTTTTAATATTCATCTTATCCCAGAAGTAATTTGTTGAATTAATGAATAATATGAAATATTGGCCAGTGTTACTGAGATATATTGGCCATAGCAGTCTAACATTTACAAAGGCTTTCCCTCCCTCAATAATAATCTCTTACTATCAGCAATAATCTGATGTTTATCTCTATGTTGGTCTCCTAAAAATTCAATATCTAGTTATTAATCACAGATAAAGTAGTTTGAATTATATACATTTCTTCTTCCTTCATTTGTCAGCTAAGCAGATGATTCTGCCCTGATCATATAAAGTGGTAAAACTATGTTCCTTTACGTTTTTTTAAAGAATAATCAAAATTATTTCAACTAGTAAAGGAACATAATTCAAGTTCTACTTTATTTAAAAGAATATGCTTTATTAAATGGGAGAGGTTACTTTAATATTTTAAAGAGATAACTTTCATTGCAAAGTAGAAGTTATTTACTACTTGTCTTGCCCTCTATGCAATATAAATTGCAACTGTGTTGAATGCTAAGAAGCAAACATTTTTCAATGTGCTCTCAGTACTTTATCAACTACATCTTATCAGAAAAGTTGATTTAGTATATGCAAATCTACTGAATATTCCTTTCCACTTTTCCTATGCATTAAAAAAGAGGGATTACATCTTAATTAATATTTCTGTAATTTTATTCTATCTCTCAGATATATTCACAGAACACTATTAAATAGAAAATTTTGAGTTTGGCCCCAAGAGACCAACTTGAATTCCAATTGGATGCCTTGAGGTATTTAAAAGGCATTGTATGTGTGACCTTTGAGACCTGAAATCCTCTGTGAGTATTCATACGAGAGGTGGCTCAGCCAACATGCATACACTTGTGTGTGTCCATATGTGCAGAGGAGTTAAACATCCACATAGTCCATGCTTTCTGTTGTGATGTTGGGAGAAAAAAGTTAAAAAGAGTTGGGTTTATCTGGAAAAACGGGAAATCTAAGAAATGTCTATTGCAAATCAAAGCTGTGGGAGCAGTAGTGCTTCTGCTGTCACCACCAAGTACTAGACTACTTGAGCTTGCTCAGCAGGTATTTTTTTGTCTGCTCTCTAGTCACTGCAGCTCAGGATGTGCTCTCTTCTGACCTTCATCT
>VZTN01032687.1:2862-176692 GCA_013400515.1 Erpornis zantholeuca
TATGCAGTTTTCAATAGAAGTTCCTATACACTTAATACTAAAGAGGCTTGAGGAAGAATGAAGGAGGAGGAATCAAAATTGGTCCACTTTTAGGAAAATGAAAACTATTGGGCAGGAAATTGAAACAGCAGCCTTTCTATAAATTGCTCTTCAGACTTTAATTGTCTGAAACAAAGTATTTCATTTCTTTGGGGATGCTGTATCTTTTTAAAATTAATTTTGTCCAAAGGCAAACAAGTCTTTTTTTCTGTCTTTTTATTTTCGTGGGGGAAAGAAGAAGGGGAACGGAGGTCAAATTTCAGTAATGTATATTACACAGTTATTATTTTTAAAATATATATAATCTTTTTGCTGAAAAGATATCTGTGATGTTCCACACATATTTTTATACTGTGTTGTCCGGCTCAAGTTATTTCACCAGCTGTAATCCAAAATGTAGTTATAGATCCTGTAGATTTCTTTTATTGATTTCTTTTTTATTACTGCTACACATTTATAGTAACTTGAGACACAGTTTAAAATATCATGCCACCGATATTTTTCTTAGTTTTTAAAGGTCAAGAGATTTATGTCTTCATCTGTAGGTAGTTTAAAAGTCTTTTCTTTGCCACAGCTCTGAAAGAATAGGATTTAGGTATCATCCTTTTATTCTGATGCATCACAGGAAAAGATATGGCATCCTTCTTACATTTTACTTAAGTGGGATAAGAAAGATTTGGTACTTTTGTCTGAATCCTGTTTCAGTTACAGTACAGAAATATCACTTGGAATTCATATGGGAATAGAGTCACCATGAGACTAGCATTTGGTTTTCAGAAAATTCTGTTCATTCCTATGAAATCAATGAAAGTGCCGGTGCAAAGTCAACATGGGAGAAAATTCAAGAATGATTTTGACTTAGTAAACCCTTTGAAAGTTTGTTACTTAGAATTCTGCATCTGAAATCCAGAGACTGATATTAAAATTACTTATTGAAGAAGCAAGATGAGATCTAAATGGGCATGAGGTTACCAAGGAATAATGCAGAACACATCTCAAGACCTTTTTTGTCCCAGAGCTACAGCTGAGAACAGCCAGAAAAGCAGTGCACAGACCTCTGGCTCTGCCTCTGGAAACATATGGATAAGCTGCACATGCACTCCAAGGGAAGGTGCCAAGGGCCTCCTGAGCTCACCTACTGCAAATGAAGGAACCTCAAGACAATCTTTGAAGACCAACTGTTGCAAACCTTAACATAATTAGCATTTACGCAACTCATTTGGCAAAAATATGCTACATACCATTCCAAGAACACAGAGCATGATTGTTTTTAAGCTTATAAAATTTTAGTATTAGTTAAAGAAATATTTTAGCACAAAACCAACTGTGTGTTGCTACAGTTTTGCTTTGGCACAATTGCTTAAAGCAATTATCAAGATGACCAAAGCCCTTGTAAAGAACAGGATGCTACTGTGTCAGGCAGCTCAACAGCTGTTTGATTGTGCACGTTAGATCTCTGCTTTACTCAAATTGAGAGTAAAGGATCATTATGCACAGGATATGAATTTATTTACACTTTATGATGAGCTTTTAAAATTAAGTGGTTGTTCACAGTATGCAGAAGTATTTTGTATGTTGAGAATTTAAAGGGCAGTGTGCTAATAAAGATGAGAGCTTTAGTGAGTGGTGGGGTTTTTTCGTGAGATGGAAGAAGTTCTGTTGCAGAAATAGTTCTGCCTTATTGAATTACAAGGTACCATCCTGATTTAAATTAAGGAACAATGTCAGGAAGTCTTCTGCCTGAAGAAGTCGTGCAGTATTAGTAGTGCCACAGGAGGGTTTTTAATTGGTGTGCTACATCATTAGAATATGGTGGTTTTAGCTGGGGTAGAGTTNAGTTTGGAGTGATGGTGTTTGTCTTCCCAGGTAACTGTTAGACGTGAGGGGCCCTGCTCTCCTGGGGATAGCTGAACACCTGCCTGCCCACAGGAAGCAGCAAATTAAACCCTTGTTTTGTTTTGCTTGTGTGTGGGACTTTTGCTTTCCCTAGTAAACTGTCTTTATCTCGACATATGAGTTCTTTACCTTTTACTCTTCTAAATCTCTCCCCAGTCTCACTGGTGGGTGAGAGAGCCAGAGGCTGCCTGGGGCTTGGCTGCTGGCTGGGGTTAAACCACAACATCCTGTAACTGTGGTAGGACTTTAGATTACTTTTTTTTGCCAGACTATTTGAATTTCTATACATATTCAAGCACCATTAGAAATTATCCATTTTTATAAAATGAAGAAGTAGAAGTCTCAAAGGTAACCAATAACGCTTTTGTCTGTTTTCTTGAATTCTGTCAGGTAAAAATTATGAATATTAATATTAATGAGATTAAAGTGGCTTTTGTATGTGCTTTGCAGAACTGGAAGATCAAGGGCAGAAGCGTTGTCTGTGATTCCTCCCACAGAAAAGGAATTACATTAAAGAGAGAAGCTCCAGAGTAAAGAAATAATGGGGAAATGGCTGACACTGAAGAAGGAGTGAATTTCCTACTGAAAAGAGTGTTCAAGTTAACCAAAGCTCCTGGTAAGTTTTCCTGAAGTGCTGTGTTGGGTAATCATGGACACCTTTTGTTAGAAACATGCAGTTATCTAAATGATGCCTTACATTAAATATAGTAAATTATAAATTTTCATTCATAGCACAGTGTCTCATGGGAAAAGCATGAGAACTGGAAAACTGGCAAGTAATGGCACAGAGGAGCAAAGCATTGTCTTCTTCAGTTCTAGTGTTTAAAATGTCCATATTGACAGAAACTGGGGAAATGCTGCTTTAACTGGTGAACAAGTAATCTGACCCTTACTTTTAAAACAGAAGAACCATGAAAATTTGAGTTTTGTGGATTGGGTAGTTGAATCTTCTCTAACCACGGTAAGAAATAGTATGGATTTGCACATATCTTGGAGAACCAGCTGTGCTTTGGAAATGATTTTTTGCCTCTCACTCCAATACCATCTGTATTTGCCTGTTTACTTGCATAAACAGAAAAAAGATAGAGTTTGTAGACAGTAACTACCTCTCCCCTCACATCTGGCAATTTGAAAAGGCGTGCACTAGGCACGATTTTGAGGGAATACATTTAAATGGTTTTTAAGGAGGGTTTTTTTTTTCTTTTTCTGCTTTGAGCCTAAAGGAACAAGGATCAGGAGACGTAATATGGTATGTAATTACATTTAATAAAATAAGAGAATTGTTTGCTAACAGCTTGCTAACTGTTTGCTAACTGCATTAGGCTTCTTTCTGCAGCCCCGGAGAGCAGCAAATCTAGGTTAGCTATTGTCTCCAGCCAAAAGGGCTGGACAGATACAGATGGCTCCTATAGGACACCGATGGCATGCACCTGTTCCAGAAAGCTGTTCCAGGTGCTCTGGGGCGAGTGGGATAAATTGGGAAGCAGAGCCATGTCTCCAGCAAGGGTGGGGAATATACCTCACGTGTCCCAGCAAGCTGGGTGTGGAACATGAGGGTGGTTTGCAGAGAGTCGAGACTCACCATCTAGTAGTGAAACTGTGTGTGTTTCCAGGGTAGGGTCACTGACAGATTTCTTGGCTCGTGCATAGTGGTGCAGGCTATCAATATCTGCCACAGTTACTATTTAGCTGGTGAAAAATACCTCATTTCCCACAGTAAGTTTTGCATTTAGTCTTGGGGATAATGAGGACATCTATGTAAGAAAACAAAATTAACTGTGAAAATCACAATTCTACCCTAACAAGTATATCTTCATGAAAGGCTGGGACTGGAAATAGCGTTTGCTGAAACTATGTGTTCAAGAACTGTTGACTTGTGAGGAATCTGACGCAGGAGTCATTGATAAGCATTTAACTTCAGCAAGAGATTTCTTAGATTTCTTTCTTAGATTTCTTGTTTTTACCTCAGAAAGACTTCTTCTGCATCCTAGTAAATATCTATTTAGCACAGCATCTGCCACATCAAGATACATTTTTACATGTTTACAGTATTTTTAACATTGGAATTTTAATGTAATTCTGTCTGATTGCATAGTACTGCACTATACTAAAAAAAGAAAACAAACCAAAATAAACAAAAACTAATTAAAAGGAAAGTCTAAGCTTTCCGTCCTCAGTGATTATTATTTATGTCAGCAAAAAGATCCCCAGCCCCATAATAATTCCCCCTATGTTCCCCTTTTGTGACTCAAAGTGCTTGGAAAGGGATCATTCTGCAATAAATGTCAAACACATGTTTTATCTAAATATCCCAATATACTCTACTGACAAAATTTAGTTAGGGATAATTTATACTCTTCAGTAGCCAAAGTAATCTATGGGTTCTTTTAATTTGCCTTTGTTTCTGAAATAAACTCAGTTGGCTGTGAAGCATGAAGCAGAATTTAAAGCAATATTTCATAAATCTGTCACTGAAGATTAAAGCAATCTTTAATTTACAAATTCAGTAACCAGCTCTGTATGTTTACTTTGCAGAGCTTTGAAAATTCAAGCATCTCTCATGCCTCTAACCAGAGCTTCTCACAACCTCACAGAGGAGGAACAGCCAGAAACTCTCAGTGCAGCATCAGTAAGTCTCCACTCACTGGTGTTTCTCAGTACAGCTGAACTCAGTAGCATGCAAGGGCAGCCTATGAACACAGGAAAGGGAACATAACTGGAACATAACTGGAAGCTAGAAACTGATCCATGTTCCATACACACTGACCGAAGGGAAATATGGGTCAGTCCCACTATGAACAGTCAGCACAGCCTTTCTTGTTTGTTGCTAACCCTGAAAAGATTTCTTTAGGCAGTTTTGTGCCTCACTGGTTCTTGCAGTATTGAATCTGTAGGATTGTTTTCAGTTTGAGAAAAAATATAAATATCTCAGATTGTTTTTCTTCTTATTTCTTTGGCCAAAGAGAAGAACTTCTATTTTGGGATTTGTTTTCATAGTTTGTGTGGTACACAGACACTGGTTCTGTTCTGTACACACAGACAGAAAATTACAGCAGCTGAGCAGGCTGAAGGAATCTCTCTCTCTCTCCTTCTTTCTATCTTCCTTTTTTAATAATATCTAATCTAAATATCAATTCACAATAAAGCCTTCTGATTTCTGATCACTCAATCAACGGACTCTGATTGTTTGTGGAAAGGCCCTGAGAAGCAGGGCTGCTTCTCTTCAACACTTGTTCACCCATGAAACGCCCAGCTGCCCCAAACTCTCTCAATTGCAGTGTCTTCCCTCCACCTCTCCTTTTGTCTTGCTCATGCCCTGTGGGAACATTGCTATTAAGGCCATGTTTTCTTGCCGAGCTTTAGCTCTTGGTTTCCCACCACTGCTCCACCTACCTGCTCAGATATAAGTTAAATCCTCCTTCCTCATGCCCTCATGGATTATCAGCACCTTGTTTATGTATCATATGGATGAGAAACACTATAATGATGTTGACTTCTAAGAAGAGATGGTTGTTGTTTTCAGTGAAACAGAAGGCAACTACTTTCAGTTTAGTGTTGATGTAAAGCAATTTAAAGAAAACAAAACATAATCAACATACTTAAACTGAAGAAAATTATTTTGACTTGACTATGCTTCCAAATAGACATTTTAATAAAGCAAAAAGCTAGGCTGACAAGTTGATTTAAACAGTATTTACAAACCCAGGCTCAGCAGTTCATTGGCTGTGAATCTTCTCCAGCAAATAAACACCTACCCTATATAGACCACCAGTTTCACCCTTCTGTATCCCATTGCCAGAACAGCCTTTGCTGTTAGTTTATGTCATGTTTTTGGTGTGATGTCTTTCTGGTCAACCCTTGCATTCCTGATAGAAGAGCTAAATACTGTTTGAGACAAAGGAAAAACGAATAAAAGAGAATTATTCCTTCATCATCCACTTACGAGGTGAATTGAGGAAAATCTTGGTCTGCACAAGCAGTGTATGTGTCATAATTACTGAACACACAGACTTCTGTTGCTTGAATGCCTCTTAAATCTTCTGAATTTAACCGAAAAAGTCCAAATGAACCTTTTCAATATTTTTTATTCTGCTTCTGTGTTTCTTCTCTTCCCAAAATATTTGCTGAAATTTATGCTTAATTTTGTAGATCAATAAACTTTGGATCCAAAGAAAAAACACTGCCCACCTGCATTTCAGAAACACGCTTTTGTGGTTTTATGTTACCACTTACACCACTATCGCAATTCCCTGTATCTTCCAGGGACATATATCACTGAATACATCCCTTAGTCTTTTGTCTAAATTTGGTCACAGTTCATAGGAAAATATATTTGCAAGGAAACAATGAGATCACACTGAATGGCAATGGTCTTGGCATATCAACAACTTAATCTAAATAAAGTTGCTGATATGCCAACATCATTGCCATTCAGCGTGATCTCATCGTTTCCTTGCAGATTCTCTTGTGTGGCTGTGTTGTATGGAAATGCAAAGAACTTCAGAGCGAGAACTCTTATTTATTCTGTGCTTGCACATCACCTCACATTATGTGACATGCTCAGGAACAGACAATAATAGAATAAACAACTAAACTGGGTTTGACAGATGATATTAAGTCATTGTACACTGCACTTAATTACTGAAAGGCACTGAATACATGCAACAGTTCTGTGAAATAGGTTATAAGTTTATTAAGTTCAAACATAATTGCTAATATTTGTTCACAAGAGTCTTATCTTGTTAGATGGGAGAACAGACCAACCCCCGATCTCACTACAGCCTCGTTTCAGGCAGATATGGAGAGCAGTAAGGTTTTCCTGAGCCTCCTCTTCTCCAGGCTAAACAACCCCAGTGCCGTCAGCCACTCCTCACAGGACCTGTGCTCCAGGCCCCTCATCAGCCCTGTTGCCCTCCTCTGGACACACTCCCGCACCTCAATGTGCCTCCTGAACTGAGGAGCCCAAAACTGCATGCAGTACTCGAGGTGTGACCTCACCAGTGCCGAGCACAAGGGGACAATCACTGCCCTGGTCTTGCTGGCCTCGCTATTTCTGACACAGGCCAGGATGCCATTGGCCTTGTTGACCACCTGGGCACACACTAGTTCATTTTCAGCAACTGTTGACCAGCACCCCCAGGCCCTTCTCCACTGGGCCAATTTCCAGTCACTCTGCCCCATCCTGTAGGACTGCATGGGATTATTGTGGTCAAAGTGGAGGACCTGGCATGTGGCCTTGTTGAACCTCATGTCCTTGGTCTTGCCACTTTTATCCAGCCTCTCCAGGTCCCTCTGCAGAGCCCTCCTACCCTCCGACAGATCAACACTCCCGCCCAGTTTGGTGTCATCTGCAGATTGACTGAGGCTGCCCTTGATCCCCTCATCCAGATCATGGATAAGGACATTAAACACAACTGGCTCCAGTACTGAAGCCTGGAAACCCACTAGTGACCAGCCTCCAGCTGGATGTAGCATGTTTCACCACCATTCCCTGGGCCCACACATCCAGACAGTTTTCTCCCAGTGAACAAACCACCCATGTCATGAAAAGCCAGTTTTTCAATGGTGTTACAGGCTTTACTGAAATCCAGGTATGTGGAGGCCAAGGAGCCTCCCAATCAGGATGCCAGTGGAGCCCCTGCAAGGCTGGTCCCTGAAAACTGCTCCAGGTTAGGGAGATAGCGAAGGCCTGTCCCCGGGCTCCTTTGTTACATTATGTTAATGTACCCCAGTTCTGCTTCCCCAGTTGGCTTGTTGGCCCCCCCACCCCTTTCTTCCACATATGGCCCTGCCCTAGAATGTTCTCCCGTCCCAGGTCCCCCACTGGCCCTTGTTCCTCAGCCACTCCCTCCCTATTTCCCCACAGGCTCCCATACCCTGGTCCCGCCTGTGCACCGCCCCTGTGCCCTCCGACCCTTGGTCCCCGATGCTCTCTCCGCCCCTTCCAAGCCCTGTACTTGAACCTGGACCCTCCCCTGGTTCTGTGGGTGGCTGCAATAAGCCCATCCCGTGGAATACCACACAGGACCCCTCCTGTCTCTTTGTGGTCGATCCATCTAAGAAGCTATCCGGCGTTTGTGTGTGTGTGTGTGTGTGTGTGTGTGCGCGGCACTGCCGAGCGGCTTCCCTGCGGAGACGCTTTCGGAAGGTTGCGGCACCTACCACCCACCAGCTGCAACACAGGTAGACACATCCACAGCCTTGCCCGCATCCATCTCTTGTCATACAAGCAGATCAGGTTTGTTAAGCAGGATCTGCCTTTCACAAACCTGTGCCGGCTGAGCCTGGTCCCCTGGTTGTCCTGCACTTGCTACATGGTGGCATGCAGATCTGTTCATGACCTTCCCCAGCACAAAGCTGACAGGCCCATAGTTCCCCAGATACTCCTTCTGGCCCTTCTTCCACACACTCCAGGAACCTCCTAACTCTCCCCTCTCAGCTGTATTGTATTTCCAGCAGACATCTCTTAAGTCCTGTATGAGAACAAAGGCAAGCAACTGTGAGACTTTTCCCAGCTTCTTACAGGATATTTTGTCTGCTTGCTCTTCTTTGTTGTATGGTCTATGAATTATTTGCATAAGCACAGATTAGTGATAATAACAGCACAGTATTGTCTTAATGGGCAGCATTGTCCATGTGGAAGTGAAAGCTGGGTTTCTAAAATGATGGCATATTACTCATTGTATAAAACTTTATTGTTTATGGCCCTGTGGATGTTAATTTCCAACATTCACGTCTTTTAAGGTAGTCAGTGACCTCATCATTGTGGATTTAGCCGGACACTGAAATCCTCTCCACAATACCAAACTTTGAAGATGTTGAATGACTTCAATTTGCACAAATAATGTCTATAATATAGGAAAACTGTTTTGGTTTATGCTATCCTGCCTTCAGCTTGGGTAATTTAACAGTAGCTAAAAACATAATTTGATTGTGTGGACTAAATCCCAGGTGAGCCAGACTCTATGAACATCTGCCTTCTGATAATGCCAGTTAAATGGCATGGGAAAGAAGATGTAGATGATAGCAGCTATACTGTAGTTACAGCTTTCTGTCAATCCTTGTTCAATGCAAAAGCCTCATGGAATGAAAGATCTCAGAGAAGGGAGTTCATTATGACCTTTGTCTAGAGGGAACTAGAAATCAACTGTTGCTATAAACAATTAAGTAATTGTCTTCCAAAAAGCACTAATGTATGATGTCACATAATGGAGTTAAGTGGCAGAACCAAACAGCATCTGAAGATGATTTCAGTAATTACTCCTACATTTTAAAAAATTGCAGTCTCACACTCAAAGATATAGGAAACTTAATTTACAACTTTCTGAAACTACCTTGTTATAGTAGAACTGCTAGTACAACCTTCAGTTTGCTAAGCACTTATCATGATACAAATTGGTATATTTTAATTAGGTGGTTTTCCTAGTATGAAAGTTACGTATCCAGCCTTTAAAGTGCCGAATTAAAATTTACATGACAGATATTCACTCGGGCAGTTTGTTTATTTTTAATTTTCAATCCACACAGAGTTCTCTTGTTTAAAAAGTGATAAATTCTAGGCCCTTTTCCTTTGTTATAGGAGCTAGAAAATAGCAATTTAATTTTTTACAAGTGAAAAAAACCTTCATTCTGCTAGTTTTAGGTAGAATAATGGTCCTGTCAGAGAAAGAATATTCAAGCATGGACAATACACAATGTATTAAAAGTACACCTCGTCATTATTTTAAGTATCAGAAAACAGATTGTTTTAAAAATGAGCATGAGTTAAACATTGTCTACTTCATTGCTTTAAGCATTTTAGGCAGTACCTTCCCAGATTAAATTCTATGAGATAATTACAGGGCACAAAAAGACCTTTTCAGAAATTCACTGGGGTTTTTTTTAAAGTAATTTATTCATGAAAACTGCTGCAGATGAAAAAATGAATGTCTCAAAAGCAACACTGTTACAAAAGACAGCATTGTTACTCAGCACACTGTGAAACATGCTGTAAGTCCTGGTCATATATTCTTTTTCCTTCTCAAAGCAGGTTGCACCTTTACAAATGGAAAGACCAAGAAATGAAATCTAAAGACAAGTAGAAGTCAGAAGATTGCGTTATCACCAGTGGGAGAGTGCAGTGAATCACCAATTAACCCAATTCTAAACCCCTTTCTATTATTTTTTGCTTAAATATATAGATACAAATGGAGATATATTTAAATCTGAAGTGTTAGAAAAAAATCAGATATTGTCTATTAAAACCAGAGCTATGCCTTAAGCCACAGTGTTCACTTTCTTCATTGACTTTGAATCTGAAAGCAGTGACAGCTAAAAGAAAGGTGATTGTCTTATAGTTTGTAATGTAGGACAGTGCGAGGGCAGAATTTGGTTCAGATCTTTATACATACGAATCAGTTCAGATCTTAGGCCTTTTTGGCATCTGATACCTCCAGAGGTCTTCATTAATCCCTTGCAAAGTTACACATCCTGTGTACTGTGACAATGTGTTGCTAAGACTTTGTGGCTTCCAGGCACTGGATCCCAGGAGTCAGCTGTGGTCACAAGTGGGTTTTTGAGGTCTGCTATATATTTAGAAGTCCTGGAGCTTGTAGTTACTTCCTTGACAACAAACAAGTGCCTATTATGTACTAGGTGGGCAGATGAATGGATTAAAGCAGTAAAATAAGAAAAAATAGAGCAGAAAAAATACATAAAATGAAAATACTCCAAATGAATCAAAATTAAATACTCTGAATGAAGGGATAAACTGCAAAATGCAAAGAACATTCAAACTACTATTTCATAAATCACCTCTGAAGACTGTTAAAAGTTGACTATTATTTGGTGAAATAGTTCAGATTGAAGTAAATGGTGCAGCACTATTATTAAAAAATCCAAAATGATAATTTATGTGTCAAAAGGATGACTAGCAAGGGAAAGGCAATTTCACTAGTAAAATATTTGTTGCATGCTGATGCTTTACAAACTTATGCAAAGCAATCTTCCTCCAAAAAGCCTATGAGTGCTCAAAGGTACACAAAGAATTTTAGGAGCATTATGCAGTATTTGTAATAAATATGACCTTGGCACATTACAGTACAAGTTGAGAGAAAGCATGCACTAAAAATACCATTCTTATCTAGAACAGTCACTACCTTATACAGCAGAAGAAACAGATATACTCAGTGATGTGATGAGTCCATCTATGTATTCAAGCAACATACACAAATTCTGATAGAAGGTTACATTTACTACAACATGGGGAATGGCAAAGCAAGGTTAGTATTCCAAAATCTGCTCAGATGCAGCAGTGTACACTGCTATTAGAGCAATACCCACTTACACAGTGCAATTGAACCAAAATGGTCATACTTGTCAGATCAAAGGTTCACCTCGGTGCATCCTGTCTCTGACAGTGGCTGATAATGAGTGACCAGAGAATAAAAAGAAAGGAAGAATATAACAATATTTCCTCCTGTAATCTCCCAGCCCTACATATCTGTGATTTAGGGATTTCTTAAGGCAGTAGTAGTATCTTTGCACTTCACAGCTCCTGAGGTATCACACACTCACAGAATTATTTCTGCACTTCCATTGGCTTGCCTACATGCTTGGAAAACAGAAGAGTGAACAAGCAAATAAAGAGCTGTTTCTCCCCTGAGTTTTCTGTAGGAGCAAGATCTTGTAAAACATACTACAAACCGGGATTTGCAAGCTTAGTGCTAGCATGGATTCACACACCCCAGGCTTCAGGGATGCAGGATGTGGGTCAGGGCTGGCACTCAGGCCTGCAGAGGTATGGTCTCTAAATGTCACTCAGGACATGGTCACTTGAGTGGAGGGGAAGCAGCCTCTTAAAGAATTTGTGGGGTTTCAGGTTTACCCTTGCAAACTATAATGAGCTTAAAAAAAAATCATAGACAAAGAATGTGCTGTGTTCTGTTTAAATTTTGTGTGAGATCTGGGCCAAGGACAACCTGTGAGAACAGATAAAACTATGCAGTGAAAAACTGCAGGACATTAATTAAAACCAGAAAAAATATTACCCAACTGTTAGTATTAATAGGCATTAGCTGTACACATGAGGAGCAAATTCTCTGCTTTTTAACTAGCTTAATATATTGATTTCTCATTTTTATTTTTTCTCACTTTAATTTTGTACCGAGTTTTCTTTCATATGAATTGCAAATGGTGTCTTGAATGTCTTAGCTTCAGATTTTAAGTTCCCTTACTTCCTCCGCTGTTTAGTAAACAGACAATTTTTTCTTGTTCTTTCCTACAAAGTTTGAAGTTTGTAGAACAACCACTTTTTCTGGGGCATGTTGAAAACAAAAATGAGTTAATCCTGTAATTTCTTCTATATAGTACCAAAATAACATTAAAGTAATAGATAATGCAGTATTTATCTTCAATGAGATTCAGCAAAACACTCAAGCTAATCCCATTCCCTTTAATATAACAAAACAAATTAAAATCCCCAACAAAATACAAAAAAGGGAGAAGATGCCTATCTCAGATCTGAGGTACTCTAACATCATTAACAGTGAAAAGGAATCTCAGAAGAATTAAGTGATCAATTTGCCAGGAATCTAGCCAACCAAATCCAGAAAGGTCTGTCCTGTCAGAAGTGTCCTTTGCAGCATCCCCAGAAGGTCACCAAATGCTTTGGAATAAGCTGTGGAAGAGCTTGTTGCAGAGTGTGAAGCCATCTCCGCTGGTGCCCTGCAAGTCACCTTTGAAAGGATAACTGGAGGGATCCAGCTACAGAGGCCCTGCTGACTGCAGCTGCTGCTGTCTGGCCTGGAGAAAGAGGTGATTCCTCATTCCTTCCCACTGATTTCTGAAAACCACAGGGTCACACAGTGAAACTATTCAATGGAAGTCGTGTTTCTAAACACAAATTAAAAGTGCTGACAAACATCAATTGAGCTGCTAGGAACAGTTAGTAAAATTACATTTAGCAGTTTAAAAGAGACCTCCCTTTTTGATGACTGTTTTCATTAACATCATTCAATCTACCTGCATACATTACAGCATGCAGAACTGTGCTCATGCAGAACTGTGATTAGGCAACCTAAAATGTCTTTTGTCTATTTATAAATATAAAGGTTCTATAAGATTAATTACATTAAATGCATTTTTTGTTATGTTTTTTCCTGAAAGTTTGCATTTAAGTATCGAGTCCTCCAAGCTGAACTAACAACTTGCAACTACAAATGTCTTCAAATTTAATTATGAATCCAAGACTTGGCTCAGAAAAACACTTGAGCACTTGCCCAATTCCCACTGACATTGAGATAAAAAATCTACTAAGAAAAGCAAACGTTCATCTTTTGGTACCCAGAAAGAGCTTCCACATGGTTTGAGCAGTCCTTAACTGTTCCAAGCTTTGACCTTTGCATGTGGTGATGGAAAAGGGAAACTGTAATTGTGCTGATACCAGGGAGACTGATGGGCAGAAAGAAAGAGGAGTCTGGAGAGCTGTGGAGGGCTGTAGGGAGAATGATGGGGGCATTGTTGTTTGCCGACATCTATTTAGCACAATCCAGCTGTTTGCTGCTAAATAGTGTAAGAAATGGTTGAACACCTCTCTCACATCAAGCAAGACCAGTTGTTATTCACTACCTCATAAATTACTACATCGCCCAAACTGAAGATAAGATTAACCATGTTAGCCTTCTTCATTGCTCTGCCTTATCTCTTCTTGCCAGTGGAAAGCAAAGGCTGAAGTACAGCACTTAGACCTTTAATTACAACATTCCTCTTGGTAAGCAATAAAAACATTCCTTTTCCAAAGGCAGCATTAGAATGAAGGATCAGTGGAAGCCTTTCCAGCAGGAGCTGAGTAACAACCACTGTGACCAGTAACATCTTGCTACATTTTTACACAATTTTAGCCAAAGTTAGTTGTTTTCTGGAGGAAAAGGACAATTGAAAGGAGCTTTGAAGAAGCTAGCTGGAGATTTCTCCATCATTACCAATTACAAAACTTTTGTTCCTGAAGTACCTGTGACCCATGTGAAGAGTTTGCAGATGACTGCTGCAGTTTCCTGGTACAAACTACTAGTGGAATATCAAACCAAGTATTATTTTAGCCATCAACAAAGCCATGTCTACAACTGCTGGAGTCCAGAGGACAAAGAAAGCTGGTTATTTCCTGGAAAGTGAGGCCATTTCATCACTTTTCCTGTCTGTATCCTCTCTCTGTATCCTTCTGTCTGTATTCTTTTTTCTTTTTCTCTGTTGGTTTGTTTGGTTTTTTGGGGATATGTCACAGATGAGTCCAAGAAACGGCAAGAAATCGAGCATGGACTTTACTTCAGAGGAAAAGCCATTTATTGTGAGAAATCCTCTATTTTTATAACACAGATCACTGGGGCAGGACACAGGTATTGGTCCTTGGTTGAACACCTCTCTCACATCATTGGTTAGTTCACAGAAACCCGTTAGGATAAGGAAAGTAGAAATACCTTCTGTAAGATATATGTTCCCAAAACATTTCAGATAGTTTACAAAACCTTTTTTGTTTCCCATCCTCTGGCTGTGGGAAGGTAACAGCGGAAGGAAAGCTTCTCTGACCAATTTTGTCAGGATCCACAGGGGTGTTTGGTTTTTTTTGTCTAATGTATTACATGTATCATTGTCTAGGGCTTACCTGGTAAGGCTTTGGTAGCAGGGAGGCTGCAGAAGTGACCTATGTGAGAGAACACCAGGATCTGCCCCCGTGTCACACAGAGCCTGTTCCAGCTGCCTCTTAAGTTGGACCCACTGCTGGCCAAAACTGACTCCATCAGCAACGTTGGTAGTGTCTCTGTGATTACATATTTAGGAAAGGGTAAGAAATTAGGACATCAGGAGTTGGGAGAGAGGAGTGACAATATGTGAGAGAAAACACTGTGCAGGCACCAAGGTCAGTGCAGAAGGATGTGCTCCAGGCATTGGAGCAGAGGTTCCCTTGCAGCCCATGGTGAAAACTGTGGTGCACAAGTCCCTGACGTGCCACACAGAGCAGAGATCCACCTGCAGCTCATGAAGGACCCTGTGCTGGAGCAGGTGGATGTGCCCCAAAGGAAGATGTGACCCCATGGAGAGATCACGCTGGGGCAGGGCTGCTGACAAATCCCACACAGGATTTGTGGCCCTGTGGGGCACCCACACTGCAGCAGTCTGTTCCTGAAGGACTACGCCCCATGGAAAGGAACCAGGCTGGAGCAGTTCTGGAAGAAATGCAGCCCAGGGAAAGGACCCATTTTGGAGAAGTTTGTGGGTAAGTGGAACAGGGAAAGAGTGTGAGAGGGAAGTAGTGGCAGAGACTTCAACTTCCTCTTCCCATTCCCTTGCATTGCTTGGAAGTAGGAGATAGAAGAGTTGGGAGTGAAAGCGAGCCTGGAAAGAAGGGAATGATTACAGATTTGTTCTTATTTCTCATTATCCTACTCTGTTTAATTGGCAAGAAATTAAATTAATCTTCCTCAAGCTGAGTCTCTTTTGCCCCTGATGGTACTTCCTAAGTGATCTCACTGCCTTTCTCCCTCCATTATTTTTTTAAATTTTCTCCCCCATCCAGTTGATAGAGGGGGAAGTGAGAGAGTGATTTGGTGGGCAGCTCTCAGTCAGCCAAGGTCAAGCCACCACAACCGTTACCAAAACAAGAGGAGGATAATTATTATAATGAATTTTAATTACATATGTGGACACCCAGAGAAAAACAAACCACATGCCAACACCTCCAACTTAAAGCATTTGTTAAGCAGCACTCACCGACTAAATCAATGGGATGGGTTGTTGTCTATTAACCTAGGGCAGCATCCTACTTCTGTACTTCAGTAAGAAACAACATGAGTGATCAGATGAGCCATTTATCATACGCAGCAGAATGAATTATTAAGCTTAAGGGACATGTTATATGCTAGGCAAGTGCTGGTCGACAACATTTCTCAGAAGGAAAATACCCAAAATGCAGAAACCCCAAAACATATTCTTAATTTAAGTGCGTTGGTAGCATCATTAATTGTACCCAGTTCCCTTCTGTTTTGCTGCTTTGCCTTGTAGTTTTCCTGAATCCTTAAAACTGTGGAGAAATCTGATCATACATCAAAACCTTACTTTTGTTTCTCAAACTGATGGAGAAAAAGTCAGCTGGGAAGGAAACTCATTATTCAAGTGAAAAACAGACATCAGCATACCCTGATCTCATTAGTGCCATTCGCTGTCAAGCTATAATTTGTCTTTTCCTATCTTCATTGTCAGCAGGGACTAATTTCTATGCTGGACAGTTTCCTGTTCTTTGTGGAGCTTGATGCTTTCTTCTTCCAGCTTTTGGCATAAGTATATTTAGAATTTGCAAGGGGAACTTCCAAATTAGTTCTAAAATTCTGTCTTGTTGGGAATCCCTGGGAATGTGCCTCTGTTTGCCAAACTAAAGAGTTCAGATACATCCACTACAAGGAGCACAAAGAAGAAGGGAAATATTTGGACATCCTGGGTAGCTAGGATTCTAGCAGTAATCCAACAGAATCCATAGAGGTGCTCCTCGAGCTCCCATGCTCTTCTCATGCTTCTCAGGTGGCTTTTGTGGTTCTGTGGTAGATAACTCTCTTTGCTAACATGACTATCATATTACATAAATGAAGTTTTTAAATTGCAAGAATAGTTCTAATAAAAAGAACGTTTTCTGATAAAGTTGGTTCTTGATCCAAAGTTATTTGCTATGCTTCAGCAGATTTTTAGCATGATGAAGCATCAGCAGGCGTATGATTAACATCTCTCGTCCATTATGACAAAAACATGCATGCCCTCTAAAATGCTTTTCTCCATTGGATTTGCTGTTCAGAACACAGTCCACAAAATACAAGTGGAACAGTATTTGCTGTTCAGAATACAGTCCACAAAATGCAAGTACAATGTCCTGAACAATATCATGTACTCCTACTCTTTCCCCAAAAGCAGTCCCTCAAAATATATTAACACTGTAATATTTGCTTTTCAAAGAATGTTGAAACAAGAAAAGACCCATTTTTCCCTAGTTCACATGCAGAAATGTGATGTATTATTTGCATGTATACGCACATACATCTGAACACATATATAAAAATAATGACATGCTTCATTAGATTGTCTGCAATTGTCTCATTTTCCTTTTTAAAATTAATATCAGTTATTTTTAAAGATTAGGCTCTTTGCAGTAATATTCTGGAGTCTGTCCAGCCACAGAGAGATTAAAATAGGATGGAGACAGAAATGGTGTAAAAGTGATGTTTTTCTGGTAGTTACACTTAATTAACAATTAATATCAACATAGTATCACACTTCAGTTGCACAATCATTCTATCAACAGTGCTGTTATAAGATGGGTGGGTTTTTTCCTTTTACAAATATATAAGCAAACAAATAAGCATATAAATATAAAGAAATACAAATTTACAACTTGGAAGTCCGATGAGAGTGTTTTTCTGACTTGGGGAACATGTGACTGAACAAACTCAAAGAGCAGAAGCCAGGGCAAGGATGTGAAAGGCAGTGGGTTTTGGTGAACCACCTCTCAGCCAACTGAATACACTCTCAGATAAAGGCAACCAGCAGGATTATACTTTGTCATGTCTAAGATTAAACCTAATTAATACACTTCCTTCTGAAAGCAGATATTACAACTAAAACCTGTAAGAAAGTAGACTGCTTAAATACTTAATCTTTTGTGTGTTTTGCATATAGCAATAGATGTAACTTCTCCAAGTTCCAGTAAGAACTTTGTCAGTTTAATTTATAAAAAAAACCCCAACTTTTTACTGAGCATGTCTGCTTTAATCACACTTTCATCTCTTTGGGGGAAGTCAGTTAAAGGAAGAAATTACATTTAATTTTTGATAGGGATCAAAGTCCAAAAAATCAGTGTCGCAGCCACTATTTATAGCTTATTACCTATAACAAGTTACAAACTGTTACTTTCATCGTAAGATTTTTGCAAAGACAAAGATCTATTTGACACATTGTTTAATAAAGATAGTAATCACTGATTCTAATAATTCAAATACAAATCCTTAATATTTTAAATTATAATATATATTTATTATAAAATCTATTCTGATTATCCTAATTTTGAGAAAATTTGACTAGGTGTGGTTGTATATATTATATACATGTAGTTAAATACAAACACACATATATGTAAATACATGGATAGAATTGCAGAGTTTGAAATGAAAGAAACCTGTTGACTTGCTTAGTCCAGAACTTTCAAGAAGTAATTACACCATGGAATCTCTTTCAAATTCTTTATAATGTTTCTGGGGTGTGATAAAAAGAAGGTGGGGGGGAGGGGAAGATAGGGGAGACACTCAAAGCAGTTTCAAGAACCTAACAACTTCTGCTCTAATAGCCTAGTTGGCAACTTTTAGGGTACTACAGAAGGGAGGGAGGTATTCTGAAAATGTTTGATAAAGGCAAGATGCTCAGAAATGTTCCAAGTTAGAATCTTTCACTTTAAAAATGCCTCACATCCTAATGTTGAAATCTGTATCCAGAGTCAAATACAACTTCCAGAAGTTTGGTGAATTTGTAGCTCCACAAAGAAATAACTCGTCAGGCACTTGAGTTCCAGACTTATCCAGAGACCAGGAGACATTACTGTAGGTAGTTTTGGTTCAGAATGAAATAATTCACAATGGAAAATAAAAACCAACTCTTTTTAAACAGAATGGTTTTGAAACAAATCACTATTCTTTGTCAAAGCCTCAGTATTGTATTAAAGATGGAAAAATCCATCAGGAGCTACAGTAATCTTTATTGCAAATGGCAGTAGATAAAAAAGTAACATAATTTTTATATGTGAAAGTTTCTTTCAAAATGTCTTCTGAAGAGTTGTGACTCCATGCTTTATTTTGGAAAAATAATAGTACTTCTGGGTGTATATTACTGATATTTTTATCTAAGACAGTAAAGACTGGGAAAAATAATCTTTGCAGGACACACTCAATCTTATTATTATCTTGTAGGGGAAAGTGTTCAATGCTAGAAGAATAGTATTAAGGGTACAATCAAAATCATTGATCATCTTGGAATTATAATAGGGGTGATTATCTGGCACAACAGATTTGTAGAGATTTTGTTGCTTTCTCTTATTTTATGAGAATTTATGGGGATTTTCTGATGATGAACAAAGCATCACTTCTGGAAACACACTTCAAACAACATAAGCAGTTGTGAGAGCTCATGGAGCAAAGATTTAAGCCTGAACTTCACATAACCTCATGCAAGAAATGTCTCCCCTGTCCATGTGTTCAGAGCTCTTTTTTAATCTTCTTTATCCCTTTTTTACCCCCACAATTCCTCAAATGCCTATTATTCTCTTCCATCACTTTTAACAAATGAAGGTCTTTTTCCCCCTCAGATCAAAGCTGTAACTCTAATGCCTGCTGAGAGTCTTGATGAGTTATATTTATATTTGAATGAAAAATTTAGCCACACTCTTTTTATTTACAATTAATTATTCCTTGATAATACACAATGAACAAAAGCAGATATTTCTCCTTCATTCTAGTATTCCTGCAGTGAGCAGCAGAAAAGTCTTAAATCAGAAAGTTGGAGATATGCATGTATGGCAGCAAGAATCAATTATTTATATTCCACTTAAGAAACATTTAACCATTCATTCATCCTGAGAATACAGGCAAGTCATTAAAGCACTGAACTACATTATTGGAAGGAATAGTTTAGAACCCCTCAGGCAGAGGGAACAGAACTATCTGGGGCTCTCCCATCCCCAAAAGCGCTCAGGGCTCTCTGCAGGGGGAGAGAGTTGAATCACAACCTTTTGCTGATTAGTTCTTTACTTCCACAGCTTTGACTTTTTAGAGAAAAAATATTTATAAAGTTAATTTGGAATTTGATTCAAACCAAAACAGACTGACTTTACATTTGTCTGGGACAAAGAAGGGTTAAATTTGATCTTTCCATAGATCTTTTCAGAGGATCTCTTCACTTTTAATACAGATCCAGCCAAGCCAACCAACAGTAGGAGGGCAGTGCTTTTGAGTTTTAATAAATCATAATCATCAACTAATAATGTCTCTATAGTGACCATCTATAGCAGTAAGTTTCCAGACTGCAGGGGCAGCTCTGCAAAGACAGAGGCAGCTTCTCGTGGTTGTGGCACGGACCAGGACAGGCAGAACACGGCTTTGACTCCACCATGTGGCCTCACACCGACACAGACGGATCGCCAGCAAATTAAACTCAGAACCACTGCACCTCCCTCATTTAAGCGAAGAGAAACATAGTAATTCACTGAAATATTGTATTACAGTTTGTATTTGCACCACAACTGCAGAGGATGACTAATATTATATTAATAGCCAAGACAGCAACGTATTTTTTTATTGAAGGTAAACTTCTGCTTCTGTTATGGTCTCTGCAGAAAAAAAATTTTGTTCAAAACAATTATTTTGCCATCTTTTGATCAGATCTTCACAATTTCTTGAGATTCTTCAGATTATAGTATAGCTTTTTTTTTTTCCCCAGGTTTCACTTGGTACTTCAAAATAGTATCCCAGTTGTCCATGTAAAATTACTTGACGGTTCAAATACAACCAACAAGAAATCAATTGGACCAGTTCTGTCATTATCAATAGCTGTTTCTGTCTTCATTGGGAGATGGAGATTAAGGCTACAGACAACAGAGCAAGAAGTGATGAGTGGAAGAGTGCAGGCAGTGAGATAGTGAGGGCCACAATCACAAGAAGAAAGCAGGGTCATCAGGAGCCTATCCCGTATGCCTGAAACACAAACAGTGCAGAAAAAACCCAAACATCTGCATGCAGATGTCGAGCAACAACATAATCAGAAACACAGAGAGCCACTGTGAGTCAGCACAAAGCTGGAGTGCTGGTTGGGTAAGGGCTCTTCAGGAAGATCAGTCAGGCAGGACTAGTGGGACAAGTATATTCTGTGTAAAGCAGTGGCTCACATGCTGAATCCTCTGGGATGGGTGGCATGACTTTCCATAGAAAATGAGTCAAAATAATCTGATCCAGGAGATCAACAAACAGAACATCTTGGTGGGCATCTGCTACAGATCACCATATCAAGAACCAGAATGGGCTTTTTTTTTTTTTTTTTCTTTTTTAATGCTTTAGTGCTCATAGGAGCCTCTAACCATATGGATATTTTGTTGGTTACAAGTAATACTAGATATTTCTAATGTGTGCTGGGGACAGTTTTTTAAAAAAGTTGCAGACCAGACTAATAAAAGCAGGATATTTACAAACACATAACAGGTCAAGGATGTAACAATCTGGCAATTTTGGCTGCAATGACTATCCATAAGATGGTGGAGTAGTCCCAGCTGGAAGATCTTGAGGGTAGTAAGGAAGACAAGTATTAGAATAAATATTTTGAAGTCCAGAGCAGACTTTTCCTTATTCAGGGGACATAAAAGAAGGAAAGGTCCTGTGAATACCAAATCACCAAAAGTTCAGGAGGGTTGGTTGATGCTCAAGGACAATCTATTTCCTCAAAGCACAATTTTTAAAAAAAATCCATCCCAATATTCAGAAAGTCAAGTAGATGAGGCAGAAGATGAGGTTACCTCAGATGGAAACTCATGTCTGAGCTCAAACCCAAAGGGAGAGAATGGAGGAAACAGTAATGAAACAAGACAGAAAAGGCTGACAGAGTAAAAATCCTCTGTCACAGACTTCTCTGGCAAGGTCTGTTCTTCTAGCAAAGTTTATATAAATACCAGAAGGATTTCTTCGATACCCCTCCCAAGGTGGTCAGTAAGTCCCTAAGTTAAGCTCGCCTGTCCTAGTGAGAAGATTCTTTTAGCTATGGAGAAAGCCTTCACTAAACGCTGAGTGATCTGCAGACACTTTTCTCTGGAGTGAAATGTTACTTTATCTATGAAACATTTCATAGATACATTGTCCATTGTATCTATGAAACTCTCTGCTAACTAGGATTACTAAACAAAGAACATAGTCAGTTTGTAATTTACTTTGTTAGTGTTCATAGAAGTTATGCAATGCTACCTTGATTTTATGAAACTAAAAGACCTGGCTTCATATAAAGACTTGTATAACAAATTAAGCCTCTTTTCCTTGGTGAGGTGGTGGGTTGGATTTTAGAGGAAGATCCCAATCCTGACTTTAAAAGCCAATACAAAAAGAATTATTGCTGTGGGCCACAATAAAAATTTTGGTAGCAGGCATGTTGCCTTGTGTATGTGGGAAGATAGTCATAAACCAAGTTTATGTGAATTTAATAAAATCAATGGTTTTCTGTTTATTTGAGCTTTAGCATCCTCAATACTACATTGGGAATATTTAGCCATTCTAAAGCAAATCAGTTTCAAACTTATACCTCAGAACAAGAGATTTTTGTTTGCACATTTTAACAATATGAAAATACTTCCTTAATTACATAGGAAGATGCATTCCCTCTACTTCTTTTTTGCCCCTCTATTTGTATCATATTTGAACTATGAACATATACACAATCATATGGAGCACATGCCTCAAACCAGACACTTTGCATTTTGAAAGGATTACTTTTAGGAATATCCTAAACTTCAGAAAGCAAAAGTGAAGGTTATAACTAAAAAGTTCTTCTTCTCACTTTGCTTAAATATTTGCTTTTTGAGAAGATAGTGTATGCAGTTACAATTGAGAGTACCAAATAGTATTGGAGGTTTTTTCTTTTTCTTGCAGTACATATATAATTTTCTCATTTTCACTTGTGGTTCTAATTTTAATATGGGCAGATAGGTTAAATATTAAAACTAACTTATACAAAAGCCAGCTGAAGTCACAACTGGGAAAAAAGTGAAAGCAAGTAAGTCATTGTGGATACTGATGAGGAGAACATTTTGGTTCCTTATTTTAACTGCTCACAGAAAACTCACCATCACTGCTTTCATCAGAGACCACATGGTATGAGAGATCCCAAACTGTAAGAATATTGTCCCTCTGCTTTAGTTTTAATTTAGCCACTTATAAAAAAATTATCTCAGCATTTGGGTCTTGGGATGTTTTCCAGACTGTTGCTCAAAGCTCTTTTTTGCCTGGTTAATTAGAACTTAGTCCAGAGCAGGGGGAAGGAGAGGAGGAGACCAGCATTGCCCTCCAGGACAACTAGCAGCACCAGCTGTCACACAAGCTGCTGGCTCTTGGCTCTCCAGTTGCTCATGCAGAAGGAGAGTGCTTTATTTTCCTCCACTGCTCCTCTCAACAGGGCAGTGTGATCAACTCGTTTCCTTCCCTGCCATAATGAATCTTCAGCCTGTGCTGCCACCTGCTCCAGTTCTTAACAATTATCCTGCTCAAAGCACATCAGGTCCATTGTGCTTTCACCCCAAATTGGGCCGAGGGCCTGGATTTCAGGCAATTCTGTGCACAAAAGCAAGATTTGCTCTGAAACCCCAAAGAGTTGTTACTGCATTCCTGAAGTCCAGTACCCTGAACTCAGCTTAATGCCCCATTTCAAGTCACTTCCAAACCAGCACCTCCACCACTTCTAACCCAGGACTGCAGACAGGCAAAGAAGTGTTCTATTTGCAAAACAATGAAACAAAATACAAGTTCTACCAACCAAGTATAAGGAGGGAAAAAATACATTAGAATAGAAAAAAAAATTAAAATACCCTGGCTAGTAATTTTAACCATGCTGTTAACGGAATGGCAATGCAGCTTATGTTTGCTATTTGTGACAAAAACTAATAACTTAACGGGGAATTGTTCTTCCATTATAACTTTGAAAAAACAGCTAAGTAGAAATATATTTCCCTGCAGAGACGTATCAAACATTTATGCTTTTACAGCTTTGCTCTTGTCAAACAATACAAAGCAGCATTCCCAAGTTCTGCTTGATGGAGAAAAGCATGCTGTATAGATTGGCCTCAACACAAAAAATTAATGATAGCATTGTAATTAATAAAACATTCACTAAAATCAAAATGTAAGATGGCTGCAATTTAATATAACCATGCTAATATCTCTGCATTTCTTCAATTCCTTTTGTATGGAACTCTGTGAGAATTTTAATGATGTGACCATAGTGATCAAATAGACAAATGCAGAAAAATGACACATTTCTATAAGCAGTCACTTTCCCATTCTAAGAAGATTCTTTGTAGTAGAGTCAGGTCTGCAGATTGAAAATCTAATGAAAACACTCTTTTTAGAGTTTCTGATTCTCAATTGAACAAATGTTACTGTTTACCACAACATAAGAAATATACTGATACAGTTTAACTGGGAAGATAAAATATTTCAGTGCAGTAATGCATGTACATAGGAGACATCATAAATAAAAGTACATATTTTTCTCTTTTACCCTCAGTACCATTGACAAAACCACTTGGAGATTTGGGAATCCAGCTGGCTTGTGAAAAGCTGAAATTTCCCTCTGGTGCGTTCACGAAAAGAGTATTTCTTTCTAAAGGGGTAATCTTCTTGAGTTTCTGCAAAAGCTACTTTTCTGCATTCCTATCAGTTACCAAGTCACTAATGCTATTTCAATGCTCATTATGTTGCAGATGAGCCCAGCAATAGATGCCGAGTCATTTCTGGTGCCTAATGCTCACCCCTGATGGTGTCACAGCATTGGAAATGATGTCAAGCAGAATTTCCAGAAGGAAGAAGTCAGGTCCAGGACAGGGCAAGGCAGCAGCAAGGCTCAGAGCACCACAGTTGGCAGCCAGGACAAGGGAGGAAGCCCCCAGCATTCTCCCTGGCCAGCAGGTAGGTTCATCTCACCCTGAGCTCTCCAGGAGGCCAAGTGACTGCTGCCCTGATTAGAGGCTGTAAACCTTAATTGCCCCAGGCAGCTGACACGGACTAGCTCAAAGGAGAAAAACTACAACCTCTCTCTACGACTGTGCATACTCCTTTGGCTTGCTGAGGTCTGGCTAGAGCATTCCTTCTATACCCTGGTCCTGCATGTGCACATACTAGTGAATCTTGTCCCTTCTGTTAGATTTTTCCAGAAACAAATAAGACTTGGAAGCCTGGATTCAAATTTGCTCTTCTGTATACTTGTAGCCAAGAAGAGAACATAACCCAGAAGCTGCATATGGAAAGGCTAACACTGCCATGGCCAGAAAAAATGGGCAAGACCATTTCTTGCCTCCATAGAAACAAATAACAGTGATCCAGAGCTTCTTCTTGGGCTTCTTCTCTATTTCTGAGACAGAGCCACAAATGTGAGTCAGAGTTTAAGATACAGCAACTGCAGTTAGGTTTAGCCACTAAAGCTTTGTTCTTTTTTTATAACTGTTACACAGAAGATGTGCCAATGATATAGCTCATGAAAAAGGAACAAGAGATGCTAAGAGTTCCCTAGAACTCTTCACTCCCTGTGAACTCTGCACACAGATCACTGTATAGAAAGACCTCACTTGGCTACAATCATACTTAAATCCTCACAAAAAAGAAGTATGTGATCAGAAGCCTTAGTCCTTACATTCTGCTGAAGAAAATCGAGTTGTGAGTATGACCACTAGCAATTACTTGGCTTTAGATCAATAGACAACCTTGGTACTTATGTGATCACCAGCACTGTTTAGTGAAGCAAACCAAATTCAGGCACAAACATTCAATATAGGAAATAGACCCTAATCATACTACACTAGTGGAGCTTGCTACCAAGTTCAGTGGAAGCAGAAAGCAGTTTGCCAGGTGCAACAGTTAGAATATTTGCCTTTTGTTTCTCTGCAACCAAAAGTGGCTTTAAAATATATTATCCTGCCTTGGATTTTAATTTTTCCATGCAGTTTTTCAACTATTTATTATAGGTACTAACAGTATTTTTTTTTCCTAGCAAAATCCTATTTGATTTCCATTCTATCCATTATAGAATAATCTTACTGAGAGCAGTAGTTTGGTAGGTTTATCCACCTCGGTACATTTAATATGCTCAAATCTTTCTCCAAGCCAACTCTATCATTTAGAGGTTGTGGTTTCACTGGGGCAGAGATGCTGGCAAGTGCCTTCAGACAAGACCTCCAGACTGTGTTATCACAACAAAGACAAACCACTACCAATAAGGTGTTTGCTTAAATTACACTTTAGCTTGATGGCTGAAAATCATAAAAACATTGGAATAATACTGACAATTTTCTAAAGAGTTCTGCATCTGATTTCATTAAAAAAAAAAATTGTAAAATAAGGTTGTATCATGTAGAGAACTAAGGATGAAAAGCTTTAAACCTCAGGCTTCCTACTAAAAAAAGCCCAAAACATTTGCAGGCAACATGATCCATCATGTCTGCACAAGTGCAGGAATTACTTTAATGTGTCTAACAGAAGGGCAATTTAAAGGGAATTGGGTTTGAGTACTCCTCTTCCATTAGAGCCCAGCATGAAGTTTAACTTTTATCCAATGCCTGATTTGTTTTAATGCTGAATGATTCATGATGCAGTATAATTTTGTGTCATGAAAGCAGGACCCCTTTTTATTGCTGTGACTTGATAACTTAGCCAAAGGATAATTTGAGTGGGTTTGTTGTTTGTTGTTTTGGAGTTCTAAATGAAAATCTGATATTGGTAATTTGAGCCTAGGAAGTATTTAATTTTAAATACTGAGCATTAATGCATACTTTTTAAACTAGTTATCCTTGTTACAAGGTGCCCATGCAGTGTTGTCTTTCTTGGGGATCATTGATATTTAAAGCTGTCTTTGCAAGCTGGAACAGAAAACAGATGGTTTTCTGCATTTTTATGTATTAAAAAAAAATCTGTATATTATGTGGGTTTCACAGATTTGCACAGTTTAGTAATGCAGAGCAAGAACCATCTTTACAGGAAAACAAGGTATTTCTCGATTGGTAGCTGTCATTTCCTAGATCCTTGGTTTAAAGTGATGTCCACCAGATTCTGTATACTGGTTTGGAGTAAAACATTTTCCATAGGCTTTTTTTTCATAGCACAAGTGACTTAGGTCTATAAGGATCAGATGACTGCTTTCCAGTTGCAGCACTCATAGTCTCAGAATATATTGTAACAAGTAGTTTTAAGCTGACTTCATTATTTCAAGGACCTACCTCATCTTGCTGCACATGGGCAATATATGTTTTTTGAAAACTGCTAGGTCAAGAGGTTAATTATGCAAGACAGGTATTTGTAAAAATATTAGAGTATAATGCTACTCAATAGTTGGAAAAAATGCCTAAGCTTGCTGATCTTGCCAGTCCAAGGGGCTAAATATGGCAAGGTGAGATTCATCTTGTGTACACTAGCTGTGTCAACAAAGCCACACAGTCTTCTTAAAATGGAGCAAGATAAATACCCTCAGAAGGTGATTCCTTCTATTACATTTTTAGCAGAAACCTAGACTTTAGGGAGCCAAAACTGGATCATTAACAGGTAGATGACAGGACTGGAATTATGTAGTCACAACTTTCATTAACCTAAAATTCACTCTTTCCCTCTCCTCTATCTACAAAAATATCTGTTTGTAATGGGATATCCCTGAAAAATTGATTATATTATTTTCTCATCAGCATCTAAATCATTACAGACACTTCTTTCCTTCCCTAAATGGGGCAAGCAAATCTACAGCAATTTTATTACCTGCAGACAGGTTTGTATTCTGGATAATGTGAATTGTGAGGCAGAACAATTTCTGCTTGAAATAACTTTGTTGTTGTGCAGAGGTCTTTTTTGAAATTACAGGAAAAAAAAAGACATTCACTACATTCACACAGAGATGAAGACATGACCAGGAGAACAAATTTTTTTGATAGTCCATTGTTCAAACAGTAGAAGACACTGGAAGCCACCAGTAATGAGGCAGGTTTTTCTAGAGACACCGAGTGCAACGTGCTCACCAAAATTAGCCCAAAGGCTTCCTCTCCCACTGACCAAGCTGCTACTTGCCCACACACCCCCACATGCTTCTTCTTTTGTGGACCACCTCTGCAGATGAAGATGATCCCAGCGCCTTTCCAAGGAAAACCTTTCCGATGTCTGTAAATGCGATGGCATTACCAAGGCTGCTGCATTTACAGAGTGTTCCTGAGACTTCTGAAACAGCTCCCAAGATCAGCCAGCACACTAAAAACCCACATGGAGAGGTTAAATTACAAGCAGCATTCTTTCATTTCTCATTGCTGACTGAGGAGTAGTTAATATGTAACCATTGCTGGAAGAGAGAGAGGAAAACTAGGGCAATATTTTCTCTCAACACCTTGCATAAACAGGTCAATCTCCAAGACAGTCTGAATTTATTGGTAAAGCAAAGTAGCATCATTGCTTGCTTACTCACACCAAGATAGACATTTTAATCTAGCATTCTGCAATCCTTGCAGGATGCACTTAGTCTATGTGCTGGTTCAAAGCCATCACCAGATAGTTGTTTTGCATAAACACAGGGTTGGTTTTTTTTTTTCCACTGGAAATAGAAACTATTTTCTCACCTGCAAAGGGATAAAGAAAAATAACAGAGGGTCATGTCCTTTTGCAAAACATTGACAAATATTATTAATTAAAAGTTTTTTCCCAGCTAATAAGACTTTCCCATTTTTTTCTAGTGTAAATTCTACTATAAAAACCTCTATGGATACTTGCTTCTTCTGCCTAGGGTGTTTCTGGGCATGGAGCAATTAACCTAAAGATGAATAAACCCCATCCAAAGCCTTAAAAATTGCAAGTTTATTTCTATTCTGTACTGATCCTGTTTCTATAAAGAGAATATATATTTCTATATATCATTATATAAAACACCAAAGCAAAATAAAGCACAGAACCACGTGACCTTCACTATGATTAGGTCAATTGTTACATGTTGGAAGTTTTCTTGGGACATTGCTGGGGACAGAGATCATTGCTTTGTGCTTGTCTTGAAGTCACCTGTTGTCTTGCTGGCATTGCTCTTGGCCAGATACCGATTTCTCAGGCAGGAGTAATTTGGGAATTGAACTACCAGTAAAAGTGATGTTAAGGGACTATTGCTAAAGGCTATTTTAATACTAATAAATGAACACACACTAAAGCCTATCTATCCTCTGGCCTTTTAAATAAGCAATGTGGGATAGCCTTTGCCGACATGTTTCTCTAAGCCCAGTGCATTCACATTTTCCTATGGGAAATGATCTCCAGACTGCATTAATGCACTTGAATCAAGGTTCAGGGTTCAGTGGCTGGATGGCTACTGATCGGCCTGGATCAAAACTGGGGTGAGGCATCTGCCAATAATTAACTGTATAAGCGATTAAGGCACTGGTTTGTCCTTTGGCTCGCTGGTTCACTGTCGCAGTTGTACTTTGTGAGCAGCCAGAAGGCAACACAAAACTCCGACTCCAGAAGTTTCAAGAAGCAGGGAGTAAGTTTTTTATTTCAGTGTATGCTTTATACTTTTTCGTTGTGCAACAAATAAAACCACTGGTTAAAAGAAAGACAGGGTACAATAGGCTGGAGCAGGGAAAAACACCAAAGCAAAATAAGAGAGAAAGAGATTACAACAGGTGGTGTTTGTCTCCCTCGACCTTGAGTATTGTGTGAGAAGAAATCTTTTCCCAGATGCAAGAATGTAACAAAGCAGTCAGCTTCCACAGTTCACCACTTCCAATTTAGCCCAGAGAAACTGGGCAGAACCATGGCCTTTTGAAACCAAAGTCTGAGAAGCCTGGCAGGCTTGTGTTACACATGCAACACATGGAGTTCCACATCTGGTAGGACACGCAAAGTAAATTAATGTTTGTGAAGAGTCAAAGCCATCGTTTAGTTCCAGTGTAGTATTTGTCATTCTCCTAGTCTGAACTGCTTTTGTCTCCTCGGAAAGAGATACTCCACCTCACTTTTGATGTAAGGGCCACACAGCTACCAGAGATGTTACTTACTTAGAGGAGAATTGAAACACGCGTTTTGAACAAGTCATCTCCTGAAGTGACACAACTATCATTCCATTTCTTCAGCAACAACTTCAAAGCTACAGTGCAGGTGCACAGAAGTGGACACAAGTCAGCCATGCACTAGATAAAAATTGCATGTATTTCACACAGTCAGACCCCTCTTTGACTATTGTGCAGTTCCTGGAGCTGCTTATCCACTGCTGATGACTTCAGACAGGACTGTGAGCTTTCTACCAGTGTGTACTAGAAGAAGAAAATAGGAATGTTCAATCTGTTCAAGGTCAGAAATCTACAGTGTGTTATACGCTTCTTGAAGACAGAATGCTCTGTCCTCACAACTTAGCCTGAAACACCTTCTGTGATTGCTGAGAAATTCCCCGAGCAAAAAGTCTCTTCCAGCAGCTTCCCCTTTGCTCAGTGTTTGCTAACACTCATTTGAATGCAAAGTGACTATTCAGTTCAACCATGTTTGCAACTCTTATGATTTTTTATTTATGAGCATTCATACAAACGGGCTTTTTGTTCACACAAACGCTTGCTGAAGGGCTATTTTTCATATGAATACCCGCACTCAGAAAGAAACAAGGGTATTCACTCAGCAAAAATAATTGCTACCTGTTGCTGGTTTTTGGTTCTTACTCACATATTCTAAAAGCTGCCATCACACATTTTGCAAAACAATATCTGGAAATTAGATGGCCAATCACAAGCAAAACCAAAATGTCAGTGGATTCTGGCACTTCTGCTTCAACTGAGTAATATCTCACAACCAGCTCTCTTGACTTCAGTGGGACACTTTGAAATAAAGAATTACTCCAACAGGTAAAGCCACAGAATCTAGCCCAAACCAGAAAATAACTGTAGACTGAATGCAAACAGCAGCAACCCATGCTCCATAGAAAATACCTAAGGACAAGGGAGTTTGGGGGTTTTGGGGTTTGTTGTTTTGAGGGTTTTTTTGAAGAATGTTAATCTCATTTTCTAAGCATTTTCTATGCAGCAGCAAAACTTTGTACATTCACAGAAAATTCATCTGCCATAAATAACATCACAAGCTCTGTTATCCTTCCTTTTTTATCCCCAAGGGACAACAATCCTCAAAACATCAATGTCACCTTCTGCCATACTTAAAGTTTAAATGAAACTAAAAACATTACAGAAAGGATGTGAGTGAGTAAATGACAGGATATGAGATGCAACCTGTTGAAAAATCCCATTCTATGGTAAAAGAAATTCAGAGTCTGATGCTGTAAAGGAGTAGGGTATCTACAACCAATTACTTCAGCATTTTTTCCTTGCACAACATCCCCACTGGAAAGGCTCCAGATTTTTTTTTTTTCTTACAGACCAAACAGTTTGCATCTATAAAAGACAGGATTAAGGAAAAGTCAGTTTTGCGCTTTGGGAATATTTTTCCCATTATAACTTGGAGCCAAAAAGTTATTTCCAGTCTAGGGAAGCAGATTATAAACTTCTTTTCTCAGTGCCTGCCTTCCTGTGCCATAGCCTTCTGGTCCTGCTGCAGCCTCCCTTTCCAGAAGTATTCACCTTCTGCTTACACCCAGTGAGCAGACAGTGGCTGCACATGGGGAGCTACACCTACACGTTCCTACAGTTTAAGAATCTGTTCTGTCATTTCTTCCCACACACATTTCCTTTCTAGAGCCNTCTCAATACTCAGTGGAGTGAGTCACTTCACAAGACACTTCCTGCTCTTCCTCCCAACTGAGCATGCCTGTGCTCCCCATCCTGTAGCTCTCCTACACCCTGCCTGTGCCTTGATGAGGGTACCTTACAAGAGGTATATCCTGTCGAGACATGCATAAGATTATGAGATAATTTCAACACGGTCACAAAAGCTTGGAAAATTAGGAAGAGTTTGAGCTTTGCTGATTTCTCTAAAAATTGTAAAATATCATCAGTTTTAAAAGCTATGCTTTACCACATTTCCCACATGACCATAATTAAATGGATGAACATGCCTGTGTTTGATACAGAAGATTAACTTTAATTATTGTTTTGTGCTAAGAAAAACATTGGGGGGTGGGGCAGACACGATAGCTGCAAGTATGGTACTAAATTTCAGCCTTCTAAAAGCATAACTTTAGCCCCCTGCAGTTGCCAGATAACATTTCTGAAGTTGTTGAGATATTAAAAGAGTGGCAGTTCATTATGAAGCCATTTATATTTTGTCAGACTGTTAACAAGATTTGTGTTATCTGTACCATGCAACAGGAAGGCTCCTGCAGAATCCATAATAACTTCTTACTATGTATGCCAAATTGTTGGTGCAATTGGCAAAGAGAGGAAAGGAATCAGAAGATTATATTAGTAACAGCCTACATGAGTAGCCTCTTTGTGCTGTTGCTTGATTAAATTCATATTATATCGTTAACTTATCAAATATTCAAATTATCACGAATTTCAATACTATACCAAATTCTTGGAGTTAACAGAAGTAAAGGTACAAGCACTTCTGATGCCAAACATGAATTTGTATTTTTAATGTGTTTAGCACACTTTGATCTACATAAATTTAACCAACAATTCCTTGCATACAATACAAATATATTGAAAACTAGTCTATTACTGTCTATACCTACAAATGGCCCAGATTATAGTGTCATCTCAAGAATAACTGTTTCAGCCATTCTTCTCTTGCTCCTTTCTCTCCAATATAGCTTCTGAAAGACGTCATTTGTCACCAACTTCCACTGTCTGCAGTCATTATTTGAAGTGTTAAGTGCATTGCAGTGAGACCCTTCAGAAGGTGGTGATATATCAACAGGGAGGCAATATATTGATAGTCAGAGAAATTGAAACTTAAGTCTAAACAGAGCTGACAAGCCATTGCTAAAATTATTTAACTCTTTTTGAAACAGGGATATTACGAAGCTGAAATCCTGACACCGAGCACTGTCACCATAAAGGCACTTACAGAGATGTTGTGTTTCTTATACATCTTGTGCTTTCAAAATGCCATCTTTTAGGATTTAAAAAGCCATGCTAAATATGGTTTAGGAGACTCAGCACTTTTCAAAATTTATCCCATAGAAGGGAAGTTAAAAACTTTACATACTAACGTTCCAATTTAATGGCACAAATTGACTTAACTAAGAAAGAATGGCAGGCACAGAACATAGCATAGGTACAAGGAAATTTTCAAGAATGAAACCTAACAATTATCAGTCAGATTACGCATGGGGATTTCATTTACAATTCCCAAGACAAAAACCAAGGTGATAAGAGTTGAAGGATGAAATTTATTAACTTAGAGGTAAGACTACATTTTTGAATGTGAAGGCCATACATTCCTTCTAAACATCCTGTCCCAGACAAAGGAGACAATGTTGAGCTTCAGCTAATTACAGATTTTCACCTCCAAACCATCAACAGGTGTGACATCTCCAAAAGGAGTGAAAGAAATGCCAGACCCACAGCATTCACGCCGGAGCTGAGCAGATTTGATAGTTTGGAATTGATTGCAGCTAGATTATGTCATTAAGTGTTACTAGTAGCCAAAAACAGGAGACAGAGGCACTCTGTCACCTCTTAGAGACAGCAACGCAGCACCCTTTGTGGTAGGAGAGGTGACAGTCAAATTATATAACCTGAAGAATACCCAGTTCCTGAACTGAACCAGTTCCTTCTCCTGTGCCTTCAGAATGTCAGTCATTGCCACCTCCTGGTTTGTAGACATAGACTACAAGTTTAGCCAAATCAACTGCTTTACTGCCAATCTGATCACCAGTCCCATCAGACCCTCAGTGTTCCTGAGGATCTGATTTTTATACATTCAGCATGCACAGAATCGACCAAGAATCACCATTGCTCTTGCCTGTATCTGCCATGCCTGATTTCAGCTAGCTTAGGTTCCCCTTCTGAATTCCCACCAACTACTCCTAAGGAAGCATTTTAAACTTTTGGAGGTTTGAAACATACAGAACAACAACAAACAACAATTTTAGGGTTTGCAATAAAACAATCACCCTGGACACTTGATTATAGCTGGGCTATTTGTTAATCCCCAGTTTCACGTAGAAGACTTTCAAAACAAACTTTACAAGGTTTTCTTGAAACACAGTATTGACATTCACTGTGCTAAAAAGAATGGAGATGTTAAAAAAAAGAAAGATTTTAATAGCATTTAAACAGCATGTCATATATTACAAAGCCCAGCAACCACACTCTCATATACACATAGAGAAAGGAGGATTTGTTTAATAAAACCCAATCATGTTGCCTCAAAATCAAACTAGAGACAGCAATTAAATAGCTGTCTATATTACCACTCAATATGACACTGCCACAGTGACATTTGAAGATTTAGTTGAAGCAATTCTATAATTATTGTTGACTTTCTGAATACTGTCTTGATCAAAATCTTGATTTGAATTATTTACTGAACACAGTGAATAGTCAAATGTCAAAGCTAAATGAAGATTCTGTTTTTAGAATGTGGCCAAGTGTTCTTTTTACAACTCAGATTAGAGTTATAATTCCTATAAATGCTTATAGATGAACATAGCATAGCATGTTTCACCCAGAGGTCCTGGTTCCTTTTAAAGGTGTAAGCCAGTCTAGGCTCATGTTTCAGCAACCTGGATTGATGTAGTTGTGTTGGAGTTTCCTAGACATTTTCACATGCTGCAAAATACCTCTGGGAGGTCCTTTTTCTTTCCCTGGCAAAAGGCTAGAGAAACTTTCTAAGAAAAACCTTCTTCCACCCATCTTAAAGCATTCACACTCAAAAGTTTAGAACGTAAATCATTAATTTTTTTCTTCTGGTAGTTTTCATTTGTATGAAGCTTAGATAACTTTTTTAAAAATTCAGATCCACTTCAAAAAACTGTGTTTTAAATTTAAATTTAAAGTTACTAAGAAGTTTTTAGTAGTTTGACTTTTCTGGTGCAGTTGTGGAAGTACAACTTAGTTCTTCACCCCAGTTAGTTATATTAGTGTAAAGTATATATTAGTATATTGTTTTCAATGTGAAGGTAAAAACTGCCTTAGCCAATGAATTGTGGATGTCACTGGTTAGCTGTGCTGGTAGAAACCATACATAACCCAAACCTAACACTAGCATGCTGCTGAAACTCTCATTTCAGTATTAAGAAGGAAAAAATAATAATAATAATAAAGGGGAAAACCCCCTAGAAGGGTTGTGTTACTCAATATTTTCTTGCACAGCAGCTACAGACTGTGTGTATTTTCTTTAAATACTGCTGGCAGCTTTCCTGTACAAAAACAACTCAGATTTCCTTAGCTGAGTGTGTGCAATTATATTTAAATTCCTCATTCCATATCCACATAAGCAGATGATACTTTCCCATCTAAGAAATCCTGACTTGATTGGTGAGAATGGTGTGATTTTAAAGGTGTGATTTTAATGATGTGAAAGGCATCTTTCAAGGTCACTATTCAAATTTACAGATTCTTCAGGACTGCTGACAATGGCCTGCAAAGAAAGTATTCCTAGGGATTTAGATTATATACACCTACTTATGATGAAAAGAAGTAGAGAAAGAAAGCTATCAGAAATCCCTGCAGGCCCATCTATTCACATGCCTTCAGCAGTCATTTATTACATGTTCCGTGCCTTATCAGGCATCCATTTGTAAATGATAGAGAATTTTGAATACAGTACTGTGTACATCTTGTGTGTATATTTTGTTGCTCATTCATTAAAGAGCAAGATGGATGAGAGTTTATCCATAGACTGTGCTCCTATCTACTCTTAGCATTCTTGTTTTGACGGATGAATGAGGTGTAAAGGTTGTGAAGCGGAAGGAACACTCTTTAGTAGTCCATTAACATGCAGGGATTATGCCTTCCCCAAGCAAGTGAAATGACAAGTGTGTACTTATTTTACTCAATGACAAGTAATAGAACTGACATCGGGCATGTTCCCTTCTTCATGTTTTTTTTACACCAATAAAAGCTGAGTGAACTGGTATATTAACTAAAAATCAGGTTCAGTTGCTTTAGGTACTCAAAGTGTATGTAATAACCATGTTTATCTTCATCAATGACATGACAGATTCTTGATCACTGCAATACCAGTTTGAATGACATTCACTGTGAAATGCACATTAACAAAATGATATATAGTTGTTTAAAAAAATTAAGTAGAAAGTGTTGAGTGTGTCAGTGTTAAACTTCCTCTATTGAGAAAAATCTAGCAAATAGACTGACTATGGTTTTGCAACTCCTCTGCAAATGTGTAATTTAAAAACATAGTTGGGAAATCTTTGGATACAAATTGAAGTAGAAAATTATTTCATCACAGTTTTGGCACTATTACCTAGGTTATAGCTTGAGTATTTTCCAGTACCATTTTAACTGAGAGAGCAAATAGAAATATTTACATCATAATCATGCCAGGAGTCCATGAAAACAAGGAAAAGGTGTGGTCAAGGCGATAGGAAGGTGAATCACTTCTGTCTCCTGAAATATAACTTAAGATTCAAAGTCTGCTGCTCAACCCCAAATGAGGAGTCTGTATTTTGAGGAGGAAGGAAGGCTTTTGACAAACAAGTAGCTCTGGCAAGAGAGCTTTGGAGGGGGAAAGGAAGGTGAAGCTGGGGGTAAATCTCCTCCGTTGCCCTCACAGGTTTGATCAGGCAAATTTTGCCACCTGTAAAGAAACTCCACAGTTATTTGTTTCCTAATAGACATAAAAAATAATTAGGGCTGATAAGGACTACTAGACTAGACATTAATAGGCTCACCACACCCAGTGAGTCCTTGCTGGACAAGCAATTGCCAGCCAGATGGGGAAGGGTTGGTCTCCATTGCTCCTTGGAGTGGGCTGGCCCTTGATGTTGCTGAGTTGGTGGCTTCCTATTCTGTGTTTTCTCTCTTAGGATTTTATGCCTTTTCATGTCAACATTTTTCCTTTTAAATCTTTGAACTGCTGCCTATCCCCATCTCAAAATTCTTACCTCTGCAGTTTTACCTTTCTTATCTCACATGGCTGCAGGTTATGTGCTTTCTCTTAGCTCTCTCACAACCTAGCAGTGTGCTTAGGAGTATTCACCAAGGTTATGCAGCTGTGCTGTATCAGAATAGGCCTTGGATCATAGGCAGCTCAACCCAAAGAGGAGAGTGACAAGGGCCAGGGAATGCCAAGAATTTTTGGCCATTTAATTAGGAACTCTTTAAGTATGAAGCAAACAGAACATGGAAAAGTAAAGAAAAGAAGAAAAAAATTCCCCGTGGGTCTTGGCACAAGGGCTGTGCTTTGAGGGATCTTGCCCCTGCTCTCTTATGCTTGGTTTCTTCCCCCAAGCTAAAGCCAGTGAGCAGTGACATGAGAATGTAAAAAAATCACCAGGAGGAGAAGACCTGTCTAGCCCTGAAACTGAACTCTGCCATGTGACAATAACATCAGTTAATGGTCCAGCTACCTCACAGTTCCCAGAGCGTGTTCGAACAAACTAGACCAACACATCTCCCACATAGCCATATAGGGGAGTTGTGAGGCCAAAGAAAGGCCACTTCCCAGAGTCACCCTCCCTACCAACCCCAGAATTGCCACTTTTCTGTCTCTGATGTTTACAAGCTATGCACTGAGCAAAGGGTTTGTTCCTTTGAAGAGCTGTGCTCACCAGGTGCCCTCAGGTGCAAGTCTGTGATCTGCTTCTCCCTTTTAGTGGGGCCACCACATCTCATGTTTTGAGTGATAATTTTACTCTCTGGTCCTGGCCTAGAGAGCAGGTAAAGCAAAGCAAGATTAAGATACAAGCCCTGTGCATCCTCCCTCTGTTGAGACATGCAGTCTTGGTATACTGACAGGCACAAAAAAAACAGAAGGGCCAAAAATTTATCCTAGTTTACCCTGATTGCCAGAAGCCTTTAAACAGTGATCAATAGACATATATACACTCATAATAAACCCTTCTTATTTATGCAAAACACATGCACAAGTCTGCGTGTTGATGTGGTAGGGAGTCACAGCAGCAGTACTAGGTCACCAAGAAGTTCTCTGCCTTGAGGAAATTCGAGAGTCAATGGATTGTTCTGGGCAATGGACACAGCTTTTGGACCATGGATTATCCTGCTGCCACACTGCCTCTTTAACATACTTGACCAGGAGCTGTTGAATTGTTTTATACTTTAATACATTAGAAAATTTTGTGCTATTTCTTAAATTACCATCTACAGAATCATTATTTTAAAAGGTAACTTCTTGTTATTAATGTCTTCTACAGAAGAAAATTAATAATAAATAAGATCTCTTATATTTTTCTCTTGTATTAATTGTTTTTTCATTTCTAAATAATCAAAGTCCTCTAACTCCTCATAAAGACAGATTTTTAATTATAGTTGCATGCAAATACAGTTGCATGCACCCACCACATTATAAATTTGACCCCAGGAACTTAAACTCTTTCATTATTTATGTAAGTAAGCTTTTCTTTAGGTTCTAGGAAACTAATTATATTGATATTCATAATTAAAAATGTATTTTCCATATGAATATACTGGAATTTCATCCAGTTATAAAATCTGCAAGCTACAATTAACACAGGTATTTATTTCCAAAAAGAAAGCTGGATGTGTTTCATATTTTGCACAAGTCACAAAAGCTGATGTTCTGGACTAAGCAATTAGACTGCAGTGCATTAATTATTTAGTCCAATAATTTGCATTTCACAAGTTGTCTTGGTTTTGGAGACAAAATTTTAGGAGAAAACACTCTGGAATCAGCATCTCCTCCCAAGGGAAAAGGTCTCCCTCTTTCCTCCACCAATGAGGCAAATTGATAACAGCAGGTGAAAGTGGAAGGAAAAAAAACCTGTTTATTTACACAAAAACTAAAACAGGGTAGAACAGAAAAAAAAGTGCAAAATACAACAAATGCCCGGAGAGGGAGAAGAACACACAGGCTGACAACTGGTCCTGCCCAACCTCCGGGAAGGGGAGGGGAAAGGGAGGGGAAGGGAAAGGGGAATGAGATGGGAAGGGGAAGGGGAATGGGAAGGGGAAGGGGAAATCCACGCAGCAGCCGAGAGCAGGGCAGATGGAAGAAAAACCTGCTGGTCCTCTGGTGCCGATCCTCCTCCTCCCCAGCACCGGAACGGTTCGGTGTTCCTGGGGCTCGGACCAGCCGGGGCACTCCACAGGCACCCTGTTGCATGGCCCAGCCTGGGGCTGGCCCCACCAGAGAGGCTGCATCCCCTGGACCAGCAAGCTGCTGGTGGGACAGTTCAGAAGTTTGAGACAACCTCCTCCCAGGCTGTGGTGAGGAGAAGGCTCTCTCCATAAGGCAATGCAGTCCCTACGCGGACCCTGTTCTGGAATGTTCCTTCTTCCCTGGAATCCCCTTTCAGCTGCCTCTCCCTTGTACTCCCGTTGGACTGTGTTCCCCAACCCCTTTGCCCTCTTCCCACTGGTTCCCAAACCTGGATAAAACACCTGGACCCTCCGTTACTTTGTACTTGGACCCCGTGCAGAATAAATCCTGGGATTCCCCATTAAAAGACAACCTCCCCTGTCTTTGTCTCCAACCAACGCTGAACTCCTGATCTATCCCTGCACGGGTGTGTCCAGGTGCATCCCTGCACCAGTGTGTCCGTGTGCATTCCTGCACGGGTGTGTCTGTGTGCATCCCTGCATCAGTGTGTCTGTGTGCATTCCTGCATGGGTGTGTCTGTGTGCATCCCTGCACGGGTGTGTCCGTGTGCATCCCTGCACGGGTGTGTCTGTGTGCATCCCTGCACGGGTGTGTCCGTGTGCATCCCTGCACGGGTGTGTCTGTGTGCATCCCTGCATGGGTGTGTCTGTGTGCCTGCCAGCAGCCTGAGGGCGAAGGACACTCTCCGGGACAAATGCGGTGCACGGCTCGCTGACCACCGTGCAGAGTCAGCCCCCCACACCGGAGAGAAGGAAAGGAGAGCAGGGACACCAGGGGGAGGGATGGAAAAAACTTTTCCTCAGCTAGCAGGAACAAACAATAGAGAACAGAAACCCAAAGGAGCAGCGCAGCGTCCACAGTGCACTCTCTCCAGAGCACGGCCCAGCCTGTTTCCCCAGCCCCCCATGGCTCCAGCCCTGCTACCTGGGTCCATCCTAAAGGCAAAACATCCTTGGGCATCAAGCAGACGTTTAAAGAATAAAGGAGCTTCGTAACATCACCCCAGGACATAAGTGAAAATTGGTTCTTTCACTTTCTTCTCTATTACCAGCTGTAGGTGTTCTACTCAAATCTTCTGCCTCCCCTGACTGGTAAAAAAAGTAAAATAAAAAAATCAGGAAGTATGTTAATGGAAAGTGCCTCATAATTTTATGGAGCTGTAAACAACATTGCCATTCTTGCTCTCCATTTTCTCAAGGTTAAACCCATATGTCATATTTCTTTGTTCGCTCAAAAAGTAGCATTACACATTAGCGCCCAAATATGACCCAAGGGGCACTGGTCATTCTTCAGCTGGAAAACCTGTTAATAGAAGTTTGTTTTACATTTTACTGCTTTTTTCCTATGTTTACATTTTAGGGATAACATGCTGTACTAGTTTGAAATCAAACCAGTGGGAGATCACAAGTCAGAATTATAATTTAATGGAAGAAAATTAAAAGAAAGAAAGAAATAAATGCAGTAATACAAGGATACTAACAAAATCAGAAATACAACCTGACGCTCTATGGTGGTGGCAGTCCAAGCAGAGCAGTTCTGTTGACGCGGTGATCCTGTAGAAAGGAAGGTCTGGAAGTCCAGCAGTAGCTCTTTCCCTCTGGGAGTCCAGTAGGCAAGTGCCCCTGTGGTGTTCAGGATTTCAGCTTATATCCAGGATGGAATAGTTGGTTCCTCCCTCTGGGCGGAGCATCTCACAATGGGATGGTGAGTCATGAGATAAGGCACTGATGGGCCATTAACAGGAGGTAGTCCAGGGGGGGTGTTATCTCTGAGTCATGGGACCAGGCACTGATGGCCCATTAACAGCAGATAGTCCAGGGGGAGTAGGCAAGGAAAACACCACCTGTTCCAACAGCTCATGAAGATGGTAACAGAATATACTTCAACCCAGGACACATGTAAAAGATCACAATTCTGAAACCACAGGATAGTATAAAGTTAATAAGAATAATAACAATGGGATCATGAGATGATGCAGTATTTTTACAGAATCCCAGAAGTGTCTTTTTTTTTGCTTCAAAGTCCCTGTGATTGTGATTCACTTCCAGACAGAAGCAGACAAAAAAAGACAGCCTTCTGCCTTAGGTGCCAAGGCTCAGTGAGATACTTAGCTGTCTCACTGCCAAAGAAAGTACCTTTACTTAAAAAGCAGATTCTTAAAATACTGACTCAGCTGATTCACATCCTAGTTGCTTGTAGAAAGGTAGCCTTGTTTTCACTACAGTTTCCTGACCATCTCAAATTATGATCCTCATAGGACTCAATAACTTCAGTTGAAACAGCAGAATTAAGGAAACAGGTATCAAATTAGTGACTCATGAGCTGGGTTTTAAACACTCTGTCACAATACTGATTGTCCCTCCATCACCTGTTGATCCCACAGAGCCCAATCCAAGCCTTCACTGAATGTCTAAGAGAGACAGGCCTAAAGACAGCCCTGAGAACCCCTTACTGCAAGCTCTGCTCTGTTGTATGGATAAAATCATGTGGAACCCTAGAACTGCATTGGAAAGTTGGGATATCTAATGTCCTTCAGAAGGAATATCTTTTTCTCTGCAAAGTTTTTAGTGACAAGCAGAGACAGCCAAATGCCTTTTCTAGGGGAGAAATATGCCACCCAGACTCATCTTCCTAGTTTTGTTCAAGTTTTGCAACAATACAAGACTCATAATTTTGTGTCGAACCATGTCTGGAGTTCAGCATATTTTAATTAAATATATTTTGAATTTTACTTTCTATATATAGATTACCTTGGGTAAAAAACTTCATAAAAAGGCAACTTGTCAAGCCTATTTGAGATACAGTATTAGGTTGTGGTTCACTCAGTCAGTGCAAAAAAGTGAGGCAGGTCTAATTCACTGCGTGTCAACCAAGGAAAGTGCCAGCATAATGGCTTTCTTTAGAGTTTTGAGTCCAGGAAAATAGAATAGTCACATATGGAAAGTCAAGTTTGAGACCTAAAGATCTCCCAGACAGATAATATTTGCATTAATCACTTCATTGACTTTTAATTTTTCTTGTTCTGAAAATACATGCAGGTATAAAAATGTAAATGTGAAGATACCTGACAAACACCATACTGCACAATGCCAATTAAAAAGGAAATTAAATTGTACATGAAGCAGAAGAAAATTCCTTGTGACACTATACTGGAGGGAATGATAAAAGAGCTATAATCACATTATAGAAAGAGATGTAAGTTTCCTATTTTAAATGTGATGAGAATAAGACATTAAAACTTCAGAGATGGATGACACAAAACAGAAAATAAAATTAAGTGTACTCTAATCTAACATAATGTTGAATGCTGTTATTGTAGTATGACTATAGTACTGCATACGAAACTAAAGTGACCAAAATATAAGTAGATTATGATTTACATGATTTACTGATTCATTCTGTGTCCTTGGGCAATTCGTTTAAGGACCAGTCTTCAAAAAGTTGAACAGGAAAATGTGAACATGTACTTCTGCTTGCATGTGTAACACATGATGCAGGGTAAATTGGCATAGGAAAGTGGCCAGTTATTCCCCAGAGTTCAGTGAGAGTTCATTTGAATCAAAAGTGAGTAAAACCCTAGGATTTGTCATCCTGCCTATTTTGCAGAAAAATCCAATCACATGGGCAGACTGTGGTAATAAATTCTTACAATCCATTTTCATTTGAAATGTTTCCATGTTACGTGGAATGCCATGGAATGTTCTAGATTAGCTACTCCCCAATTCCTCCTTCTATTAAAAATAACTGAGTACTTTATTATTCTTTTACTAGCTCTTCACGTGATCCAACTTTGTTTTCCATTTAGAGAGAGAAAGAAGCCCATAGATACCCAGAATAACACCTGTGTGCAGCAGAATTTTGTATCCAAATAGATTAAGTTGATGACATCATGCCTACAGAAAGAAAAAAGTTTGATGATACTCTAGGTATTTCTCTCTTTTAAAAGTCTAAATGCAAAGTATTATATGAATTCTATAGGTCTGCAGCTTCAATTCTGTTAAAAGGCCTTTAGATCTACCACAGGATTTTGAATGACAGAAACAACATAAATATATTATTCTACAGGGGACAAGTAAACCTGACTATATAAGCAAACTACTGTAAAATTGCTGCAGCTATAGAAACAGTGAAAGAAGTAAGAAGTAAGAAACTTTTCATCAGCTTGAAGCTAATGATGTCCATGAATCACACCAGATGCACTGAGCCAGGTCATTCCAATAATTATAAAGTTATTACTGACTCAAATTATAACTGGGAAGGGTTGGTAACTCCCACAGTGTCCAGTTACTTGAAAAGTCTCTTTTCCAGTAAGAATTTGGAGTTCACCTTTAGAAACTCTCTAGTTTTGCATTACATATATTCATATTTTATTTTCCATACTGTTAATTTTACACTATAGTGCATTTTCTTTAACAAGCTCTACCTCTGGGAGCAAGTTGGCATTAACTGTACACCCATGAGCATCTTTTACTTTTGTGTCTACTGTCACGATATGGTACAGTCCAGCAGTGCTAGTTTGGGGCTGGACAGATGACAAGGTATATCAGCACCTGGTTTTGATGTACCAGAATGTGATTTTGAGCATTGGAGCTGTTCTGGACACAGGCTCAGACATTAATTCTGATATGGGGGTACATGAACCTGATTTTGACCACATATTTCATGTGTCAATATATTCTTCTATCTAAGTTAGTTAGATTTTTTTTTCTCTGTGATTAAAGCACTGAACTTAAAAACAGAAAATACAGATCAAGGTCTAGACTGTGACAGATGGCATTTGAAAAAAATTAATTGAAAGGTGAAAAGCAATATCTTCTTAAAGATCCATTGTTAAACTAGACCCAGAGGTAGTCATTAGGGATTCTTCTTCTTTGCCCAAATATAAATCAGATATTAGGATGGAAGTTTAGTAGCAGCAGAAGTAGGAAACATAGACAAAGTAATGAATTTACAAGTTTATATTTGATGTGAAGAGCAATAGGTTCCACTGAAGGTTTACTGTAAGATATGAGCAGGCACAGTTCCTCCCAGCCTCTGTTGAGGCAAGTGTGGTGGGCTTGGATTAGTGAGTACAAAGTAATTTGTTGAAATCATTAATACAGTTGTGATGGGGTTGATGGGTAGAATTTACATCAAGCTGGGAACATCTCAACCCTTTTACACAGATGCATAAAAATTGATGGCATTTTATATGTGGCACCATCTGCTTTTTATAGGTTGTGTCTTTTCTGGATGTATTTGTTTTAATTTATTCTCAATGGGGAATTAATTTCTTTAATGTTGAGCTTGCTAATAGGATGAAAAAATATCGCTATACATAATACAAATAAATTGTACAGTCAATTGTATAAGATAATTGTTTTGTTTCTGTTGGGAAGGTAAATAAAAATCTGGAATAGTCTGTTTTTCGGAAGCACCTAACACGCCCAAATGCCACTGTCTACTGAGGAAATTTTGGGCAGTTCCAAGGATCCTTTCCTTTCTTGTTACGCTGTGGGGAGATTATTGTCCTTATTGACAAGATTGCTGTCCTTATTGACATCATTCACCTTCTCTTTCAGCTCAGAGTACACTTCCAACCTCACAATCAATTCCTCTCTCATATTTCTGCCCACAGCAGCAGGCATTATTGCCTGATGGGAACATCACAATCAAACTACACCAATGTCCTCCAAACCTTGAACCTGTGCCCAGGCTGTGAGTCTGGTGCCTCCAGTAATTAACTATTCTAAATTTAGCTGTCAACTTTAATTAGGAAATCCATTGTCTCCAAATATATGACCTGATAAAAGGAGACAGGAGAAACATCTAGGATCAGGACAGCATGAAGTATCAGCTATGGGGTTTTCATGAGCTTCAGCCTCATATCAGTGAAAATTAAGGATGCCCAGTCCCAGGTGGGATGGGGTGCAGCAGTGCCTTCTCACTTTTAAAGTGCTTAGATCCTGACTTCTGTCAAGTCCCTTTCTATTACCTCACCCTGTGAGCCTGCAGGAGGGGAAATGGAGAGCGAGAACGTGTTCAGTCATCTCTGCATTTTCTGCTAACCATCCAGAGGAGCTGACTGCCCAAGGTGTGTGCTCACACTGGGATCTAAGAGAACAACTGCACTCATTAAATCTGAACTAACTTGGGCACCATAGCATGGGCAGCGTGTACTCCACAGCAGGATGCAAACAATGCCTAAGATCTCTCCCGCCCCAGCTGTGCCACCATCAGTTCTTAAACAAGCCAACAGAAGGGTAGCTCAGGCTGAGCTCTTATCAGATGCTTCTCTCTCTGTTTTGCTCTAGGACAGTGTACCTTTATTACATTCATTCAAAAAGGGTGGTAACATAATATACTAATCTTGGAAACAGAATTTTCTGTATAAATATATTTACATTATATATATTTTCAATAGAAATATAATTTAAAATGTAATGCAGTGAAATTTGGTACATAGTTACTGTTGGGGAGATACACTGAAAGGGTAATGCTTCAACACAGCAGGTACATCCAAAATTATAAGAGATATGAGGTAATTCTGCAATGTCTCAATATTAAAAAATTATTGATTATGAAGATTGGACCCACACTGTGATATTTCTCAACCAATTAACTGATCATTTATCTAAATGTGGGGTTTCTAGGTAGAATCATTAAATGTTTTCTGTATACTATTAAGAGAAAAATCCCTGCCAAATTCTGTTTATTTTCCATGGAGTCCTGCCATAATAAGGCTTATACTATTTGTTGACATATAATCTTAAATAAATTTATGTGGAAGTCAAAACAGTGGAAGTTAGTGAGGAACTTAGGTCTCTAAATTGTGAAAAGTTAATTGAAATAATACAAAATTAATTTTAACCTAAGTATAAAATAGTATGTATACAGGGAAATTAATTGGTTTTGATGTGGCAATAGACACATAGGGTAAAATGTTATCTTTCCCCTTGCAGAGAAAGCTCTAAGTGAGAGCTCACTGTGGATGATCTTTAACACACATATGACTGATGCAGACGTAACCAACTCACAGCCTAGGCACCCACTGTGCTCACAAACAAGCTTTGTTGGGGCAACCTCTCTCTGAACTCCATCCCCGCCTTTTTCTCTCACTGCTGCTCCTTTCATTCACTTCTGTTGCATCTCAGTTATTGAGGACTTGAGCAGCAGAAGCCAGTAATGCCTGAACACATTTTTGTCTCTCATAAGATGCTCCTCTTGTCCTGCTCTTATTATAGAGTAGCTTACAAATGTTTGAGACAAAGGAGCACAGTAGAAAGTAATTCCTGTATTTACTGGTTCAGTGTGTGAGGTCAGCTGTCTGGTATGATCTTCTTCAAATTACTTTGTGTTTACCATGTGGTAAGAATTTTCTGGTTGCCAGTAGTTTTCATCACCTATTAAACATTAATTGCTCATAAATATGTCCTTACCTGGGGTAACTGCAAGGTCTAGTGAACTGACCCCTACACTCATGTCCACTTGAATATGTAACAGAAAGGGAATTTCCTTCCTTGCTTACCACCAAAGTCACTTCACTCAAGTACACCAGAAATACAGTTGTCACTCCTTGAGTTCAGAGGTGAAAAGAATAATTAAACTGTAATTGTATGCTCACCTTGTTGCTGAGAGTGGTTCTTCTTGTATGGGACAATGGCTATTAAGAAAACAATTCCTAATGTTCAGTCACTAGGACTTGACATTTGCCTTGGTGTCAATAAGAGTGAAAGGAAAAAATAATACAGCAACTGATGCAACACATTTGCAACTTGCCCCTCATCTAGAATTCACACAAGTGTTCCTGTAATTTATCTTCATAACTCTAACTTACTTACAACACGCTTCATATATTTTCACTTTTAGTCCAGATGACAGTTTTTTATGATCTGTTTATCAAGTTTGTGTTGAGGTTTAACAGCTGAGGACTCAAAAATCCAAAATGTATATTGTGTACAAGGACAAGAGAAAGGAAACTACTGAAACTGCCTATGTGTGCATAGGTTCTGCCTGTGTATAGGTACTACTTACTGCAGAAAGAACTGCAACACAGGAGAAAAACAGTCAAGCTAATATGATATTTGTGGTGGATTTTTTTTTTCACACAAGGATAAGAACTGAATTTTATTGTTTCAGTGAAGGGCACTTTAACAGCCAAAATGATATTTAACTTCTAGAATGAGACTTGAATGCAATACGTGTTTTATTTTTAGTCTCTGCAGACCAAACATCAATCACTTTATCCATGTTTGAGAGAAGATGAAAGAGCAAACAATAGAGCAGAAGGATACTGAGGCTAAAACCTCTCAGATGTTTGTGAATATACAAGTCTGTAAATATTGATGATTCTTGGCAATAAAAAACGTTCCTATCAATTTAGCTCCTGGGAGCAGGGAAATTAAGCCAGATTTCACAAGCCTTTCAGCATTAATTGAATAATGAGATCAATTAGAAATTACACTAAATTATTAAGTAAGCCTCTAACATACCACATTATCTCATATGTTCCTCCTTGTAGGCAACAAAGCTTGCCAGGGTAATCAAGCCCACAGTACTAGCACAGACAGAAGTGACTATTCTTAACATGTAAGGAACCACAGAACTGGACTTTGAGGGTAGGAAATATAGGGAACTCAAATGAGTTTCCTTCAGGAAAAGTTCATTATTTGCCTTACAAGTCCTAGAGCTACTAGAAGAATAGAGAGAAAGCTTTGCTGTGCTCTCTGCATGACTGGCTGTATTAGTCCAAATAATAGCAGTTTTACTCCTTCAAAGTTCATCTTAGCAAGACTGGTGCTTTTGTCTGGATATATTTTATGGACACAGATTTAGAATTTGAAATTTTGTGCTGCCCTGAGACACATATGTCTTTCAAAGGATGTTGGTTCCCCCTCAGTTACGAGTGCACTTCACCGAGACCAGCGGGAGGTGCAGGACTGCCAGCACTGTGGGGCTCTCACTTTGGCTGGATGCTTTCAGGTCTCTCCACAAGGAAAATGGTCCAGTCTGTGTTGTCTGCCTGTCTTCTATTTTTTCCTGTGAAGGACAATCAAGCAGAATTTTTTCATACAGAAGTACCCCTTCACTCATTGCCTGGCATGGACCAAGCTTCCCCTGCAGTCTTCCCTTTTCCTCAGTTCTGCTCTGTGCTTGGGGTTGCAGCTTTTATACTTTATTTTTCCTGGCAATGGGGAAAGGAGAAAATGAAAAGAGAATATTTTGCTTGCTTCGACTCAGGAATCCAGTTGGTAGCACACTGAGGGAGGGAAAAAAAGCTGAAGTCTCTGTATAAAGAAGGGAAAATAGCTAAAGCAGGTGAAAATAGCACTAGCAAAATCTTTGTGGTGATTTTGGATCATGACATCCTAATTCATGCTGAAATGTGGGAGATTTTAAATAGGAAGGGGATTTCAAGGAGTACAGGGCAATGAACACAGAGGGGCAGGAGGCCCTGGAGGGAAGCTGGGGTTAAATCACAACAGAGATTTTAGGCATACACAGAAGTTTTAGCCTGCTCAGCAGAAGCTATACTAAGGTCTTGTCTAGGAAGGAGTTTGGCCCCAGTTGTAGCTTGTAACCAATATAAATTCTCCTGTGCAAACCATGTTCTGTGCAGTTTGTTCTCTAGGTTGTACCAGGTTACTGTGAAATCAGAGCCAATTTCCAAGCTAGGAAAGGATCACATTTGTGCAAATTACAAGGTATATATTTTTGTCCAAAGATCTTGCTAGATGGGGAATCATGACAAAGTGCTGAGAGCAAAATTGGCCTCCAAGAACAGAATTAGTCAAATGCCTCAGTAAATAAATTTGCTGGACTGCTACTGTTGTAGACAATATAGCAAGAGCTCTTTGAATTTACATTAAAACCACACTAATTCTTTAAACTAGTCAAATTTAATTGCATAGTGTACTTTATCATGCAAATAACTGTGTTTTCTTAATATGTACTGGGGAGAGAGGGAGAAAATTACTTCAGAACTTTAAATAAAGCATAACAGATGAGAATCAATGACATATTGGAAATTATTTCTGTGCATGCAGAAAAGACTGGGAACTTAATGTGTTCCGTAACCATTAACCAAAACAGGCCATTAGAAGTGCAAGCCATGCTACATGCCCCAGGAATCTGTAAGAAATCTATTGACAGAAAAATGTTCTCACTGAAGTTCTCGTTATTGATTTCCATGTTTCATTAAATGCATTAAAATTCTCCTGCCAGGGAGTGCTTTCACTATTGCTGTAATGGGCACTCTGTAAACTGTGATAGCAACCACAGGTCTGGAGTAGCTCCACACCTGCACTTGTGTAAGAGGTTGAACCTGGCCCTGCACCTCTTTGGCACAGAATGAAAACTAGTGGCAGTGGAATAGCACAAATCTTGTAGTGGCAGCATACTGAATACACACATTCAGTCTGCAGATGTAGCAGCCTGCAGCTCTGTTCTGCAATTTTTATCTCCAATGTGTGCTGGGCAGAAAGAATTTTTCATTTATGTCTTCATTGAAGAGGAAAAATACTAGAATTATGACCTCTTTTGATTCAATTCACTAACAGTATTGATTTTCTAATGGAATCTGAAGTGAGCCTGTTGATTGACATAAAGGGGGAACAAAAGTGGTCACAGTGCTGAAGAAGGAAGCAAAGAAAACTGCAACCTTATTCTGAAAGAGGTATTGATATATTGCAGCAGGGGTAAGAGCTCTGGGGTACATTCAGATTTCTGAGGAAATTGCCATATCTTTTTTTTTATTTTTTTAAGTTTATGGATCATCCTTCCTTGCTTGGTGCTAGTTATCTTGGAGAGGCCGCAGAGCTCCAATTGTTTATAAGGTGCTCTGCAGAATAAATTTCCCTACATTTTCTTAGCCAGAAATGTAAGTATTTACATTATTTAGACAATATATAAATTACTACATGTGATAGTGATCATCATAAGTAAAATTTACTAATTTTTGTAAATCGCTAGAAAGATTGGAAAGAGGGGATATTGTAAAAATATCATCTTACAATCAAGTTTTCTGCTCTTTTAATTAATTATAGGTATTAAAACTGGCTTGAATAGAAATCGTCCCTCATTTTTCATAGCAATTCACAAAAAAGGGGAGTTTTGTTATTCTTGTTTCCATTTCTTTGAAAAAAATTCTGAATTCAAAAACATCACATTTACTAAACCAGTTTCATTAAAAATGAAAAGAAAGAAATAAATTCAAGAACTTGTCTGCCAAATAAAGAGGATTTTAAAATCAAAAGGAATTTGTTTGTCTTCCAAACTTTAAAGAAGCTGCTAAAAAGCAATAAATTGAGAACCACCTCTCAAATATCCATCAGAAAGTAATTTTATGAGAAACTAACTGGTCTAATGATGTTTTTTCAGTTAAAATTGTTTCAGTGGCATTGTTTTGTTATCACTGATCAGTGCAGCATTACTGAGGGAGCTGAGGCTTGGAACTGTGCTTAGAAAGAGAAATTATACACACTAAGGACTGAGCAGGCACACAAAGTACACATTGGCTTCAGCTTCTCAGTAAAACACTCAGGACTTTCATTTTAGGCAACAGCAGACCATTTGAATGAAAATACACTTTGCAAATGTTTGCTATGGCCTGTTCCCTCCCTGAAGGTCTCCCCCCTGCTCACAGAACTTGCAGGACCCATCCTCTCAGTTCAGAACTCTGAGGAGCTGTATGTACTGCACATATATTTGTGTAGTGCACATGTAGTTGGAATCACAGGCATCCATCAATAATGACTTCCAGTGCTTTGATTTAAAGAATTTGTGCTGAAACGGGACATAATGAAATTATTGTATGACAAAAAGGAGACAAAGGGAAAGTGTTAAGAGTAAGAATTATCTTTCCTAACTTTCATGATTTATAAGTTAGTCTAAGCTATTTGTGCAACATTTACATCTTAGTCTAAGATATTTATTTAAACTCCCTCTACAGTCAGTAAAGAGGTGGAAACATCAACACAGGATATTCATCCTCTCTCTTCTCCTCTCAAGTGACTCAAGGTGGGGTGACTCATGTGGATGTGTGCTGCATTAAGGTGTTCTGCAGAAGCATGGATAGATCCCTAAGGAAAACATGGCAGAAGTCTCATACTATGAAAATTAGACTTTTTTCCCAGGCTTATTGTTTACTTACAGAACTGTGATTTTGTGTATGTTCTCTCTTCTGTGTAACCAAAAAGCCCTCAAGTAGCAATGTCTGAGTGTGCTACCACCACCTGCCTCAGTCTCTTTGCACAATTGAGAAACTTAATTGGGTCATCAAAATCTCTGATCCTGGCTACTCACACATCCATTTTTTGCAATGTCTTGAAAATAGCATAGCAATTTTTAAAAGGCTCTGAGACAAAGCAAGCTTCTATGCACTTGATTGCCTCAGGAAATAGTTCAAACTATGTTTTATTTAGTGGCAAAACTAGTCTAAGGCATATTCGCTTTCACCTAGTCTGGCTCACTATTCCTATTCTTTTGCAGATTCTTCTGCCTCCTTTAGTTGATGATGTTGTTGTTTGTGCTGCATCAGAGAGAAAATAGAGTTTTTTCTATATTTCAGTAAACATGGATACAGTCCTACAATCAGGTGTTGCACTGACATAATCGAGTGGCTTGGGAGAAGTGTTCAGAAATCAGGGAACTAAAGCAGGAAACGTTTCCATTGGCTTTGCTGCTGGTGAAAGACTAAAGTTATCAGATCTACTGAGATGCACTTACAATCCTCATGACCTGTTACCCTGCACGGTAGGCCCTTCTAGGTGGGAAGGGATCTTTCATTTAAGGTGCCATCAGTCAGCTCTGATTATACTCAGTCAATGGTTCCTAGAGATGGTATGTCTAGTTGTAGGGTGCCTAGAGACAGAGCACACACTGTCACCTTAGTGAGAGGATGAAGTCACCTTCTCCCACTAAATACGATCTCTTTTTTCAAAAGAGATTTGTGGTAAGCAAATATCTTTTATCCAAGTATATCTCATTTCATGCCGTATCAGATATCATCTATCTTTATTCAACCAGCTGACATAAACACCATGATGTGTTATGGTTAATTTGACAGAAATACAATCAGAGGCTCACACTTGATCTGAATCCAGTCCATCTTGCCAGAAGACCTGAAAGCATTAATAAACCCAGGACTTCAGAACTGCTCTTTAACCCCAGAGTGCTTTCAGAGGAATGAAAAATGAACTCCCAATTGACTCTACACAGAGCAAAATTATCCAGCCTGTCCTGACCCCTTCCACCAGGCCAGCTGCAGCCAAACTCACTTTGCTAGAAACCTCTGTATTAGCTAGCAGTAGACTCATTAATTTTTCTGAATGATTGGCTGGATAACTCCCATAGAAGAAACAAAAATGAGCCTGACTTTTATACAGGGAAAAAGTCTCTGCAAGGTAACAAGTTGTTGGTTTTTAACAGCCATAAACCTCTATTATTTAACCTTTAAAATTTCTGTTAATGCTCCTCCTCCTGCAGCAAACCCTTAAACTAATCCTCACCAGCAAGCTGCAGGGACCATTTTGGAGGCTGAGGTATTTCTTAAAGAGGAGAAATATAGGTAAAGAGAGAACTTCCATCATAACACCCGTCTGTGCTTTTTTAGTGCCTGGCATCCAAAATTCCCATTAGGCTGGCAGTGCACAATATATTCTGGCTGCTCTCCCTTTTGTCCTTGACATGCATCTTATATGTTGTGGGCCAGAGGGACTGATGAAGAGATAGCAACATCAGTTTTATGCCAGCTGCAGATTTCTCCATTCTAGGGCAATCCTCTGCAGCACATTAAAGGCTACTTCAAGGTCCCTTTATGTTCCTCAGGTGGGGGCACTTCAGCACAGGTTTGAATCTGACCCTCAGAGACCATTGCATTATTCAGGTTCTGTGATTTGTGTCAGCTTTAACGGATGTTGTTTGGCTAAAATCCTGCCTGCAGTTTGAAAGTTCAGTTTGAATTTTGCCTTCATCTCCCTGTTTGATCATGACTGTGTCCAAAGTCTAATTCAACAAATCTTATTTGCCCTCTTTCTCTGACACTTGTTCAACTCCAGTGGTTTAACTCTGAAGCTTTGACCACAGTGTTCTAAGGAGGGAAAGAAGATGATTAAATGGCTGTGGTAGGTTGTATATGAGGCGATTATACAATAAATTAACTCTGAAACATTTAATGTGTTGTTGCTGCCACTGGTAAAGTTGACTAACATTAGCAGGCAGCACTTAGGGGATCTGTTCTTTTAATTGTAAATAGTCTGACACTTTATTAAAAATCACTCCATAAATATCTTTATTTGCAGTAATTAATGGTTCTCTCCTATCTCAGTTATCTCATGTGCTGCCTGCAATACACACAAGGAAAATATAAAAGTCTTTTATCTGTCAGCAAAAGGAATGTATATCCTTTCAGCACAGTGCAATCAAAAGAGTAAATAAAATTTTCATGGAGTAGTGGAGATTCTAGTGTTTTCATATGTTTTCAATTATGTTATAACTTTTTGTTTTAACAATGACTGTAGTATATTCCCTCAGAAATGTATCTGCTGCTTCCGAAAGCAGCTGGACACATTTAATAGATTATCAACTCTCCAGCTGAAGGAGCTAGTCCTGAAAAATCCTTTTTGCACAGCATTTTTTCTAGTGTAAGACACTAAACTACTTACTTGAGTGAGGCATTTCTGGAAGAAGTTCTAAGAGCTCTGGTAAAAACAGAGATGTAGAGATTACAAGGGCCTTCAGTATACTAGAAAAAAAACCAAACCACAATGTCAGAACAGTCCTTGATCTTGATCGTGACATTAAGGGCTTGCATGTGGGAAAGAAGCTATCACTATAATGCTTGCAGTAAATGTGAAAGGGCCCAAAAAAAGGGGCTTGAAAATATAAAAGAGGGAAAACAGATTTCCCTAAAACAAATATAGAATATGCTATGTTTTCACAGCCAAAATTTCAATATCCCTTCCTTCATAATGCCTGCAGCCTTTCAAGGTACCATTAATTGCTCAGGTCATTTTATCCTACAAGAATTTTGAAGTTTAGGTCATTTGGTTAGTGAACTATTCAAAATTTTCTACAAATCATATACTTTATCATTATCTGCACCTTTTTGTGGACACAGACAGCTCAAGCTACAACCAGGCTGATTGGGTACCTACCTCTACAGGGGGGAAAAATGGGGTTTTTTTAATGGAAAAAAGCCTTATAAAATTGAGAGTAAGATTCAAGCTTTGCTCAGAATGAGATCCTGAAAAGAGACACCAGAAAACAACAGCATTAAAAGCCCCTGTCTCTGACACAACCAGGCCAGCTAACTTAATTTTCTATGCCTTTCTTCATTTTTAAATGAGTTTCTGTAAGAATGGTTAAAATTATTAAAATCAATTAAATATAGAGGCAGAAGAGGAATTGTTAGCCCCATCAGTTGTATTATTAGTATTTCATATGTTGTTCTTGAAGAACTAATGGTAAGCCATTAGTTCTGGTTTTGGTAAAATGTCCTTATGGTGAATTTTTCTTATTTGGAACATACCCCATTACAACATCCTAGAAGATGCTGTCATGTGCTCCTACTGATCAACCTTGAATGTCTGAAATACAAATAAAGATTTGTACTTCATCACTTCTACAGTCTGACAGAACAGGCTTTCTTTACTTAAACATAAAGTCTGGAGAAAGAAATCCAACTCGAAAGAGCAAAAGAATGAAAGATCTTAAGTGATGAAAGACTGTAAGAAAACACAGCATTATCGGAGGTAAATGCTTGGGGAATAAAATAATTTTAAGAAGTAAAGTTTGAGGAGTTTTAGTTTCAGAAAATTGAGAAGGGTAAACCATTATGTCAGGGGAGGGAGAAAAGCCATACATTACAGCTGTTCGTTCACCAGTGCTACAGAGCAACTGAAAAAAGAATGCATCTCAAAGTCTATAATTGTTTTTGCTCATTGTTATGAGTTAGTAGGGTTTTTTTCCTATCCTGTTTTGCTGGGTGAGTGCCCTGGAGCACCATGGAAGTGTAACAGGGCTGGGGGAGTGCAGTGGTCAGTCAGAGCAGAGGAAGCTCAGAACAAAGAGCTGGGTGGGTAACAAATGGGCATGGTGTGTTCATTGACATTTGTGAGCTGAGNTATGTTATTTTATTAATTATATTTTTTTAATGTTATCTATGCTGGTTTTCACAAAATAAAGTTCATGAGACAGCAGGGTGTAGAAGCCACCCTTTGCAGGGCTGAATATCAGTGTCTTCAGGAACAGTGTGTCTCCCACCTGCTGCAAGAGGCACCGTGAAGGTTTGCATTGCCAGTTCTAAATTACAAAGAGAAGCTTTTCCTTGTTGGTCTAAACCACCTCCCTTCTGGGAAAATTAAGGCCTTGAGGGACAGTTAACTGGAAGAGACTAAGGATCCATCTGTCCTGTCTGTGACAGTGGCCAGGAGTGACTGGCATTGTCAGAGCAGAAGTGCTCTCAGGTTCCAGTGACCTGTAGGGGACTTCTAAAACAGATGAGCTTTCTTGTTCCTTAATAGTTGTTGAAGGAAGTTTCTTCCATATATTTGTCAAGTCCATTCTGTGTTACCACATCTCAGTGGTTTAAACGGGAGCAGTGTGAAAAGGATGCCTCCTGTTGATTATTTTGAACGTACCATCTCTCAATTTCATTTGATTCTGACTTTTTTTTTCAGATAACAAGAAACAATGAGCAGCTGCTACAGCTGTTCCTTCTTCACTTACCCTTGTAATCTGTATTGTTGTGGATTCCCATCACAGCTACCTGATTCCTTTCACTGATCATAAAGACATGCTCCAAACCTTTGACCTTCTTTCTCCTCTCTGAAATTTTTGTAGCACCACTAAGTTCTGTTTGAGATGAAGATGACCAGTTCTAGACCACATTTCAAGACGTATTCACAACATGGATTAATGGCTTAAGAGTTTTGTTTTCTGCTTTGTTTTCTGTTTTTTTCCAGTAATTACTACAATACACAGTAGGTTTTTTATCCACTATTGCGAATTTTACTGATGTTTGAAAAGACATATTATTAAAACCACAAGTTCCCTTTCCTGAATGGAAATAGGTAGTTTAAGATCCATTGTCTCAGACTGTTTTTCCCCTTGTGTGTTAATTCATATTTAATATATTGAATTTAATCTGTCATCCTATTGCCTGCTTAGTGCCATGACATTTTTCCCCAGCTCTTTGCAATCAGCTTTCATCTTTATTACCCCGAATAATTTCGCATCACCAATAGTCTCCTTGTTCTCCATCCTCTTCTGTTTCTGTATACTCTGACTGACTCTGCCAAGATCCCAGTGATCTATGGCTTTCCTCCATTGTGAAGCCCAAACATTCATTCCCTCTCTTTGTTTCTTACCTGTTAACCTGTTGTTAATCTAAAATTTGACTTATTTCTCTCCTACAGGCAGCTTAATTTCTTTAAAAGCGCATGATGCCAACTGCCTCCATATTTATCACAGAGTTAAGGAGGATGATATTTATCTACTTTATAAATTGCCTTCACATCTACAGATGAGAAATGCTAGATATTAATATTTGCTAGAAAATCTGTATTGCTTTGCCTTAGATAAAAGATATAATGAGAAATGGAACTGAAGGAGCAGAAATTTGAGGAGTGCATGGTATCATGAGAAGAGGGATGTCTGCTATACAAAAATCAGAGTCATACCCATCTTCGCCCGAGGCTTTTTGAGTTTTAGCTGAATTATCACTTGACTAATTTCTCCGTGTGTAAAATGGGCTTCCAACTGTGATTGTGTCGGGGTTAAATAAATGTGTGCCTGGTAGCTTATCAAAAAGGTGCCAAAGAAAGATGAGTCTGCTAGGCTGTGAGTACAGGTCCTGACAGATTTGTGTATGAAGTCCCCAGAATCTTCAGTGGCTCAGTCACCTGACATTTCACTGAGGGATTTGATGTCTGTTGCTTTTTTATTTTGCTAGGAAGTAACCCTCTAACAGCCCAATACATTCATTGCACCCCACCCCCCCAAAAAAAAATAGAAAAAGAAATAGCACATTTTCTCATGTGAATTTATCTCCACTTTATTTCCAAATAAATTTGAGCATTGCCTCCTCAAAACTTTCCCATCCATTTCTGTTTTTAATAAATGTTCACACAGCTTTTCTCAAAGTAACGTTTAGCTAGGTAGTGTATCATCATAATATGAATTAAAAGTGGGTTAAAATGTCACTATTAGAATTTTTTCCTAACCCCATAATGAAGGTTTTGCCTTGACCAAAGCTAGGATCCATACATACATCTGCTCTTCACATCAGCCAGCAGCACTCCACTGATTCTAAGATTCTTTTCAGGACCTTAAAGGGCAGAAATACTTTTTATTATTTGCCTCTGAAATGTTACACAAATGACAGTGTGTGATGGAGTGACAATGTAAACAAAAGACAATGTGACTGCAGTAGCTTGCAGGACTGAAATGAGACGTAAGTAATAATTGAGTAGTGTATGGGAGATTTGGAAAATCAAATTATGCAGTTATTTTAATTATCCTTTATTATATTAGCTATATTCAAGGAAATTGGTAAAATGGTGAATTCTATTTGGATAATGCCCTTGTGAAGAAAATCAAAATATGCATTATGAATGAGCAAAAGAGTTTTAATACCTTGCTTTGGAATCTAAACCATTCAAATCACTTTAGCAGCTTTTTAAGCTCATGTGGTTTGGTTCATTCTGGTGTTACACACAGCTAAGGGCAGGGACACCACATTGCTGTCACACTGGCAATTTGCAACCTCTCTCAAAAACTTCTGTCTTCTGCTTTTGTGCCATTGTCTCAGCAAACAAGGGTTATAAATACAACTGGCCTGGATCATGTATCAGGTCGAAAATGAAACCTCTGAGTGCAAAGAAATAAAAAATTGTGAACAGTGTTTGAAACAAAACTCAAAAGACCTTCAGAAGCAGAGTGGTTGAGAACAAAATTGATGTTCAAAGCCATGAGGTAACAGGGCCAACCTGTGTAGCTCCTGGCTGCTGTAATAAATCTCCCTCTGAAGCACATGGACAGTGGAGCCAAGCACAGAGGCAGGTGTTAACATCCCAGTCCAGCTCGGATGTTGTTTACACTCCTTTGCAGTTTAGAAGAGATTTTTCTCTTCTAAACACATAATGTCAGCCTTTGTAAACACATAGAGATACTGTAATCTTTTCTGCTCCTGACTGCATGCTTTTCATTCACAGTCACCACACTGATCTCCATAGATCTAGTCTTGGCCTACCTTGTTGAGGAATAGAGATCATATCAGTAATTCAAAAAATTCAAAAGTTCTGGTTTCTTATTCTACTTATTTATTATATTTTACTTTGTCTATTTATGAATACAAATGTTTATGGCTGTATAAGATGTGTCTAAAAGCTAAGCATGTTTTGCATCTTCAAAACACTGCTTTAAAAATACATTTCTTCAGGTTGAATCCTGAAAAAGAGTATCTGGGGGAAAAAATATCGTAAGGTGGTTACATTTATTTGAATGCAACCCAACTGCCCAGATTAGTTCATCTTGTCTGGAAGGAGATGTAATTAAGCACAGTGGATTGAGTGTTAAATTCAATAAAATGCCTCAATAAGTTAATGAAAAATCATTTTTAACAAGGAGGACAGAAGTCTGTAGATTCAAAATACATTCATTCCTTCCCATAAACTTGATCTACAAGGAGAATCCTCTCTTCAATGATTGAAAAAGACTGAAAACAGATAAGATGGTTAATAAAAACTGGGAAACCCTGTGAAATTACATTATATGTTTTCCTAATCTATATAGTAGAGTCATCCACATGCTATTTTTTTTAATTGGCAATTTCTTTGTAAGTAACCAGTATGCAAGAAATGTTGTTTCTATGGATAAACAGAAAAGGTCTGAGACAAGACCAGATCGTTCACTGGATCTTCGTATTTCTTCAATGAGAAAAAGAAACTACAATAACAGCTTTGCAAGTGGTTACAATTCTGAAATAGAAATTTGTGCATCCAGATTAGCATAAAGCATGAATCATAGAGATCTCATTATGTGATTATGCAAATATACATTAATTACACAATTACAAGCATCTATGGTGATGAAATATGATTAATTGTATGACTTGGTTCACTTGCTGATTGTAATGCCATTAGCTACTGGAGGTCCATGGATGTGTTTCTTTTTTTGATTCACTGATGTTTTAATATTATGGGGGAATTATAAAGTAGTGTAACAACAGATGATAAAAGCAGATAGAATAAACTTAACTGAAGCCAATATGATTTACACAGCTTTAAAGTGAACACTTTGTGTATTTATCCAGTTATAAATTTTTTGCTCCGTGATGAAGAGTTCTGTTTGGAATGAAAGTTAAAAAAACAGTGGCATATCTGGAAAAGACCCTATATGTATCTTAAAATGTCTTACTGACCCAAAAGTAATCAGTGGAAGATAATTTAGGTCTGCCAAAGACACAGCTGTACTGGCCCACTTGGGAAGTAAGGGACAGGCATTGCTGGCTGGAGACTTGGAGACTAAAATCTAGATTATTTGCCTTAAATGTCCAATACAGTAGTCACTACCAGAGACCCAAATATATCCTACCTGCTGCAAACAAAACTCTGGGGACACATCAAGGGCTTTCTAGAGGAGTTTGTCCCTTTCTGTTGATTACAGGAGGAGTCTTGATGTCTAACTCAAAGGTGGTGCACTCTGTAGTGTGCTTAAGAAAGACAAATCCTTCTTGTGCATGTGATACAGGACCAGGCCTCATGCTTGCAGGAGCACTGGGTAGGTATGAGAGCTTAGACAAGTAAAAAGGGGTGGCTTGTTCTCTTCACTATAATATTTCTTATGTGTTTAGGGTACAGGTCCCAAGCTGCGACACAGCTGCTTTGAAATACCCTGTTTGGTCAGTCTGCCCTGAGTGCTGGGACTAATTGCTACCTGTGCAGAACAACTGAGGTGTTCCACTGCCACCTCCCAACTTCTTGGCCCCAGTGCATGGCTGACATGTCTTGTGTGAAATCCTTCACCATCATCTCCATAAAAATCACAGAGTGGTTGAACTTGGAAGGGATCTCTGGGCGTCACCTGGTCCAAGTCCCTCAGCTCACGCAGGGCCACTTAGAGCCATTTGCCCAGGACTGTATCCAGATGGCTCTTGAATACTCCAAGGCTGGAGAGTCCACAATACGCCTGGGTAACCTGTGCCAGTGCTCAGTCAGCCACCAGTAAAGAAGTGTTTCCTGATGTTCAGAGGGAACCTTCTTTGTTTGGGTTTGTGCCTCTGGTCCAGGTACTGGGAACTGAAGAGCTTCTCTCCATCATTTTTGCTCCCTTCAGGAGTTTCCCTGAGCCTTCTCTTCTCCAGGCTAAACAGTCCCAGGTCTCAGCCTTTTCTCATAGGAGAGATGTTCCAGTCCATCATCTTTGTCCCTTTGCTGGACTCTCTCCTGCATGTTCATGTCTCTCCCATACTGAGCCCCAAGCTGGACACAGCAGGTATGGCCTCCCTAGTGCTGAGTGGAAAGGAATGATCAACTCCCTTGACCTGCTGGGAATGCTTTGTCTAACATAGCCTGGAACACCATTCACCTTCCGCTGCAAGGCCACATTGCTGCCTTGGCTTCAGCTTGGTTTCCACCAAGCCCTCCTGGTGTCTTCATACCAAGATGTTTCCACCTTTGTGGACCCCAGTACACATTGGTGCCTGGGTTTTTTCCTCCTCAGATGCAAGACTTTGCTTGTAGAGGTCCCTCTGGACAGAAGCACAACATTCTGGTGCATTAGCCTCTCCTCCCACACAGTCTCTACACTGTATTTTACTTTTCACCAATACACAGACTTTCTGTCTGAGACTGAAAATTCTTCTGACTGATGAGGAGAACAAAGTATGATACTTCCTTAACTGTATCATTGCTCTTGAGCTCAGGCTTGCTCTAGGCAAACCAGGAAAGTCTAATGAATTCTGCTAATCGACCCCTGGCCTTTGCATTTGTAATGAGGCAGCTACTGCAAAATGCAGAGGAAACCTCCTCCTCCCCACTTTAAACAATCACATCATAAGGGTAAAGTGTAGCTTTTCCTCCTAACCATAACTGGATATGTCACGACAGAGACTAAGAGACAGAGAATAAGAAGTTTTTAAGATAGCAACTACTTATAAAATGCAGGGAAGTTCACTTGTAGGTCTAGCAAAATTTAGATGAAAGCAGATGGAGAAAAGGTTGCCATAACCAAATCTGTCGGTCCTCTATTTTTGCCCTTCAAATTTAATATCTGACTATCTTTTCATACATATAAAAAAAAGTTCCATTCTAAGTGCTTGGACAAGTTCAAATACTGATTATAGCATTAAACTTGAGATTTACTTTTATATCAAAAACATTAACATATCAGGCCTAAAATTAATTTGATTTGCTTGTTCAGAATACAGATAATTGAAGACATTTAGGAAAATACAGGTGTTAAAAAGCAAATGGCTCCTTATTACTGATTATAATTAAAAAGGGAATAGTCTTTTAAAAGAATACACTTGTTAGAAGTCGGCTTGTGCAAAGGTGCTTGGATCACTATTTCTTGTTTGAAAATAATATATTTCAGAAAAATAGCTTGTAATTGTATTTTTTTAACATTTGCTGTTGGCCTTAACCTTTTTCTACTGAAATCATTGGTAAAAAACCAATAAGACTCATAATAGACTAGTGTTAAAGCAGTGCTAAGTGCTTTTGAATATGTCAATTAACAGTGGTTGTCTTTCTTGGTGGCAAACTTCTGGAGCTTTCTCTGAGGCCACTATTAATTAGAAGCTGGTATCACTGAAAATTCATGAAAGGTCTCCTCCAGACTGCTGACAGCATAAAAATTATTGTACATTACCATACATTAACGCAATCTATTCTCATTAACACCATCAGTAACAGATCTCTGTGCCATTACTCAATAAAAATATATATCCTCTTCTTTTGTGGCAGTAGATGTGACTTTACACCAGCTTTTTTATTGCTCTAGAGAGACTGACAAATGCATGTTTTCCACTGAGTCTCTTGGGGAAGTCTCCTCTTTGCGTCATAATAATGGATGGATTTTCATGGAGATGCGGTAGCTTATTAAATGCGCTTGCTACAGAGATCAAAGGTATTCACTTGCTGGAAGATGGCTGTAAAACAACTTGCAGAGGCTCTGGGATAACACTAGGGACTGCCCAACTCCAGGGCTCAGCTGCTAATGCTTTCCTAGGCATCACATAGCAAACCAGGCTTTCTCCTGTGCTATCTTAGTGACTGAGATCCAGGAAAACAACAGGGGGGCTGTTTTTCACATAGCTGTAACCTGTAGTTAAATCTTTTACAGCCATTGATTTGTACAGCTAAACATGAGAGTAGAACAACTCCAATTAACTAAAACCAGAGGAGAGGTAACCTAAACATTCCAGGTCATTTTTGCACAAACAGCTTCACTGAGTACCTTACTAATATATTTCTAGAACACAGTGGCAGTTAAATAGTAACAGGAGACTAACATTAGTGTTTGATAAACCTTAACAATGTGTTGGTGCTGTATCACATGAAAATGTTTTCTGCCTCAAATGAATTTCAGGATAAAAGGAAGATAAGGAGCCTAGTTTTCTGCCAAAGCCAGTCATCAAAGTCCTGCTGGGTGCCAGCCAGCTGCAACTGGGACCAGTGCATGGTAAAGGCCTGGCTATATATCTCTATAACAGCTGTGCAAGTGCAGCTGGGTCACCTGCTCAAAGTCCCCACAGAGCTGTCAGGCACATGAAGCCAGGGGCTCCTAGGGCTCATCTGCCCAATGCCATCTGAGCACCGCAGTCCCAAGGTGGGCTCCAGCAGGTGGGGGCATTACATGGGGCCAGGGAGAGACACCCACGGTGCTGGCTTGGACCTGCACTCCTGATCTGCATTTGCCAGAAGCCTGGAGCCAGCATGGGGTTTGCAGCTGGGGGTGGGCAGGGGTCTACCTCACCTGAAAAGGCATTTTCAGCAATACCTCACTCCTTCAACTCTTTCTGAACAAGCTATAGGAGTCGAGTGAGGAATGCGGCTGTAGAAGGAGCAGCCATAGGAACTGCCAGCATTTGAGGCACAATCTAGGTTTAAAATTTCTTTCTAGAAAGCATAGGGGAAATTAGAAGCTCATATCTATCATAAGGAAACCTCTAAATCTCTGATGCTACTGAACTTACAAACACCATGTAAGAGTAGAAAAGCGGCCCAGAACATGTTAAAACTTTATTTTCTACCTGATTTTCTCAGAGAAGGCATGAACACTGCAATTCTCCTGCCTGCTATCCTCTGACCCAGAAAAATTGGTTAGCTTCACACAGCCCAGTCATAAACCCCTAGTTTGCCAAGTGGAAGACTGAAATGTCATGTTCTGACATTGAATTCGAAAGCCAGATAAGCCAGTTTTCTTTATTCACATCATAAAGTGTTTTCTTCATTAATAAAAACAGAGAAAAGAAACTCTGAGGAAGAAACAAGATTTTATAACATGATCATGGAATGTGATGTGTGTATATAAATACACACATAAGTATCTATATGTGTGTGTATAAATACATAAACAAGTATATATTTATATACAGGCTAAACAGAAGTTGGCATTTCTCATGCAAACTCATCTGTCAGTTCAAGAAGTAAATGAAAGTCAGCTCCCCTCTTCATTTGAAGTAAGTGCTGTGAGCCAGGTTTGGCTCATATTTTCAAAATTTATAACACTGTGATGCTTGCCAAAAATTCTTAATTAGATCAGAGGAGCAGCAAAACTGTCAGATGCAATAGCAGAGTACAACAAAGGAATAAAATATTCTGGGGTTAATTGGATCAGTTCATTCAGCCAGTTTTGCCAGGCTACTTTCCTACAATGATCCACAGACAAATCATGAGGATAGGGTTTTTCTCAGTAATAATAAAACTGATTCCTCTAATACATTTCATTTACAAGGACTCAGAAATTGTTTATAACTAACATAAACCAACAATCATATCCCCCTTCCCACAGTAGACATAAATTGTGAACTTCACATGAACTCAATTGTTTAGAGAGTAGTTTGGGTATCTCACTTGTATGAGAATTTCATGAGAAGTGCTGCTGGCTGAGTGCTGCAGTGAGGCTGAGACCCAGTGACATCTCTAGTTGCATAAACTATTTGAGCTTTCATGTATTCAGAAGAAGGCTGCAACACATGGAACGACAGAGTAAGAGAAGATGGTATTAAACTCAGAAACTATGCTGTAAACAATTTTTCAACTGGTTCCTCCAGTTATTTAGAGAGTTCACATAAAATATGACATTCGGGATGTTTCACTTGACATAGTGTATTAACACAAGTTTCTAAGAAAGTAAACCCAATATTTTTAATAGAGACCATATTTTTATGGTAAGGATATTTGGTAATAATCGTAGTATTTTTTAGTTAGCTATCCACCTTGTAATGGGTTCAGTGCTCTAGGGACATGTCTAGAGGGAGAGCAGGACGTTTGATCCCCAGGGTATTTGTCCACAGGGAAGAAATAAACCTCACAGCTTTATGATGCAGGAGGCAAAGGCCAGCCTGTGCATTATTTTAAAGAGGCCCTTCCAGACCAGAGATGAGTGCCAAAAATGCAGAACAGCTATTCAGTAAATGAGCTGCCTTTTGTTAAGCCCCAGCACAGCTGGTCAGGATGGTTCTGCTAATGTGATGCTCCACCAAATCATCTCCCAGCCACAGGAGAATGTTATTTCTTTACAGAAGAATGAGCTGAGATATTCCCTTTTGAAAGGAAAAAATAGAGGACTCTTGCCGTTTTATCTGTTTTATCTGCTGATACAATGGCTCACACTCACAACCACTACAGGGAAGTTAACAAGTAATTTAAAGTACACTCTATGTAGTTCACCTACTAATGTGAGTATTTTGTCAAAAGATTTAGAGCCAAAATGTGTTTTGAACACCTCTGTGTGATTTCACCAGTTATTTGGGAAGGCATTATTCCAAAATAAAGAGCAGTGGTCTTCCAGAGGTCCTAACAGACTCATCATTCAAAGTACTTTCCTGTCAATTAGGGAATAGCACAAAAGAGACCCGTGTCACATCTGGTTCTGCTAAATTCTCCGCAGTGAAAAGCAAACTTGGAGAAGTAGGGCTGTGAGCAGCTGCTTCAGTGGGGATTGACATGCAGCTGAAGAGGAGCAGAAGGAAACATCCTTACCGTGTTGCTGTGTTCAAAAGAAGCTCTAGACATACCTCAACACTGTTGGTGGCACTGCAGCTGTACACTGCTCCAGTTTATTTCTTTGTGGTGTGTCAGATACTCCCAAATCCTCCTTTTCTTTGGAGACACAACAGAGGACCTTGTACAGCCATGGTAGAAGCAACATGTGGCTTTTCTACCTATAGACTCTTTGAGCGATGAGCTGCTTCTTGAAAACATTTAATTAAGCTAAGCCAGCTCTATCAGTGAAAATGGAAAACCAAATAGCAAAGGCATACAAGTAATTCCTATATTACATACTGTCTCAGTTTGAAAGACAGGTCTGCTAAGGAAGGCAGAAACCTCCCTTGGAATAGAAAATGCAACCCCCTCCCCTCCGAATTATTATAATTTTGAAATCAAGGGCTTTCAAGCAGAGATATGGGAAATGGGAATAACAGTTCTTTACTAATGATTATATAAACACATATATAAAACAAGGCAAACAAACAGCAGTAACCCTGGTGGTGATACCAAACAGAGCAGAGTCCGGTGCAGCCTCGCTGGGCTGTCAGGCAGCGATGTTCCCCCGCGGCTGCAGGGGGCGCTCCGGAGCGAGCTCGGCCCTCACAGGAAATGGCGGCGGCAGTAAACTCACAACCCCCCTGGGGCAGCGGGGAAGGACTCTCGGGGACAGGAGGCTGGAGCAGGAGAGATGGATCCAAATCCCGGGCTGTAGATGAGATGTATCCAACTCCGGAGCTGCAGCGGGGTCTCAGGAGGTCTCAGCAGGCAGGGTGACGGAGCTACAGTGTAGCAGAAAGCGGCAGCGGCAGGAAAAAAAGCCAAAACCGAAGCAGGAGTGATGGCTGCGCCAGAAAATGGCTGAAGCAGTGAAGGCGACCAGGGCAGCAGAGGACTGGCAAAAAGAGCAGAGGAGCGGCCGGGCAGAGCAGCCTCTCTCTCTCCTTGAGATGCCAGCGAAAAAAACTGCAGCCAGGCTGTATCTCGCTCCCCTTTGCCAGTTCCAGTCCCGCCCAGTTCTAGTTTCTGCTCAATGAGAACAGCTCCAGGCAAAAAGGAGGGCCGGGCCTTTCTCTGTGGCCATGTCCCTTTGTTTCTCTTAAGTACCCAGCCATTTGTTCCCTAGCAACCAAACATGGGGAAAAATTCCTTTAAGAGAGGAGAGGGGAAAACAAAAAAAAGAAAGAATGGGCAGCTTCTCAAACTTCAACACATACTAATACTCATGAGCCTCCTGTTCTTCTGAGCTGAGGAAGAGAAAAATTGCAAGAAGGTGGTCCAACAGAGAAAATACAGAATAGGGCTGTACTTTTATTTGACAGGATACACGATGCCCATTACACCCTTTGGCCAGCCTTGATACTCTGACCTGCTATTGCAGACAAAACAGTCTCAATCCAGGGATTTTTTGGTTAACTTGTTATAAATTAGCATGATCTTTTATTTGTTGATTCAGGTATTGAGAAACAAAAAAAAGACATAGACAACTGAACAAAAAACAAAGTCAATCACCTTTCATTGCCCTTCCACAGGTTGAACTTCAGTTCAACACCACTCCTCCCCTTGCCTTGTATTTACTCGCCTTATTTTCATCACATTTATCTCAGTCCTTCCCAGTCTCACTGATGGAGCAATGGGCAGCACAGGAGGTTGATGTCACTGCATAATAGTTTGTTAAACAAGTTCCTATTTCTCACCCTTTTCCTTCCCTCCTCCTCACTTGTTACTGCTCTCAATTCCAGTCTGTGTCACTCTGGATCACAGTCCCTCAGAGGTGTCCCTGTCCCAGCATGGGACAGGCACAGACTTAGTCTTCTCCTCTTTCCATGAATGCTCTGCAGTCAGGACCCCAACAATGTCCCATTCCTGTTGTGTTTTCTGTTTTGTGTCTCCAAAAGTGTCTCCTCACAGTCCTCCCCACATGTCTGTTTTGTGTATCCTCCTGTGTCTCCTCTCACATTTCCTTATGCCTTCTCACATGTGCCACTCACATGTGTCCTTTTGCATCTTCTGCTGTGCCTCTTCAGAGTGTCCTCTGGTGTCTCCTGCCCAGATGACAAACACCCTTTCCTAAGCATGTCCAGACAGTGCTGCCACAGGCTTCCTGCCTGCCTTTAGTTTTGGTGGGCACTGGGTTTTCCTACCATTCTGAAGACATCTGAAAACATCTGCAACAGTCCCTGAACATTCCATGGCCTCCTCCCACACAGGGCACCCCACCCAGTCCTGGGATCAGAACAAAACCCAGGACAAGGAGAGGGGCACTCAGCAATGCTACATGACACACAAGTTTTCACATCTTTATGCCTCTGAGCATAAAACACAATCAGTGCAAAATCCCTGATTCTCCTTACAAAGATATTTGTGCTTGATTGTAATAAACTCTCAGAGCCCAGAAAACCCAACAAAGAATGTTCAGGCTGCTCAGCAGAGCTGCTGTGCCCTGCGTGTATGTCTCGGTTTGAGACAAATTTAGGAGGAAAATGCTTTGGAATGAACGTCTCCTCTGAAAGAAGACAGGTTTCAGCACTCCCTCCCCCACTGATGTGGAAAGAATTTCTTGGATGAAAGTGAAAAAAAATGTTTATTTAACAAGCAGAGTGCCAGCAGGGCACAGGAAAAATATGAGTAATGTCAGATAATAAACCTCCTCTCTGCAGAGAAAGCTGGTGGATTTAGAGTTCCCTCTGTAGCTGGCTCGGCCCTTCCCGAGGGCCGAGGCCGGGATGTGGTGTCCCCGCAGCCTCCCCGCCGGCCCACGGGGCCCGATGGTCTGGTTCTCGGACCACAGCTAGGCCGAGCAGTTCCAGAAGAAGAAGAAGAAGATGTTACCGGAGGATTTCGGTATGCTGGTGTGCAAAACCTCTTGCCTCAGCTAACAAGTTAGCTAAAAGCAGGAATTCATTCTCTCGGCTCTGCAGCGGTGAGAACGCGGGGGAGCCTGCTTGAGTCCTTGAACACAAACCGCGCTGAGGAATTTTCCCGGCTTCCCCCTCATCCTCTCTTTCCTCAGACCCAGCTTAAAGCTGTGGGACCCATTTCTGGGCATAAAGCAGATGATAGGGGAATACAGTATTGTCATAAAATCACCCCAAGACGGTGTATGAGGCTGGGACTAAGCTCATGCTGTGCTAACTGCTGAAGCCAGTTTGTACCTGAATCATGTGAACTGGAGGAGGAAAAAAGGCTGTTTGCCTCCACCCAAAGCCTCTGACAGATTCACTGCAAGAGCTAGGATCATTCCCTACTGTGTTTTGTGCACATGGTCAGGTTTTTGAAGTGGGGCTTCAGAGGTGGCTTTTGTGAGAAGTCACCAAAAGCTGCCCCTGTATTGAACAGAGCCAGCTCCAGCTGTCCCCAAAATAAACCCACTGCTGCCCAAAGCTAAGCCCATCAGTGACACTGGTGGCACCTTATCAGAAGCATACTTAACAAAAAGTAAAATACACTGCACAGCATCTGTGGGAGATAAGAACAAGACAAAAAGTAAGAGAAACATCTCTGCAGACACCAAGGCCACCAAAAACGTGGGAGAAGGTGCTGCCAGCACTGGAGCAGATATTCCTCTGCAGCCCGTGGTGCAGACCACAGTGAGGCAGGATGTCCTTCCTACAGCCCATGGAGGTCCCTCAGGATGCAGGCTGAAAGGCCCTGAAGGAAGCTGCATCCCGTGGAGACATCACACTGGAGCAGGCTTTTGGCAGGAGCTCCATATGGGATCAGTATTTCTGGCGATACATGTAGCCCATGAGGGACTTAGAGAGTAGCTTTTGAAGAACTGCAGTCTCCAAGAAGGAGCCCTACTGCAGAAGTTCATGAAGGATGGTATACTATGGGTGGGAGTTCATGTTGGAATGGGGAAGAGACTGAGAAGAAAGGAGTGGCAGATATGGTGATACGAACTGACCACTCCCTCCTTTCCCAACTCCTTCAGAGCTCTGCAGGGAGGAAGGAGATTGAGAGGTTGAGAGTGAAATTGAGCCTGGGAAGAAAGGGACTGGGAAGAAAGTACTTTCATTTTTTTCCTGTTTCTCACTATCTCTATTTTTAACTGGCAATAAATTAAACTAATCTTCCCCAAACTGAGTCTGTTTTCTCTATGATGATAATTGGTGAGCAATTTCCCTGTCCTTACCTCAACCAAGATTTCTCGTGTTATTTTTCCCCCGTCTTGCTGAGGAGGGAGAGAGACAGGTGCCCTGTCTGCTAGGGGCACCTGACAGCCAGCCAAGGCCAACCCACCACACCCACCCAGCTGCTGCTATTGAGCACATTCCCACAAGAAGACAAGAAAACTCAAAATTACTCAGCTGTTTTGCAAGCAGATACCAGGCTTCAGTGACCTACCATCACATCCGTAACCTCGTGTCTGAAATACAAACACTCCTTCAGGACTAGAATATGTGGTACTACACCTTCAGGTAGAATACATGGAGTGAGGAGGAATTCAACAGCACACCACGACCCAAAAGCAAGAATTTCTGAAATAAAGGAGAAGCTTATTCTACAGCAGTAAAAGGAGGTAAAAGACCTGCACCAGGCAGAGCCAGGGTCACAGTGAGCCTTCACTACAGAGGGGCCATGAAATGAAAACAATGATCCCAAGATGCATTACATGAGACCTTTCTACCAGGAGACTTATTACTGCCATTGTACAAGAGCCAGATGAGTCTCATCAGGAATGGGGAACACAGCCTTCACTGCCTGTGCTCAAGGGAAATTGAATTCGTTGCAATACTCACAAAGGAGGGTTGCTAGGATGACCAGGTAAATTGGCAGAGCAGTTTGCAATATAAGCCTGAATGGCCTCAGCAAAAGTGGCATTTTAAAACTAGGGCATGGATTTTTTTCTATATGTGTATGTGGAAGGGAATTTGGAAAGGATGGATGGATGGATGGATGGATGGATGGATGGATGGATGGATGGATGGATGGATGGATGGATGAGAATAGCGTGAAGGAAAAAGATGTTTAAAATAAGGATTGATGCTGGCAGGAGAACAAAAATTAAATAGGAATGAGAGGAAATTTTAAAAGCTTTTCTGTTTCAGAAATTATGAAGCAGCTTTTCAGTAGGAGGAAAAAGTGCAAGAAATATATGTCAGTTTAAGATGGTTTTTCTAAATTTATGAATGGAATTACCTGTCCCATACAGGACTATGGAATTGTCTTGTTTGATGACTCTCAGGAGTGTCTCCAATCATCTTCACTGACCTGCTTTTATTAAATATAACCTATATATGACTAAATGATTTGTGATGTGTTGCTGAATTCCATCGTATTACAGACTCCATTGGAGTTCTTCAGTTTTAATTTAATTTTCAAAGCCCACCAAAAAGGTACAGATCAAAAGGGTATACAAATGCATATTAGAAAAGATGGATAAGCAGATATATGAGACAGATTTAAAGAAATGATCATGCAAAACTAAGGAGAAGTAAGTTGAAGAGAAACAAAGAATGTAAAAATATTTAACAGAACACTATAAAGAGAATAAGGATCAATTACTGTCATTAGTCAATAAGGTTGATCAATAAATGCTAATAACTAGATTAAAATGCTGCAGGGAAGATTTATAACCAGAGGAACAGTTACATAATGAAACAACCTGCCAGTGAAGGTTACAGCGTTTCCATCACCGAAGATACTCAAATCTATTTTAAGAATAATGAAATCCATCCACCAATGATTCAGGCTGATGGACTGAGATGACCCAAGAGGCATCTCTCCTTCTGCAAATGATTCTCTTCTTCTGCAAGCACGCCGATGCTTAGTAAGAGCTGCACTTCAATGAAACGTTTCATCTCATTTCTACAAAGAAATCATATTACAATAAATATCAAGTGGAAAGATAGCTAACTGGTTTTGCCAATTAGTGGAAAATTAATGGTATTTCAGTTATCTACATTCTGGAATGTTTCTATTAATTTTCCAACTAAATCTATTCATGCTGTAGTTCCTCCAAGAAACAATTATTTTCAGAAGCAAATACAGTCTTCTCTCATGTCTAGCTTTAGAAAAAATTACTGTACCTTTCTATCTAATATGTTATACATGTGTTTAAGAAACAGTAGAAACACCACTGGTTTCATGTAAGTTTGCATTCATATGTTCCATTATTTGTTTGCACGTTAAGTGTGTTGAAATGGACCTTGCATGTGGTTTTCATCTATTGGAAATGACACAGCACACACTACTTCTGAATACATAGGAAGTATTTCATCCCTAGCACCCCAAAGTCTAATTAAGATTATTCCATCATGTGCTCTTCCTTACTGCTCTTCTGTAACAGTTGTGATTCATCAGTACCTCAGCACGGTGTCTATGTGGCCCATGCACATAGAATTAATGTAAATATTAAGGGAGATACTAGAAAGGAATTTAGCCACTGAAATATTCATCAAATGTCAGACTTAATGGGGAACATTCAGGAAATCACTGGAAGAATTAGGCTGTTTTTTTTCTGACCATTTAACTAAAGCTGCACTGGTATTGACAAAAAGATAATCAAAAAATATAAATAAATCATGTACTTTGTTTATTTTCTGTGGACAGAAATTTTGTAAAACTGACATCAAACATCACAGAGAAACCTTTTCAAGATGATGACCTGGTGTCCTAAAAAGGAGATTGGATCTTTTAGTCCCAACCCCATGTTGGGACATTAGAAGAAAAATAATCCATTTCTAGAGGTAAACAGGCTGGTTAAAAAGAACCTTTCTGCTGAAAGAAAAAAAAATGGGAAACTAGTAGGATGCTAAAAGCAGCTTCAGCTGAAGATGCACATTGTGGCTGTGTTATCAGTTATTTTGTGTAATTTCGTGTCCATGTCTCTCTGTTATTGATGGGATTTTTCTAGCATGGATAGAGCAACACAGAGGGTGCAGTAAACTTTCCTACTAAAAATATTATCTCTCCTTGCAACACGGCAAGTCCAACTGCCCTGCTCTCTGTAGGTCAGAATAAGAGCACAAATACAAGTCAACATTTCCTTCCTTGTTTTACTAACTGACCTTTATGTAAGTCCTGCACACTGGAGTTCAAGCAAGATTATCATAACCCAAGACTCAACATTTACAAATATTGTTTATATGCATTTTTGTCTGTAGAGTTACAGCCCTCCACAGATCACAGCTGCTAGAGGTTGCTGTTATACTTTCTGTTACGTTCCTCATTATCCAGTCAGGAAAAAAGGAGTCTTCACAATGTCCACAAGAAGTGAAGAGACTCTAATGGATCAAGGAAGATGGCAACAAGTGCCACAAGTCTGTGTCATAAAACACTTTCCTTGGAGGCACATGTTCTCACACACCAATCCTGTTTGTGGCTCTTAGTGTCTGAAAAGTAATCCACTCTCAGCTGGTTGCTTGTAATGTACTGGCAAACTGTTTATGGTGTTAACAGGCTTTATACAGCAGGTGAATGAGGCAGCTGCAGGAACAACAGTAGCACCAAAAAAATCGGCACAAAACTCGTAACCTTTTCGGTTTCTTGGAAACACAAGAATACAGAAAGCGAAAATGTGGCCTCTAAATGACTTGCAAAAGGATTCTTCAGAGCTATCTGGAGTATTATCTAAAAGATATCATACAATTGCTGAATTTAGAAAAAAAAAAAAAAGTGTGTTTCATAGAGTGGTACATATTAGTTCTCACATATTTGATTTCAGCAAATGGGCTTAGCTTGATTTTGCCACTTTGCCTAGAAAATTCCATCATGAAATTATAAGCAGTATTAAAGAATTGTAGTTTGAGAAAAGATTGGATATGTTTCTTTTAGTAAAGGATACTGTATGCTGAATGTGTAATTTGTATGTTAGTGCTTTATCAATCCCATGGTATAAAAAGATGAGGATCTAACATTCTGCTTTCAAATCCTGGATGTCTTGATGTCTTTCAAAATTTGCAGAGGATGTTATACCCATTCCTGTGCCAAGTGTGCAGCAGAAGTAATTTGGTTTTCTCTGTAAACAGACCGGCAGACTGGAAGAAATTAGGAATTTCAAAATAGTTATCTTTCATTATGCATGCAAAAAGTTTTATAAATTACTTTTGAAGTTGCATTAGTATTTAGCTAAACTGCTTATAAGTACCATTTGAAATAGTGCATTTATTCTAATAATAATTGAATTGCATACTGGAGAGCTGTTGCAAGGTCCACCTAGAGAAAAATGTACCATATAATTAACAAAAGGATGTTCTCCCTCTGTGTGTCTTAATGTAAACTGTATTTATTATTTGTCTGCTCTTTTCTTCCATCCAAGAAGTACTGTCTCACTACTCAAAGGGAAATTTTGAAGCAGATCTGTTAATTTGATCTTCTGTCTCTTTCCTCTCAGGAGAGGAGTAAGGTTTCCTCATCAGCTCATCCACTATGAGCACCTGAATCCTAACTCTTCTAAATCTGCTCTGTTTTTTCCAAACTAGCAGAGGAAAGCCAGATTTTGGGAAGATCAAATAAGGGGGAATGGAATAACACTGCATCAGTTCCTGCTTAACCCTGCCATGAGAAGGTGTGTATGCAGGTACATGAGTGCGTACGGACGCACACAGCTCTAAAGCATGAAAATGACAGAGAAAAAAGGGCCATGTAGTTTAAAACATAGATTTTTTGGTTTGGGACATTTCCTGTGATTCTGTGGGAGGTTTGTCTTTGGCCCTGCATGTCAGAGAGGATGATTTTGGACCTGAGATGAGAGCATGAGGTGTGGAAAGAATAGATTTTCCAGCCTGGGTATCTCAGCACTGCGCAAGGCAGGTGAAGCTGCAGGATCCAGAAGAGGCCCTGAGATGTCAACAGGATTGATCAGGCTATCAGTGAAGAATGAAAACAGCTGCATGGGATTGTGTTCATGTCTTACAGACAGTTCAGAGAAGAAGATAGTGTAAGTGAGCAATGAGAAACCCTAGGAAACAGCAAAAGGGTCACAAAGGTGGTATTACTGTTGGGAAATCTGCCTCAAGGCTGACATGATTTTCAGTTTGAAGTGAAGAGGGATGCCATGATTCTTCTCATCTCTTCTCGACTTCTTCCATTACCAACCAAAAAACTTGGTGGTATTGTTTAAATCAATGTCCCAGGTTTCTATCTGTTAAAAGTTATCAGCCTGGGAATGATGTGTAGAAATAAGCCAAATCAACTTCCAACACCTTAGGTACTTATGCTGGTACAGCCTTTTGCATATTTCAAAACCTCCAGTGTTATAAAAATATACTCAGCAGTTAAAAGCCTCTGTATTGAGTGATGAGACATAAAGAAAACTTTTTTGCTTTTTTCCTCCTTTGCAGACAGCATAAGGAAGGATACTGCTGACATTAAGATCTTCTTTGAAAATAAAAAAGTATTTTTAATATTATTTTGAGTACTTCATTTGAGATCCACATATTTGCTCACTTTTCAAGGAATTAAGTATGTGGAATCCCCTTTTTGTCCAGTTTGGGCTATAGGTATTTTAAATCTTTCAAAGTAAAGAACAACAAAAACCTTGCTGGTCCATGGAGAAACAACTATGTAACTGGTGTTCACTTGGGTAAGGCAAAAATATATTACAGTGGCAGTATCTACATTAGTTACACTGAACTGGAAGAGGTTCGAGGCAAAACAGCCACTTCACTTTGCTCATGAGCTCAGCTGTTAACAGAGTGAGATTTTCTTTTTTTAATCAAAGACCTCTCCAGAAAAAGAACTGACAGGCTGCTGTTCCTTGGAATTAGTGTAAAAAATAATAAGCTCTTTGGGGCAGTCTTCCAATAAGGATTTTATTCTTGATTTCCTATTAAACGGACAGTGATTAACCTCCTTAGATATACAACACAGTTTAAACCTCTAGCAATAATGACAAATTGTTACAAACAACTTGTCTTCAGACCCTTCAATTTGATTTTAAAAAATCCCCTTGACAGAAGAAAAAAATATATTGAGAAAATTAAAATAATTAAGCCTTCAATTAGAATACTTAAACTTCAAGTTAGAAACAAGAATATTCTACTCTCTTGAGAGACATTTATAATTATTGTTTGCTTTATGAATGCAAATTTGGTTTATGCCTGGGCTAGTGGTATGCTGCAATATGTTCTCAGTAGATAATAACATATAATGTTATGTCCCCAAAACACACGACCCAACAGCACAATGCAATGCTTTCCCTGATGAGTGTATCCAGATTTACCCAAGCACTGGCCTAGGTATGCTTTCCAAGGGCAGCACCCTTATAACCTCCTCCCCAGGGGAGGGAAAACGAGGTGAGGAGAGCACAGCACTGTCCCTCTTCTGGTACCCAGGGTGGCTCAGTTATAGCTTCCTCAGGCCCCTTTCTGCTGCACCACTCCATACAGATAATCCATCAACATAAAACAGGAAAGGAGTAAAACCTGCTGGAACAGCACCAGAAATGAAGAGTCGATCAGCACTGGTCAGCGTGTCAGCAAGAACCAAAAATGACTAACCCTAACCCATGTACTAGCAAATTGCAGTGGGGAAGAAAAACTTTATTCTTTCACTGAAGAACTGATGAAAGCAATGAGGCAGCTTTGCAGATGAATTCTTCTGACAAAATACGAGGGACAGAATGGAAGAAGGTTTATATCTAAGGAGGGAGGTGGCAGGGGCTGCTATGAAAGGTGTTGGAACAACAACAAAAAATGAACATGTGCTTGTTGTAGGAGAGAGGAGCATGTAACAAGATACAAACAGACTGAGGAAGAGGCAAAGAAAATGCTTTTCAACCACATTTTGAAGAAAACAGGGAAGGATCAGGAGTTTTTTTCCCATTTGTGAGCTTGGAAGAGTCTATTGCAATGAGGAAATATCATAAGAGATAGAGAATATAAAGAGAAATCAAAACACAAGGAAAGGAATAGCACTGGAGAAAGTGCAGGAGTTAGAGACATGAATGAAAAACTGCATCTGTAAGAAAGAGAGTGAGAGTGGTAGCAAAGGAAGGAATAAGCAGAGATGAGCTGATGGGAAGAACAAGATATCACACCTCCTAGGTTGCATCTTTTGATAAATCAGCGTGAACCTAAACTAAGAATAAGACAATAAAGTGAGTAACTGAAATTCTATCACAAAAATGAGTTCTTTTTCAGATCATTACTACACACAATAATGGTAGATCTCAAAATGTAATCTGTAGTGGTGTATATGATATAAAACAACTAGCAGAAAACAATTTTACCTACCAAGGAAATTAACAGAGAAAAGGCCTTTTTTTACAACAGATGTTTAAAGTACACAAAAGAAAAATAGTACAGCAGCCGTCAACTTGATAAGGTGCTGACTGAGATAATACTCTCTTCAAAAATAAACTGAATAAGAATCTCTCAACATCAGGAAAATCCGAGTAAAAGCCATTTTGCTGACAAGGTTAATAGGAGAGGGAAAAAAAAGGACTGCTGTATAAAAAAGAAAATACAAAAAATACAAAATCCAAAGAATAATAGTGCATTGCGGATAATAGCCAGCACACATGTACTTCTCCTCTTGCCTTTGAGGGACACTTTAACTTCTTTTCCTCGGTACTGGAAAAATACAGACTCCTCAGTCAGGGGTTTTGCAGTGGAATCAGAGGCAGGGACACCTGCCATCTCTCTGAAGGCATTGCTAGAACGTTCAGCAAATAGGAGTAAGAGCAGGGCAGCTGCAGGAGGTGTCAGATTTTAGCTGGGAGGTCTCCATCTAGCTTCTATAGCAGACAGATGTGTCATTCTTGAAACCCTCTCTTTCCTTCAACAGGATGAGGGAAAAAAAAAAACAAAACAAAAGGAAAAAAACACCAGTAAACCTCTTTCATTATTTCTTTTAAAAAAATAATTTACGTCCAGCACATCTGCATATTCTGTGCTATTTTTTGCTCTCTCCTACACACAACCCTTCTTATTTTGCATCACAAGGGCCCACTCCAGGGGCTGCCTACAAGGGTCTAGCATAAATAGTAGAGTTGCAGAGGGGAATGGTTATTGTGGTACCTTGTTGCACATCCAATATGCATTCAGGACTGCAGCTGGCTCATGACCTTATTGAATAGGGATGTAACCCTTCAGTTAGGTTTTGTTGGGTCTCTAGCAGAATTACAAAGAGGGACTTGACAGAGGAACAGCAAGACCTGTTGATACCACTGATGAAATGGGCAAGTGCTCTCTCTTGATCCACTTTATCAAAGCAGGCACTTCATAACACAACAGGAGTGTCAGAAGTCTTTTCTTCTAAGACACATAATGTTTCTCTGACCTAAGGGAAGAATAATCTATTGTATGATTCAGAAATAAGTTTAAAGTGATTTTCCCTTTCATGTCTCGCAGAAAACCAAGAACATGATGACACTTTCAGTCTAATTATGAAACATTTCATTTCTGTATTATGCAAATTTACAGAATCCTCAACAAGGATTCCCAGTAATATTTTCCCACTCATGTTCTATGCCCTCAAATTAGGCATTTTTCCTTTAATTTTTCTAACTTTGTTCCCTTTCAGCTTGTTAAAAAAGGAATCTACTTGTTCTCCTAGTCTTTAAATGACTAAAAGAAATATTATCTGCAGAGTAATTTTGATACATAATGTGGTTTTACTTTGGCCCTGCAGTCAATGCATTTCCAGTGCGTACATTGAAGACTGACACTGCACGATGAAAGCTTTTGGGAGTAAGGATTGCTGATGCTGTCTGGTTATAGGGCTCTTCACTGGCAACACTCAGTGGCACCAGAGTACACCTGCTGGCATCCATCTCGTGGTGTCAAACAGCCTCATAACCCACCCGAGAGGAGGATGACTCCAGGGGAGGCTGAGGTGTCATTAGAGAAATTTTCCTCTGCATGCACCAGTTCTACTTAAAGTGATTATACCAGCTGTAAATAATAACAGTAATAGTGCATTCCCCTTGGGTGCATATTATTCATAATAATGCATTCCCTTTTTAAGTACAGGAAAAAGATATATCCATAAGTCCTTAAAAAATTATGGACTGCTTTGAATCTAAGTTCCTTTGAGTTGTTGTTCAGGCCCCATCTACCCCCATTAAGAAGTGCTCTGGCTATCACAGACCACACAGGAATTTCAGAAAGTGAGAACTGGGAGCTGTGTTTTCAGGGTGGGCTCCAGCAGCCCCTGCCTCATGGGGAGAGAGGAAGGATGTCCCCCCCATCCACACAGCTTCACCTGCTGCCAGCCCTGCATCTAACATTTCACTTTATTTACAAGTACTTCTGGACCCTAGTTTATAGCAGCTGTAGCCTGTTTACCCAGTTTGTAACACCAAAAAAGCCTAAGCCACTGCCCAATCTGAAAACAAGGATGAACTGTAAAGACTTTATTAAGCCTAAGTTTATTTTCAGTGTGTCAGAACTGATTTGTTACATGCTTTTCTAGGGCTATTGTATCACTTATGGAAGGGCTACTGAAGGAGTCCCCAAACACTGAGAAAATGAAATATATGACAGTGTAATTTGTCAGCCTACCTTTGCACACTGCAGGTCACATTCTGATTGGTGAGGTGAATTTGGAGCTAAATTCAATTCACTCATTTCACTGGCACAACTACCCACAGGTAAAACAGGTGCAGAGACAATAAGAAATGTGACTAGTTTGTCAGCAAGAGCCTCTAAAAATAGTAAAGACACACGCGAATAAACTTGTGTTTATGAGACCCTGTTCTGTTTCAGAGTTACACTGGCTTCTTTGGCTCAGGGACATCTCTGACTACTCAGTACTGTAGCACACAAGCCCCAAACAGTTAGCATCAAGCACTCAAAATTAGAGGTCACCTTGAAACTGTCATTCATTGCATGCTTCATCTAACTTGGTTTTATCCAAAGCTATATTCTTACTCTTACCCTTCTTATTCTTAAATCAAGATGTATGACAGGATTGTCTATGCACTTGCTGGGTGGGAACATGTACAACCATAAGGAAAAGCCCAGGAAGCCTTGATACATGCTTAAGTGTGCTTATAAATAAGTGCCTGGATATTTAGACCAAGTTCAGTGAGTGAATTGGGACTTCCAGCAATTTTTTAATCTGTATTACAAGCGTGGAAACAGTTTTCATCTGCTGTGTGTAGTTACTGTTCTTCATTTAAATCGACTGAAAGTGAGATCACTAATTGTTCTAATTGCTCCTTAAGAATTACCATCTACTATTTTGGAATAAGAGAGGAATTATATATGTATCAAAACAAAAGAAAGTATGTAAGGTATGGAAGCTTTTCAAGTACATTATTTTGTTTTAAACAATTCACCTTTGGTTGCTATGGAAATACTAAGCAAAATATTTCAGTGGGATTGTTATACTCTAGCTGAGCTTTTTGGATGAACTTTTAAAAAGCTGTGTGGTCTGGAGTCTTGTTTGTTTCTAAATACTCCCTAATCTCCAGTTTTCTTAGTCCCCTGATCTATGATTAAAAAGTGAGCTGTTACAGCCTTACACTATGTGAAAGACTGCAGTTCTGATAGATGAAGCCTGAAATGTGAAATCTCTACCAAAAGTTTTTTTTTTTTGCTTTAAAAAGCCAATAGAAATTAATACTAGTTCAAAAATTTCTCAGAGATCTAGAAATATTTTTAGCATAACAGTATTCAAATAAAGGTAAGACTATATTCCAAATGTAGCCAGTGTTTTTGAATAACAGATCACAGAACCACGAGTTACTCAAGTCCCGAGTAATGATAATCACTTGGTTATGAGTAATACAGCTGATGAACATACCTTCCATTTTAAACTGTTCTCAATGCCCACAGTCTTCTCCATGGTGTTTGTTTTATAAAACATAGCTATTTTTAAAAATGTCTCTGATTTCTTATCTGGACCTGAGTGCAAACTTTCAAACTATGAGTCACATAAGGAATTCTTATCTATGTGGAGATGTTACTTGTAGGGTCATAGGGCTACAAAGGCCCTCAGGACATCAATTTCTCTGTTCCTGGACTATCCTGTGTGATCTGCTGCACACAGGTTGTTCTCAGCATACATGTGTTGAGCCTGTTCTTGAGGGTTTTTGTCAAGAGAGACACACCACAGTGTCCATGCGAAGGGCGGTTCCGCTGGTCCACCTTTCTTACTCCAGGAACATTTTCTGAAAATGCTTTACCTGAATGCCACATGGTGTGATATAAACCTTCTTAATCGTAGAAAAAGTTTTAGGCTGGTGATGATTAGGTCTAGAAGAGCAAACCTGTTCATAAAAGAGGTACTGCTAATGTACTTCAGCCTTATAAAAGCACTGTGGAATATTTCAGGCCACCACTTAGTGCACAGCAAGTGACAGGCTACCCACAGCTAAGTACACGTGAGTTTTATGATTGTTGAGTTCTCTTAGATTATCTGATTATACACTAATCTACATAAACTCAAATGCCAGTAAGAAACAGAGGAAGAGCAACAGGTGAAGAAACCTCAGTAGCCTAATCAGCGAAAACAGAGCACTTCAAATTAGTTACTTCAAAGTCATCCGCGGAGGTTGACGAGCACACTCTTCATGGATTGAAATTCTCTGAGATGGATGAAGAATATCTCTTTCCAAAGCCATGCCATTCAAGCTAAGGGTTGGCTGCCCACAGGGATGCAGAATTTATTTTGGCTTGTGGGTGAAGAGAATCTGGAGTTTGCTCAAAACTTAATATGGGATCATTTAAGGGGATTGTGGAAATGCACAGGACTTCCTATGGGATGTTTAGAGGAAGGACCAAAGGTGGAGAAAGAGGGAAGGATCTGGGTTAATAAGGCAGGAACAGAAGTGTACAAAGAGCACTAAAGCAGTCAATCATGTAAACAGGCCTCTGGTCCATTCACTTGTCTGCCTGAGCCCTGCTCTTAGTCACAGCAGTCTATCCTATTTCCTCATTTACTCCTATTTACCTTCTATCTCTGTGCCCACCCTCCTCTTAGCCTGCATGTGTTCCTGAATGCCAGTGGTTTTTTGAGCCAGAGCAGCCAATGAGTTAGGTGAGAAGTTACTACCTATCAAAATCAGTGCAGATGTGCCAAGCATGCTTTTTTCAATGCATGCATTTACTCATATATACTCAAAAAACCTGTGTATTTTAAGCTAACCATTGTCTGGATACAAAAATGTTAAAATCTTTCATTCTTTTTCAGTGGTTTTAGCCTACATGAAAATACTGAGAATCAGAAAATAACATAGAAACTTTACCAACACTAAACCAAAAATTTAATTTAATAGCCATGTATCACAATGTATAAGTCCAGGAAATTAATTCTGACAGAGACAGATAGACATCAAAATGCATATGCAGTTATCTTCCAGCTGTCTGTCATCCAGTAAGTCCCAGGTTTATTTATCCTTACTACTTATTTGCCTACATTCGTCATTGATCGATGCCATGCACCAGTCATTTGAAAGAGCTGATAGCCTTTAAAATGTGCACACTGAGAGTTTTCAGAGCACAGGGATAACTAAACTATTCTAATGGATCTAAGTCCTGAGAGAAAAATACATAAAGCTTCATAAACAGATTAAATAAATAAGAAAACCAAGTAGGATACAAACAATTTTGGAATTCTTGTGAGTTTTCTTTTTAACTTGTATCAGAATTTGTTCCCATCCAGTGTCCAGAGGTACATTATTTGCGAACAAGTTTAGACAGAAGACTACCGAGAAGTGTAGGTGAATGTATTGTATTTGTAAAAACAAGACAATTATTTCACAGGAACTATCTAGATATCTCAGCCTCAGGAGACCAGAAGCTTTAAAAAGTACAGAGGAGGTTGCTAGCTGTAAAACAAACCACTGAGCTCCAGCTCTTTCCTGAGATGTGTGTGGGTGCACAGGCACAGGCGTGGGGGTGTCTCACAAAAGCTGCTAATAACCCTTGGGCTTCTAAGTACTCTCAAATCAACAAAGCACGGAGAACTACACTCGCTTTGTTTTGTGAAAATTGTAACCACAAAAAGAGAAATTAATGTATGCTTGAAATCAAATCCCCAGCAGCTGAAGCAAAGTAATACTGTTAATTATTTTCTAGCACAGAACTTTGAAACAGAAGTTTCAAACAGCCTCTGAATCACAGTCTTAAAACACACCTTCATTAACTACCAGCTGAGAATGCATAGCACAGCTCCTGTGTCCTGGCTGATGTGACAGGTTCTTTCTTTAGTCCTTTTGGGTTCTATTCTTGCTCTAATACACCTGGACTTCAAGAGATTCACCCTCCTGAGGAACATTCTGACTAATAGTGATGCCTTAGGTTTTAACATTTATATTTTTCAAATCCTGTACTGCTAGTGTAATTTTGAAGTTTCCTGTAGCTTGTTAAGTGCTGCTCTCTCATGCTAAGATAGACATGACAAAGCCTCTCTAGCTTACTCTCCAAGGATACCCAGACTGTCCTAGGCCCAAGAACTGTAAACCATCATCTTAGGGGCATGGGGGCAAGCTTGGGGAAATTCCATCATTGGCTGGGTTCTGCTTGGGGAATTGATGCTGATATAAAAGTGCGAAGAACTCATGACCTGCTGTCCATTTTGGGATCCACTGAGGCTGGAGCCTCTGGAGCCCAGAGTGTACATCTGAAGGCCTTTCAAATAAATACCTCCTTTATGCCTTTATTCCTGTCTAGTCTCTGATTCTAGGTAGCCATTAAGGCATCAATAGTCTTTCTGCTTTGAAGCCAATGGCAATTTTGCAATTGCCTTTAGTAGAGCTAACAGTACACCAAACAGGACTCAGCTAAGGCATGGGATTTGTAAATGGATGGTATAAGCATCTGAAAACTCTTTTCTTCATAGGTATTAGAAAGGACTAAGACCAGAAAACAATATTTTGATTTTCAGGAGGCTTGCATTGTCTTCATAGGCTGCTGCAGTGTCTTTGTTGCAAGCTGCAAGGGAAAACATCTTTATGCACAGAAGTGACCAAAATTCTTCCTCTGTCTTGTCCCAGTGTGAAAAAAAACCAGCTTATAATACAGTGAGATGTAACTAATACAAAATAATGTACCTGTGGATGTAAAATTGCATTGATAGTTACTGCATTTCTGCTATTTTATCTTAATTTTTTTAGACATTAAACTAGAAATTGCCTACCAAAACATACTTCAATCTTTAATATTTGTAGATCTTACCATTAAAAGACTATATTTACCAAAGAATCAATCAATTTTTTCACTAGAAATAAGGCTACACAACTATATCTGAGACTTTACTGCAGAGTAACCTAGGAATCATTTTGTTATCCATGTGTTGATCAAAGTATACACTTTCAAAAAATGGAAAATTCTGTATTATAGATTGAGCCAGTATAAAAGTTGCCACAAACCTGATACTTTGTATGTGAATATGGGACAGAAAACTGCAGTAGTTAAGGAGGTAAAGCTTTGTTAGAAGGACCTCTATATGACTTTTCCCATATTTGTTTTCCTTCTGGCAACTGGTATTGTGTGAACATTTTTTAGCTTTGCACATTCTCCTACATAAGCACACATACTTGTTATCTAGCTATCTCTTCTTCTGTTAGACCTATAAGGCCACAACCCAATGATTTATATAAACTTTTAATTATTCTATTATTTATGTAAACATGTAAATATGCCCAAAGTTCTATATTCCCAGTAAGCACAATACTATCTTAAGTGTTATCTCTATGCCCTGGTGTCCTTCAACATAGAGTGAAAAGTAATTTATGCCAAACTTTGTATTACCTCAAAACTACCTACTCCCTGTAGGGAGTGCAGAAAATGTAGCATTTGCCATGATGTTTAATGTAAACAGTGATTGCCAGTGCATGTGTTTGTACACAGCAAGTTTTCCAGCTTGTAGACAGGGCCAATCACACCCTGACAGAAAGGAGATAACACTGCCTCCAGAGTGGGCAGACAATGGTTTGTAGTGAGATAAAGTACTTGGGCAATCATCATTTCAATTCCTTTAATGTATGGGCACCACCAGATTTTTCTTCTTTGCAGAGTCTAAGCGGTCTAAAACAGTCAGCAATGTTCTGGGAGCAGTATTAAAATCTGATGTATTGATTTCAAGAACTAAACACTGAACCTACCAAATCTCAAAGGGCATTTGATCTTAATTTGAGTAGATCCTCAAGAGAAAGTGAGCATATAGTGCTGCACTTGTCAAAAATTCCAGTTCTTCCCAGTGAAAGCAGTGCCAGCAATGCAGAGTTGGTCTAACAGCTGGATAACAAATTAAATATCTGCTCAAGCCCTTTTTAGCTCCTTACCTGGGAGAAAGAGCAGAAAACCTTTGGTGGCTAACCTGCAGTGTTGGATTTTCTGCCAGGATGATCCTGCTTCATTTGTATGCAATTGTATATACAGAAGTGAGTTGTACTGTTAGTATTTGGGTTGTTGTAAAAGTTTTTTCAAAGGCCTTTTACCTTTTAAATTTTTGATCTGAAGGTCACAACACACTGGTACACCATTCACTGGGGAATAGAGATCTGTAAAGAGAAATCTGGTATGTTGCCACATGGCCAACAACTTAGTATAAGATCAAATAACCCTATGTGTTAGGAGGCTACTCCTTCATTAAACTGCACTTGAAAAACAGTTTATTGATTTGAATGTGATGTCTTTTAGTGATAAGCATTAGCCAGAATACCCTGACACAGATGTGAAGTGGGAAAAATTACTTGAATCGTGAAGGTTTCCTGTAATATTCCAGTACAATAGAAAAGTATGTAAATTATGTATGTAAAAGTATATGTAAAAGTATAATGAGTTGAATCCAAAACCTTTCACCTACAAGCAGTCTGTTAAACACCTACACTTATCCTGTAGAGTATTAGTGGACCCCTGTAGCTGTTGATTGAAGTGAAAAATGTGGAGCAATTTTTCGACAGAAAGCTTTCAACATTCGTAATTGTGAAATGCTGCTGTCCAAATCTGTAACAATTTGACTTTGCTCAGGCTGTCAAATGCTGCAAATATCTAACAGCCTAAAAACCAAAAGGGCAGAAATAAAAGAAGTACGCCTTCAAGATCTCGATCCTCCCTATGTTGCCACTCAGACTGCCTGATACAATCTGACAGAAAGCATTAAAGTATGATAAAGGCAAGTCCCGATTTAATTCAGAAACTAAGATCCCTCCAGGTGCCATTCTTGGACTGACGAATGTGTCTTTCTATCATTTCTGAGATTGTTTCTAATCTAAACCTCCTGCTGAAGTCCCCCAATATAAGTGCTGACTGATTCATTTTCACCTGGTTCCTCATAAGAGTGAGTAGGTCAGGCAGTGGAAAAGGCTGCTAGATGAGGAGATAAATGGATTTTGGATACTAAGCAAAAAACATCTATACAAATCTTTTACCTAATGCACTGTTTGTTGCTGTCAATAAAATAGTAAAACTTAGGGACTTCAAGAACTGTTCTGATCCATCCCAATATTTACCTTTTTAATATAAAATTAAAATACAACTTGAATTAACCCAGTAAAGTAAAAATAAATTGAATTAAAACACATGAAAATGAGAGCACTCAGTCTGCAATGAAGACTCCCAACAGGTTAGCAAACATGGTATTTCATACTCCTGAAAAGAGCATATCACCTATCAGAAGGGACCAATAATTTGTCAAGCTATAGGTCAGTTTTCTCTAAGGACTATTCCAAAGAATTCATGCGAGACATAGAAGTAGGAAAATTTTATTCTTCACCATGAAAAACTCTGGGGCTCATCAAGGGTAAACTTGCATCCTTCCATTGGCACAGTTCAAATTGCTGACCACTTGGTTTTATCCAAACCCAGAAGTGCAGTCCCTGACTGGGATGGGAAGCATTTGGTTCTAAAAGATACATTCAAAGACAAGTCCATGGTGCCTGTTCCTAAAAGGGAAAGGGTTGGGGGGGTTGGGCCGGGTGTTTTGGGGTTTTTTTTAGGCTTTTTATAGGTACACCCGTCATACTCAGTACAGATAAATCGAGCTGTTTTTTTAAGCTGAAGTTTAAGTTGGGGGATCCCCTAGAGAAATAACACAAATTTCTGAAACATCAGTGAAACCTAAATATCTGTGACAGGATTTACCAGTATATTTGGGAGTTATGTTTTTGATTCTGATCATCTCCATCCTACCAAGGTCACAGAAGATTGCCACATGAATGGACATGCTGAACTCCACTCAGCCTTGCAGATACTGCAACCGTTCAAACGTGATGCTATTTATTAGGAAAAAAAGATATTCAAAGTAATGAAAATCTGGGCTTTCCTTGGCAGGTTATTCCAGTTAAAGAAATAAGAATTTGGCTCAAAATCTCCATGAGGTCAATTAATTATGAATATAGAAATGAATGTGAACAAATATGCTGCTAGTATGCCAGCCCATATTTTATTTTGTCGCTGAAAAGAAACACATCGTATTTATCTCTCTCACTGAAGCAATCCACATTTCAAATAGTCATTTAAGCAGCTAGATTTTTCTTAGCAAAAATCAAATCTGGTTAACAGAACAAATATTCATGTGACAACTTGTCACGGTATTACTTTTTACTAATTAATTTACTTAGTTATCTTTTCAACAGAAATAATTTAAGAACCATAATTGGTAACCTTGGTATTGACAACTTAACAACTATGGTCTTGATAGTCCTTCAGCAACTTCTTACAGCAACATTGTACTACAAAATTATATCTGTAATGTAACATATATACTCCTAAGTACAATAATGGACATTAAAAGCATGTTCCACAACATATCTATTAAATCTCTTACATAAACTGCCAACACAAAGTACCACATGGGCTCACTTTCAGCTATTTGAAAAGCATTAAAAATTCATGTTGTATGAACAGGAACATCCAATACTCAGCTTTTTTAAGTGAATATTTAAATGCACCATAAATTGCAGTTCTTTAAAGCACTCTGGATGTTAATAAAATCACCGTACTATAATGGACACACAAAATAAGTCACATCAGCCTACTGATGCTTACTATTGTAATACATCTGTAAAACTCAGGACTTCTGTGAGGCAATGGGTTCCACTCCCATAACATGAGTTATGCAATATTATACTCTTTCACATGTGTGTTGTGGTTTAACCCCTGCTGGCAGCTGAGCATCACACAGCCACTCACTCACGCTCTCCACCTGCCCCACAGAATGACGGGGGAGAGAATCAGAACAAAAGAGAGAAAACCCATGGGTTGAGGTAAAGGTAGTTTAATGAAACAGAAAAGGAAGAAAATAATAATGATAACAATAATAATAATAAAAATTAGAGTATACAAAACAAGTGATGCACAATGGAATTGCTCACTTCTCACTGACCGATGCCCCCCAGTTCCTGAGCAGTGGACTCTGGCCAGCCTTCCCCCTAATTTATTGCTCAGCAGATGCCATATGTTAAGGAATATCCTTTTGGTTTGGGGTTAGCTGTCCTGGCTGTGTCCCCCCCACACCTTCCTGTGCCACTTCAGCCTTCTCACTGGCAGGGCACAAGAACCTGAAAAGTTCTTAGTGTAAACACTGAATAGCAGCAGCTAAAACATTAGCTAAAAGCAGCAGTGTGTTATCAACATTATTCTCATACTAAATCCAAACAGGACTATACCAGATATTAGGAAGAAAATTAACTCTATCCCAGATGCAACAAGGACAAAGAGTCAATTTATAATTTTTATATTTGATTTTACAGCCACAGATGTTGTCTCTCCATCAATTCTCAAAAAAATCTTTATCCTATAAGCTTTTACTTAAAAAAATATAATCGCTTGATGAAAGGAAAACCCAACACTTTTGCAGCTATTTTTCTATCCTCAAAATCCCATTACTTTATTTGTATGAATGTCTCATGGAACCTCTTTTTTATCCTTCAAATCTGTGCTGAAAAGACTTGCTGAACTAAATTGTTCAATAATGTATTTATTGTTCAATTATTTTGTATTTATGATGGAGCTCTTCCCTATCCCCCCATAGCGCTGTGCTGAAGTTTGGAGCCAAGCATGAGTTACAAGCCTGCAAAGCACCATGTGTGCTAATTGTGCTTTATATATTATTAATATGCCATGCATCCTGATACCAAGCTTCCAGAGCCCCAAGGCCTTCTGAGAGATTCGAAGAAAGGAGAGAGGAGATCCCACTTGTCCTCAGCATTTCCTACCTCCCTTTGTCAAGTTTTGGCTAATGCTCGTTCCCGGAGCTGGAGGGAGGCAGAGCTCTGCGTGGCAGTCACTGTGCGCGGCGCTCACGCCGCTCTGCCTCCGCAGCCATCGGCACAAGTGCACTGCAGCACTGTCTCACTTGAGCCCTGGCAGACGCTGTCAAGCTGCTCGTGCTTTGCTGACACAGATGCTTTCTACAGTGCTTTCTCTAGGAAGACCCTTTCCAAGAAAACCTTGTTAAGCACCTGACAGAACCAATCTCCTTTTAATTTCAAGGCACTTGGACCTTTAGATGTAATTACATGTATAAATAGAATGACTCACCCAATTTTCCTGCTGTTTGTAACTTACATTTCATTATTTTCATTTAGCTGACAGAGAGCTGACAATTGTAGTCGTCTCTGGAGATAGTGTGGTGAATCCAATTTACAGACATTCTTTGTAATTGTTCGGCAACAGACTGCCTGGCCGTGCACTTAAGAACAGAGGTGAACTTATATCTGTTAGGATGAACCCAAATCAAAGTACCACATCTTATTTTATTTTTAATTTAAACAGCAGAAATTTAAGAGCGTGTGGCAAACTGTACAGGCATGAGAGCCCATCTGGACGTATTTGACAGGGCTCCTGTCATGCTGGCAGCTTTCTACAGCTCAGTGGTGTCTGACAAATTCAAAAACTATTTTCTGGGCTTATTAAGAGAAAATTGAAAGGGTCCAACCTTGAAGCAGGCCCTGATTGCTGCTCAGCACTGCATCTTCTCTGCTGCTGCCCTGAATGCAGGCAATCTTGTGGGCTGCTACACCTGGCACATGGGGACAGCTCCAGAAACGAGCACATTACCCACTCCTGGTAAGGGAGACAGGAGAACTGTAAAAGTGTGTGTCTTCCCAGTAAATACACCCCTAACACTTAACATCTCCCTTTGCTTCCCTTAAATTCATTACATTCCTTAAACATGTTGCTTCCTTTAAATTCATTATACAAATACAAAATTAAAAGCTTTGAAAGGACTAACAAATTCCTATAAAGTAGAAGCTTCAGGTTTGTACTTTTCCATGGCTTCATTGAAGTTTACCCAAGTGGATACTCCCAGCTCAGACTTACAGTCCCAAATCTCACATGGAGAGTTGTGTGCCTTTGGTACTCAGTAGGGCTCAGTCAACTGTATGGCAAAGATAGTATAGAAAATACCATCAAAAACTGCAGCCTTGGAGCTCTGAAAGGAAAAACATAAAAGTACAAACAGCTGCTAACAGCTTCATATTATGTTCCCTCTGGAAAGTAAATACAGCCTATGGGGAATTTTCCAGTGGATACAAATGACTCAAACTACAGAGGAAAGAAGAGAGAGAAAGGGGGAAAAAGGGGAAATTATGGGGACCTAGAAAAACTACAGAAATTACAGTCTCAAAGCCTCCAGTTCATTTTTAAGTCAATCTGTTCCACTTCTATTAAGATGACTGGTGATCAAAAGACATTTAAGACCATTGTCTTTCTTTACTGGACCTTTTGCTTCTTAGTACTGTCATCTTTTTTAAGCAGAGGTTATGAAATTACTGATAGTAAGTTCTAGAAAATAGAAGAAAATCTTACTGAAGATAAAGGGATTCTTACAAAGAAAATGTTATTTCCCAGTTGCATTAATTTTTTTGTAGACATTCCTGCACTAGAAATGAATAGTATTGTAAATGGAGTAAAAAATAATAATACAAAAGACATGACATAATATAACAGGAATTGCTGTATTGATTATGCCTTCCCTGTTCCTTCAGTTCATTTGGTTCATTGCTTCTTAATTAGTATTGTGTGTGTCTACATTAATGTAGTAGCCTGAAGCAGAAGTGCACTTCTGAATCCAATGTCCTGCCATTTCCAATTACCCTGTTTTGTTTCAGATCTCAGAGTAACCTGAGAGCACACAAGCTCCATTTCACAGTATCGCCTTAAATGAAGAGCTGAACTTCTCAAGCTCACCTGATGTACACCAACCACTGACAGGTAATCAGTCTGCAGCACCAAAGAGAGCCAGTCCCAGTGCACGTGACAGAGCTGCTGGGTCCGTGGCACCATCTTTCCCCCTACAAAACATGCTGCACTGAACTGCCTGCTCAGGTGGATGTAGTTCTCTTTCATTCATGCCAACCACCTTGCTATATTTGCAGCCTGATTAAAAACGTAGCAAATCTAAAATAGGAAAACTTCTTAAGGCTTTTAAAATTCTTCTTTGCCATTAAACAACTTGTTAACAATGTAAACAATTTCTGGGAGTTTTCCTGACATGCTGGCAATAAACCTCTAGAGGAACACTTCCTGTAACAGCAGAGTATAATTCTTAAAATGATAAAATAATCAAATAAGTTTTCAAATGTGTCACTATCAGAAACCGTCAAGTGTTTGCTCTATTTCTTCACTGCTGTCCAGGTTTTGGCTGGGATAGAGTTACTTTCTGTCTGTGATTGTAACATGGACTTCGCTGGGTGCATGCAAAGCCAGCTTTTATTGTACAAGGCACATTCTTATCTAATGTTCCAAACTAACAGTTCAGCAGCTACAATCTCCTCACCTAATCTCCTGTTAACTACCCTACTCCCTGTCTCACCTCCTGCTCTTTGTCTCGACTACCATCTTTCGAAAAGCCCCATGCCAATAAAAGCAATCCTCTGTGGCAAAACTCTGAATCCTCACAACTNCCTGTCTCAACTACCATCTTTTGAAAAGGCTCATGCCAAAAAAAGCAAAACTCTGAATCCTCACAACTTTCTCTCAGTAGATGGAACAGTGCTGTCATTATCTCAGCCCTCTGGCCCATATTGCAGGCCAAAAAGGACTGTTGAGCTTTAAGCCCAGCTGGCAGGTATGCACTGAGAAACTGCTGGTTCAACCTCCCACAGCACAGTGGAATAAGGAGGAGAATTGAAAGTAAAACTTGTTCGTTTAGATAAGAACATGTTAATAATTTAAACAAAGTAAAAGAAGACAGAAAATACGAGGAAGAAGAAGATGAAGATGAAGATGAAGATGAAGATGAAGATGAAGATGAAGATGAAGGAGAAGAAGAGAAAGAAGAAGGAGACAAAGATGATGATGATGAGGATGACGAAGATAAAACCATGGCAAAATAAGTGATGCACAATACAATTTCTCACCACCCACTGATTAATGCCAGACCCTGCTCTTCTTCTAGGCAACTCCCCAGTTTATATACTGGGCATGATATTCTCTGGTGTGGAGTATCCCTTTGGCCAGTTTGCTCAGCTGTCCTGGCTGTGCTCCCCACCAGCTTCTCATGCCCCTCCTCATTGTCAGAGCAAGAGACACTAAAAAGTCCTTGACCCAGGGTAGGCACTATATAACAACAACCAAAACATCAGTGTGCTATCAATATTATTCTAATACTGAATCTCAAAACCACAGCACTGTACCAGACACTGAGAAGAAATTACCTCTATCCCAGCCAAAACCAGGACAACTGTGAATAAGCAGTGAACTCCCTTTTCTCTGCTTGGGGGTAGAGCTGTGGAAGACACAGATCAAACCAAGCAATTCTTAGAAAACCATATTTTAACTGAGTTGATATAAAACTGTTGTTAATAGCAGTTACTATTGGGACAGTAAATTCCCTCACTGTGATTCTCTCACAGTTTCCACAGGTGCTCTCTCACAGAGTCATGTGGTGAGAAGAACAGCTGTAAGGACCAGGCCAGATGTTCACTCAGAATTAGGCAACTGCACTGGCACACTGGTGGCTTCTAGGCAGTGTTGGAACAGTCCCTCACGGGGTCCCTGACATCTGGCACATGCATGACTCCATGGTCCCTGTGAGCAGGTAGCAGCTCTTGCCCTCACAGACATGCCCAAGTTAACCAATGCTTGGCTGATGTTGGTGGGCCGTGGCCTCTTGAGGTGTTGGCTGGCCTGGGGGGTTTATCACTCCTCGTGGATTTAACAGGACCATTTACAGCTTCTTGGGAGACTTTCACAGGTTGCCTCTCAGCACATACTTTCCACTCTTCAGCTGTTGTTATCTGGTAAAATTTCTCCATCCACACACAGAGTTACCTACAGTACATGTTCGCACACGCTCATAGAGAGGGAGCGTTCATATTAAATCTTGTATGTGCTTTGCATCCTGTACTGAAATCGGGAAACAAAAATTATTTTCTGGCTATATACTCAACTAGAAAAGATTTTGTTTCTTCTAATGTCCTAGAAAACTCTCCTGGTTCATTTTCTCATTCCATTCCACCATCATGCACATAATATTGTCCATCAGAACAACAAAGTAGAATAGTTAAAATGCATACGTTTAATGACATAATTTTAAATTAAGATAATGAACATGGAGTTTTAGCATAAATTTGAATATTGCACTTACCTTGTTTTATTCCCAAATGACAACCTGTCTGCATACTTCTCTTGTTTTGTTCCCAAGTTCAAGTGACACAACAAACATTGCTTATGAGAAACTACAGTATTCTTGTCTGGACTGGCACAAGGAGGATTTCTAGCTTTTTTTTAGTTTATGGTCTTCCAATAACCTTCACAAGCCTTTGTCTAAGCACTAGGAATTAAAAGTAATCTGGAAAAAAATTGTATTTTCCCTCTTTAATATACAAGGAACTCATAGTTAGATAAATGCCATCAAAGAACAGGGTGAAAGTCTACAGCACATCTAGAAACAAGAGCCAGAATTACAGGCTCATGGGCCAATGTCTCAACAAAAGCTGCTTGATCTCTTTGCCATGGCTGAGAATTAGAACCACAGCTGCTGACATCCAAAAGCAGACAAGGCTTTCAGCTCTCTTACAGAGGAGTAATCATTTCTTCCCTTACAACCATTCCACCACACTGTCCTTTGCACAAATACTCTGTAGTTGCTGTCCTTCCTGCTTCGCTGTGTTAGCTCTAAATCATCATTCATGTTTCTCTTTATCAAATAATCTCAGATTATTTTTGAATTTTATTTATTTAAATTTACTTAGAAGATGCACAATTTAGACTTTCATGTAAAACCAGCTAATCAGTGCAAGCTTGCAGGAGATATGGATAATGAGAAGAAACCTGTTCTTAATTATGCCACCATCCCTTTCAAGTTTTATCTCTTACAGCTCTAAATGAGTCCTCTGCATCTGCATCTAACTGCTCTGCATCTGAATAATGGGTGATTTAGCAACATTTCAGTTGGAGATCCATCAATTTATTAATATAATTTGGGAGGCTGAAGCAGAGAGACTACTAGCCATGGCTGAAAAGAAATGCAATCATCACATGTGTCTTCAGAAAGGGAAAGGAGGAAGATTGGGAAGTTACAGGCCAATCACCTGGCCTGGGCCTTGGAGTCAGACTCAAAACTTGAAAAAAAATGGCAGAACATGCAGTAAAACACTCTTTAAAATTCTGTCTTTATGGAGCTAAAATTACAACAACCAAAAAAGAAATGGGCTAAAAAGAGACTGAAGGGAAGAAATCCTGAAAAAAAGTAACATGGTAGAATGAAGCTACAGGAAAAGTAAGCTAAGGGGAAATTAATCCTAGAAAAACAGAAAATAATTTGTGTGAGGGAAGAGAAAGATACAGAAAATAAAGAAAGCAAAAGAAGAAAAACGGTTATATGGAAAAACAGAGGGCATAACATCAACTCAATTGTCTTAAGTCACCCTTGGCACCCAAGGCTGCACTTGACCATCTTTATTCTGTAAAATGCATTTGCCAAAGTCCATAATGAAGTCTGGAACTGAGAGAATCTGTTGTGAATCTTTGCATATTTTTAAATGATTCAAAATACCACAAAAAGGAAACGGACAAAGTAACACTTTTCTGTCTCTTGTTCCAATGCACTGAGAATTTATAACAGCAGTTGGAAAAAAATGGGATTTTTTCCATATTGTAATCCTCATATGTAGTATGTAGTACTCATTTTTAAATTGTGCATTATAATCATTATGACACTCTAAGTTACCTGAAGACCAAAACGCCTAAATTATGCTGTAATTAAAAGGTAAAATAAAGCATTTTGTAACACATTTCAAACCTTTAAATTCCCAGTACAGTGAAAAAAGATGTTTTCGTATCATGTAGGAAAACCAGGTAGCACTACTGCTGTGCTCCTGCATCATTCAAAACATTGTCACCATTATTATCATTATTAAAATAACACTACTGGCATGTTACATATTTAAGTATAAGCATACCATAATTCCTCATTAACACTGCTGTATTCCTAACCTGAACATGTTACTTGGAGATGGATGAGAGCTATTCCCAGTCACAGGAAGCCCAAGGTTCCAGCTGAAGGTCTGGTGTGCAATGTTCTGTTCTAGAGCTGCCTTGTGTGTGGCAGACGAGGCCCCCGGGTGTGAAAGGCAGCAATGCAGTGCTCTGCTCTGGAGTTGATGCTGCTTTGTACAACCCAAATCCATGTGTAGCTGGGTAACTGTCAGCCAGGGAGAGCAGAAGAGAGAAAAAATATAGCAAAGGCCAGCTTGCCATTCATCCTGTGTGTGAGACACCCTTGTGGCCCCACCAGAGGACAGAGACTCAAGCAGGGGACTCATATAATCCAGAAAGTCTCTTCAAATTCTTGGTCAGACCTTTACGTAAGACACTAACTGTATTTATACTGCAAAAGGAAAATAAAATTAAAAAATTTAAATTTAATTGGTTTTTAATAATAAACAGTAATTTTTAAAAATTATTACCAGAATAATTTTTAGAATTTATTACCAGAAAGGTACCGTGATGACATTGGTGCCCAGGGCAGTGCTGACACCAGCCTACCTTGTCTGCTGCCTCCTTTTATTTGTTCTCAGCTTTCCATAGCACCTCTGTCCCTTTGCTCTGAGTTTTATGAAATGCCAAAACTGCTGAAGTTAGGTTGTTTTACTTTTCTCTAGTTATTAATGGAGGTCTCTGTCTAAATGAAACCTCATTTCTTGAAACTTACCGGAACCTAATCTCGAAATCTCTCCTGTTCAGTAAAAAAGCACCACAGCACTAGTTAAAGCAATAGCTATGGGAGCTGCAGGAACAGAGGTGGCAACATGAATATTGAGGAACTGTTTTTCCAAATAGGAATGGCTGTTTAGAGACCAGAGGAACACACCAGCCCATCAGCCCAGGAGACTCCTCTCTGCCTCCTTTCTTCTTGTTTGATAAGAGGAGAGTGACAGATTTTACCAGAGATCAGAGGAAAGTGTCTGATCCCAGTGGGCTTTGGGGACCCGAGAGGTCTTGCTGAGGGACCTACCACTAGTTAAAAGCAAACAGCTCATCACATAGTGGGAAGGGATCTGAAAAGATGGAAATGAGGCACATAAATGGGAAGGAGGGATTTGGATGACAGAAAGGTGGTAAAAGAAAGAATAAAAATTAAAAAAATAAATTAAGAAAAAAAAAGTGGGAAAAGGGAAAAAAAATTACAGACTGAGGGATGGAACAACCACAAACACGACCTGTGCAGGAAAACATCATAAACTTCCTGGGCTGCAGTCCCCTTTTAAAATTCCCCAAGGATCAGCAGGTAGTTTGAGCTGACAGTAAGATGCAGAGCATCACCTGACATTTTTGGGAAGCTGAGGAGCAGCAGTTTTCCTCACGGATGCATCAGAATCATTAATTTGCTGGCCCTCATACTTCAGAACATTAAGGCCAAATCCTCCTTTCTCCCTCTGCTCACGGAGATGTTTTTTCCTGAATCATGTGTTCAGGTGAATTGTTTTCCACTGCTGACATTTAATATTGTTCAAGGCAAAGAGGCTGTGTGACCAGACCTCTTTATCAGCAAAACAGTAAACACATTTGTAGTGTTACTAAATTTTGTTTGGCTGCCTGAAATGAAAACTAGACTGAGTGATAACAGGCTGGAATACCCTGAGACTCAAGCAAATCAAAGACTACTTAAATGGGGACCATGAAAAGTCTTTTGAAGACTTTCAAAGAGCAAAATACTACAGAGTGACAAAAAGAAAAAGTCTATCTTGAGGGAGTGAGTTAGTGGCTTTTCTTCTACAAAGAAATTTAGTACAAAAAGACACCTGGATCTTCTGATTAAAAAAAAATAAAAAAAGTAGACAAATAAATATCCCTGACCACAACTCTCCTCAGTCCCACCAGTTCTTACAGAATTTTTCTGAGTCTCATCAACTGATGAGAAACCATCTGGAAGAGCTCCTAATGAAGGTTCTATGAACACCATCTCCATGGTTGAGCCACATGACTCTTGAATGTGGCTATAGCTTTCTACCTCTGGGCTGAATGGAAGAACAGAGACAGAAAGCAAAATGCCTTCTTTGGTAATGAGTTCCACATGAGATAGCTTCTTCCACTGAATTACATACCCTCTAGAAGAGTTTTGAAGAGAGCTTCTAGAAACTTTGAGTGAATATGTATATTCTCCCTCTTAGAGAAAACACCAAACACCTCAGGATAAGAAGACTAACTGGTACTAGTTCTGAGCATGAGACAGTGCTCTCTGCCAGTCATTTTTTTGATGACACACCTACACCCACAAACACCCATCTTTGCTGCAAGCTCCATCAAGAGGGCTTCTTCTCTCAACACTTTTACAAAAAATAGCATCCGAGGTTCACTCCGTGCTACATTGAACACTACCCTTACAAAACACTGCAGATGTGTGAATGTCAGCCTTGCATTGTGCCATATCCACTTTTACTGGGAGACCAGAAACAGATCACCCATCCTCACCACCCATCACCACTGCTTGGTGAGCTTCTGCTCAGCTCCCTCCCAAAGCCTGTTCTGGTTCTGCTCATGACTGCTAACGCAGCAGCTGTCTGTGGATTGCAGGCCTTCTGTTGCTTCTGCTGCTGAGCTGAATATGTGATTTCTGATTCTGAATTGGATCCAGTTTGGATCCAGAAATGGGTACTATGTCTGGTACTTCATGACCACAGGAATTACCCAGGGCAGCAGTGAGCAGCACCAAATATCCTGGTGCTTCCTGCACATAGTACCTACCTCCAAGACCTTACTGCAATCCACCTGGGGTGTGACACTTTCATTCCTTATAGTCCCCCCCTCCAAAACCATACTGAAATCCGCCTGGGGTGTGACATTTTCATTCCTTATATCTGGTGTGTCTCTGGTCACAGTGCAGGCATTGGGAGAGGCAAAGGTCTGAATTTCCCACATCCATGTCCCCTGCCATGGTTGCAGGTGCTGGGTAGTGCCTACCACCTCCTTGTTCTGAGGCTGCTGTCACTGCAGAGGACACAGCAGCCACTTCATGGGAGAAGGCAGCTCCTCACCAAGTGAGGAATGTTTAATGAATCTGCATGAGCCAGTGATGAATGACAGAAGTTGCCCATTACTAGTAAGGAAGGGCAAATGCCCCATGGAGTATTTTGACATGTCAGAGATGAGTCATGGGAATTCCTTATTTTGCATTACCAAGAGTCCATTCCAAACAGAGAAAATAACTAATATAAGAATAGCTATTTTTAGCTTTCAAGCTACCATCTGCTGAGTTCTTGTCACCATACAGAGAAGCTGGTAAGCATCTAACAACCTCATGTTACAAGAGGGTAAAGCTGAAGAGAGTGAATTTGCTTGTGTGACAAAGCTGGTACTAAGACTCAGCTGCCAGCCCCCACCTGGTGGTTCATATTACACTTCTCTAAAATCTTAGAGTGGTCAGAGAAGAAGTTCAAGTCATTCAAAAATGACCTGATCCAGTCAGGCTATCAACAGGAATACTGCTGTGAACAATTCATTGTGAAGTAAATGGAGCTGCTCACAGAAAGTGGGTGTCCACAGCTTCTCTTTGGGAGCAGATGGAAGGCTAAAGCAAATTATGTTTTCTTTTAAATGAGAAAGAGAAACTCTTGGATGATTCTCCAACTTCAGTATTGTTAGCTGTTGTTAAATTAATAAAACATCCAGTACGTGAGCAAATTATCAAATGGCTTAAGTACAATTCTATTGCATTTCAAATATCAGTTCTAATTATATTTTCCTTTGACAAAGTAATTACACTTCAAGGAACCGCAATCAGAACAATTTTTCACTGCCAAATCTGAGAACAGAAGGTGAAAAAGGTGCATTTAGATGATTTTATAAATGACTAACTTAACTTTTATATAATAAAAAAACATAATAGTAGAACAGCTTAAAAATAGACTCGAGAACTCACATTTTAATCCTATTTCAAGACATTCAATGATTTGTAATTTAATGAGCCTTAATATAAAGCTTATGTTTAGTTTTCTTTCCCTCCATTAACTTGATTTCTTGATATTGAAAGTTGTTTGGCTGCTATAGAGACAATATATATATTTTTAGTCAAAAATTCACACAAGACCAAAATTAAGCACAGCCATTTCCTGTCCTACTCCAGCTCCACAAGATACTTTGAACATCTGTTAGACAAGACTGCAAGATTTTTGTGAGGAGGCTGGGAGGCTGTTTACTTTGTGAGGATATTGGGTTCAGAGCTGTTGAGCAAAAACGACTGGGACAAGAGACAGGAAGAAAGAGAATACATTAAAACCCAGTGACAGAATCCAAAATAGCAGGAGAAAATTGATACTTATGCAAACGACCAGAGCTCTCACACTGATTATTGATGGGACATTGCTGGAACAAAGCTTTGACAAATTCCACCAAAACTCTTTAACTGATAAGGAGGGGGAAGCAGTATTACCAGGTGTGTTAAGGCCATAGGCAAACCTACTATGGGATATTCGTGGAAATTGTGGGAATGCGATAAACTTACTATGAAATATTTAAGGGAAGGGGAAATACAGGTGTAAACGTAGATAGGGGAGGACCAATAATAATGGGAAAAATGAGAGAAGAGAAATGCCACCACGTCCTGTGCCTGACCACTGCAGTCTGTCATTGTTACACTTCATTCTTCAACATTACCCTGGGTGAGAGTGCTCTCCAGTCCATGCAAATCTACTCTATCAGAAGTCTGAGAGCTGACATGGGGAGTGACCACAGGTCTGAGCCAGCCAGTGGGCAATCCCAGGGACACAATAGGGCTGGACCTGCCACCAGAGAGATTCATTTGTGTATGTGCGTCTGTGACATCTGCTAGCATGGCTGGATCCCAACTAAATGACAACTAAAGACCAATTGTATTTCTCATGTGTACATCAGGTGGCCACTGCAGCCCAGAAAATGATGCTGTGCCCTGAAGCCTCCTGGAGTCACCTTTCCTCCATCAATGCTCCCCCTGTAATCCCACTTTATTCGAGTGCACACACACACCTCTCTGGATGTGCTGTGTATGATCAGAACCACTCTGTCAAGGCAGCACTGAAAGAGAAAACATCTGCTCCATCCTTGCCATGTGCACCTGATGCTCTTCCAACCTGAGGCAGCAACGGATGCACAGAAAAACTCCCAAATTTCCTCCAGGCAGATTTTGATGAATTGCTCCTTCTGGACTGACAACAGAGGGGTAACATGACTTGAGCAAGAGATGCTGGCCTTCAACTGTGTTCTCCTCTGCTCTTCAGAGTATAAAGCATGACAGGGGTTTCTGATAGCACACAGAATATTACAGACTTACTGAGGCCTGTAGGGTCTTCTGTGAGAGAAGGCATGGATTGCCTCTCCAGGGCAGCATGGTGGTCTGGATGCAATACCTTTTTAAGCCCTACCTCAGTCTCAAAATACATTTAATAAGGTCTGAAAAAGTTTCAAGTAGCATTTGACATGCTGCCTCAGATACTTAGCTCCCCATGGTGCCCATGAGAAAACCACACACCAAAGATAGCTCAAAGAAAATCTTGTTGGAGGTGTGGGTAAATAGTGGTTTTATCTGCACAGCCAGACCAGTGGCAGATTGAGAGAGAGAAGATAATTAGCAATTTTGGGATGTCGGCAATATGTAATTTCAGAGAAAAATATTGGCTTTGAGTCTCTGACTTATAGTTCTGGCACCATTTCTGTTCCAGTCTTCCTTTCAGCTGCTAGAGGCTGTCCAAGATTTCACTGATGGCAGTTTTATGCTCCTTTCTTTTCCTCCCATAATTAACATATGCTGAATGCTTTTGGAATCAGATAATTTTTTTCAAAGTTTTCCTTTTTTACCCCAAATTCAGCTAATGAGCAGGAGAGCTACTAAATTTGAAATTTTTGGTTGTTTTCAATTCCACCCACCCTCAACTGCAAGGTTCAGAGCCACTGCAAGCTCTTAGCAGCCTCTTGCATGCATCCAAACAGCTCACACTGTTTTGGTTAAGGAGGAAATTATCCTTAAAGCAACGCTGTGTAGAAATAATAATTGCTGCCCTAGGTCTTTCTGCTGTATTCCCCTCACCATTTTGTGAGGCAAATCTCTCTCATTCTGTTTCATTGTTACACATCTCTTTGGTGTCCTCCCACAACAGTTCCAGAAGCTGGGTCAGCTGTGTCGTGTACACAGAGTGATTTGGAGGTTTGGGATGGGGAGGCTGGGGAAGCTGAACCACAGGAATGCAGCACCAATGTGCCACTCACACAAAGGACCTGAGAGTGACCACCTGCCCGTTACAGAGAAGTTTTGGGGTGGAACTGTGTTGTTGCTGTACATCTGGAGAAAATGTTCTGTCTCGTACAGCACTGGAGAACAGTGCTGACACCTGAGACCAGGCAGGCTAACTGCACCACTAGGCCTGTTTTGACTCACTTCTCACTGGATTTAAATCCTGCTTCTCATGTGAATACTGGAATGTACTGGAGTATTCCACCCATTCGTGTCTGGTTGTACTTCATAGTCAGGTTTTGAACATGAACAATGTCCAAAATTAGTTTCTTAAAGGCCATTTTGTAGTAGTGATTGTGAACAGAACATAGAAGAAACCAAATTCAGGCACATTGGTATTCAGACCCAAGCAAAAAGTATTAGTGTACTCCTAAAAGTCATTGGCCTGATTTATGGCCTGAATTTTTATATTCCTCCAGGGTTTCAGTGATGACATGCTTGCCACATGCTGTCTGTTCAACACAGTTCTTTGTCTTTCTCAGAATTATTCTCTAAAAGTCAGCATTTGTGCAAACGAAAACTAAGGGAAGATTAGAAAGGCCAGGACCATGCCAGACCCAGCATACAAATCATTCAGCCAACATGCCTTATGTGTTGTCACCATTGGCACATCTGTGCCTTCTGCTTTCCACCCTCACTCACAAAATCTCTTTGTTTTCCCCTGCAATGTCAGGATGCTTCACGAAAATGCAGGAGCATAGGCTTGAGCCTGGGGTTCGCAGCAGCAGGGCTTCAGTGTTGATTATGAGCAATTCTGATGTTTTCCACTGATTACCATGCATGTTTCTCTCCTACACAACATCTAAAATGATCCTCATGTTTCTGTTGTCCTTTCTCCTAATGCAAGAGAAAAGGGCATTTCCTAATACTGAAAGGCAGATGAGGAACACTCTCCCCAGGCAAAGCACGAATAGCCTGTAGCCAACTTATTTCACAATATTCCTCCATGTCAACATCTTTCCCAGCTCCCCCTAATGATTATGTATCTGTACTGATAAGGAAAATACCCAGAGGTATCATAATGCCAACAGCTTTGGTGGGATATGTCTCCTCATTCTTCCTTCAAGGTACAAAACTGCTTCTCACTCAAGGAGACAAAAAAGGAACTATCTGTATACTCAGAATATTAAGTAACTGGAAACTTTGTATTTCTGTAGCACATCTGTAACCTCCTGTTACTCGAGGCAAAATACTGAGCTAGATAGATAAGTGTTTGAATAACAAGGTTATTGTTTATTAATATCATTAAAAAATGACCACTGGTGAGCAAGATGGAACAGTATTCAACAGCAGATCACTCAGTTCTGTTATAAATGCATGCCAACTGCTATGGCAGGCAGGAACAAGGTAGACAACTGCAATGCCAGTAAGTTTTGACACATTTTTCCCTGTTTTCTATTGTTTCTCTCTAAGTCCCATTAGTAATCAACAATTCAACAGTCTTACAGATTCCCTTACTAAGAGCAAGAACATATTTTAAACTTGAGTTGCCTGTTTCTTCTCAAGCCATCTACCAGAAGCAGAAATTTTACAGCTTTAAAAATACATTAATACAAAGCTGGGGGCAAGAGTTAATGACAGTCATCTCTACCTTTCTCTAAGTACTGACTGAACATGCAAGGATTCAGAGAAATTCTCACTTCTAACAGTATGCATCCTTCATTAAAACATGAGGAATGAGGTGTGTATCCTTTCTTTTCCAGAAAGACAGGCTTTAAAGGATTTAATATTGCAAAGGAGTCACAGGGTAAAATAACAATACTACCCTGCTTTCCTTAACTATTTCACCCCAGGTTGCCAGCACACCAAATATGCAGCTGCATTATCACAAAATCAATCAAAAAGAAATATAGAGGATTTTGAGGTCCTTCAGCCATTACTGCCACACAATAGGTGAATCAATGCCAGGGGGACTCGATGTGTGTGTCCATTTTCAGCATTTCCCTTGTGAAAAGCCCCAGATTTTAACTCTTGACTGCTTCTGAAATCTTGAGCATAAACATTCCTTTCTTAATAAATGTTTAAGTTCTTAATTATGGCTCGTTAAGGATATTATGATTCTATTTTTTTTTCTTACTTATTGACCGGTTAAAGCTGCAGACATAACAAAAGCTATTCTATGAATGACAACATATGACAAATGAAGAGATATGTTTTATGTTAAATGGCTTTTTCTCTTAAAGGATTTGTAAAAAATAAATAAATCTTTATCCTGTTTTTTGGAACTGACTGGAAGTTCCAAAGCTGCAGGTTTCTTTCCTGATGAGAAACAGTGAAGTTCACAGAACTAGACACCAACCACCCCTACACCATGTATTTAAACAATTTAAGTATTTAAGTGAACTACCATGTAAGTTTGATCATTTGAATCCATAGAAATTGTAATCTGCTCTGCACAGTGGCCAAACTAAATGTACATTACTAAATGCAGTTGGAGAAGCAAGGAAGGGTGATAAATCACCACCACAGCAAGGAAAACAGCCCCTTCAGCTGGAGGCACCAGCTTTCCAAGCCTTCTGCCAAAGGATTGCACCGTCTGGTGTCCCCAAAGTACTCTGATGTGCATATCCTCTAAAACTGCAACTCACTTAATGCAGGCTTGACAAAGAACTGAAGTAGACATCCCTGTGGAAGGCAGGCATGACACTGTCCGAGAGTATAGGGACATTTTAGACACTGTAAGAGTGTTTAATGTCTAAATCCCACCTTTCTCATTTTGCACTGGGAAGTTCAAGGATACCCAATAAACAAATCCTATCTCATGTTGTGCCCCTCCCAAAAGACTCATTCCAGTAAAGTTAAACAGCAGGATTAATAAAAATTGCATATGTTTCTTTTCATATCTTGCTCTGCAAGATACTTGCAATCACTAGAAGAGTCTAACCAAAATGGAACCTCTCTTACTTCTGCAGAGGCCGCACAGCTGCCCAGAGCTGCTCCAAGGATACCAAGGAGACACCTCAGATCCCACCAGATTACTGTCCAGCTGCAGGCTGACCTCCCACAATGTGGGCATGTAATTCCAGGCACATCCAACTCATCATGCAGCTGAGCTGCACTGATCTTGTTGCTTTAAACTTCTACACACGAGTCAGCCCAACCAACACAGGCAGCCTGGGAAAAGCTGCAGTTTGTACTGAGTAAGACAAAGGTGCTTTTCATGGCTTCACCAGCTTTGTTCTTCTCAGCCTCTGTTCCTTGCATTTCCTCAATCTTGTGAGCAACTGTGGGCCCAGCTCATGGCTACAACTTGTAGGCTGAGAGAGGAATTTCCCAATAGTTCAAATCCTGGAGCTGACAAACTTGCTCTATAAATAAGAGAACTGGCAGTTTTTCATCACGAGCTTAAATTAGGTTTGAGCACTCTGAAAAACCTCCTGTGAACCTGTAATACTGATAGGAAGTGCACACATTTACTGCTTGTCTAACCTAGCCCAAATTAACCTCCTCCTGCCCATCTAATTTTCCATCTGGAGGAAATTTTGGGACATTCTGATTCACACCCAGAAAAAAAAGGCTATAGTACTTCATCCCAGGCTTTGTCTCTGGCTTAAATGTTTAGATAATTGTGGAGGCATCTATGCCTCCTTGCTGATGTGTGTGCTGCAAGCATGTGCCCCGCACTACCCTCACACAACTCCCTTCCCAACCCCTTCCACCTGCTGCTCCAACAGAAATGAACCCATCAGACCCTCAGAGAGCATGAACTACCTTGTACTTCATTAAAAAAATCAGAATAAGCTGAAGGAGTAAATTTTCCCTCATGCCATGCAGGTTGGTGCTTGTTCACCATTGATGTAAAAGCGCCAGATCGAAATCTCTCCTCCTCCTCCACCTTGAAAGAAATCTCAGTATAAACACAGACTTCCAGCAACACTATCCTGATTGTTAAATTACATTTTCATTTCTCCTGTTGGATTTCTCTACTTTTTTATTTTTTTACAATTATCCAATATATTTGGGAGCAGAATTTTAATGTCTGCTGTCTGCAGGTCTGACACCTTCTTGTGGTACATCTTGGGTAACACACACCTAAAAGGCACCATCTGCAGAAAACATGCCCCCACAAACAAATATTGACAGTACATTAAAATATATTTGACTGCCCTAGTGGGAACAGTCAGAGGCCACCTGGTTCTTCACTGTAGAAAAAAGAAAAAAAAAAAAAAGCTTTTTCTTCTATCGATCAATCTCTGAGCATATGCAGCCTAATTTTTTTTCCCCTTTTTTAGACTGAGGTTTACTCTCAAGTGAAGGACTCGGCTATTGCTAATAAAGAGATCAATGAGAGCATCACCATATCCTTTTTTAGCTGCCTCTGGCTCTATGATTTCCAGAGAAAGCAACTTAACAGGCTTTTTCTGTCTTAACCTTAAGGTGAACTCTCTAAAAATATCAGAAAGGTATAACATTTCCTGTGTATTCTTCCATATTCTGTTGAGAGTTTTCATATTCAAGAAAGATACTTTAAATTTTTTTTCATCTCCTATTTAGATCCCTTTCCAGTGAACACACCCTCAAATGAAATGAAGGATTTTGTATATTCTTAAACTAATAATGGGCTTCTTATTTCCTGTTAGTATTAAAACTTGCATCTCCTTGAGCTTATTTACTGGAAAATTTAGTTCATATATTCCTTTATAGAGGTTAGGCAACCTCAGCAAACATGAATTTTACCTCTTCACCCTCTACTGTTTGTGGATTTTCTTCCAGAGGTAATATCTCAGCTGCTGGCACTATATCCTTATCCAGCTTGAAATTAATAAATATCACATTTCCTTTCATGCTGGCAGGTCTCTAAACTTTTGCTGCAATATTGACAATGATTCTTATGATACATTTTATGTTGCTACGATCCTCAGATCCTGCATGAAAACCCTTCCAAAGCAAATCAACACAATTTACTTCTTGCATGTCGCTGCCTGGGGTTGAGTGGTTTGATAGCTGTGCTGAATATTTGCAGTCTCAACCTCAGAACTGAGTCTGCCTTCCTGTCCTGGGTCTGCTTTATGATTTTGATTCTCTGTCGCACTTGTTGCACCACAAGAGTCTTAAGCCTCCACATGGTTCAAACTGTGGTGTGTTATTCACTTTTCTCAGTAACTTTTTTCATTTATTTCACATTTATATTTACTCAGGCATGGAGTTTGGGTCAAAATTTACCAATCTTAATATTTATTAGTTGATTTGTAGGCAAATTTTTGCAGAAAATGATTTTTTCTCATGATCCAACACAAAGACATAATCTTGTCCTTATTGATGAAAGTGTAGTAAATGTCCATCTTTGGAGCTATTTGAAAGTCAGTTGTACAGATCCAGCAGCAGCCTGATCTAACTTTGGACTAGATAGCCTCCAGAGACCCCTTCCAACTTAATTATTCTATGAATACATAGCATTAGTATCTTATCCTTATAATACTGATTTTATTATGGTAATTTGCTCTCTCTTGGGAAGTTTGGCTGCAGAATGAACCATTAATCTGGTGCTTATGAAACCACCAGACAACAGGAATTGCCTAACCTTCATAGCAAAAGCACAGATTCTGTAAGCTTCCCAGCAGTTTTTACAACTGCAGATGGTAAATACCTTATTCTTCTTTTTTCCTGCCTAGGGAAGGACTGCTGCACTAACTGTGTGGTGGATCAGTGCTCTGAACATATGGTCCCTAATCCCTACATGTTGTTTGCAATCATCGCTCTTTAGGTGGCAAATCACTTAATAAAATCCAAGTGAGTAAAGAAAATACATGTGCCAGCAAGGAATATTTTCTCTTGAGGCCTGTGTGTTTCTCTGTAGCCACCCCTGGAGCAGGAGCTCCAAATCCACACAGTCCTGTGTCCACAGAGCCCTGCTGAGTCAAACCAAGCATTACCTTCCCTTCAGCAGTGCTCTTCTCCCACGCCCTTCTCACTGGAGCTTTCTGGCCCTGCTTGCCAGTGTTTTGGGATGCTCCTGACTTTCCTAGCAGAAGGCTTTTTCAAAAGGAAAGGAAGTATGAAGACTTCTCTGAGTGACACAGACCAAGAGTCAGCTGGTGACAATAGACCCACACATTGCTCACTCATGGATGGAAGATGCTACAGCCAAGTCTAATTGGAAAACAATTGCCAAATTGATTTGGCAACCACAGCAGCTTCTGTCAGACACCAACACATCACACATTACTCACCACCATCTTCTAGTCCGTGTGCAGCATGATTTAATCCCTCTCCACACACAGGAGTCCAGGGTTCTGAATGTTTCTGCTGCAGACAGACAGAGGAGCTTGCTGCTGCTTAGGGCACAGAGCAGGCACTGAGTCTGAACTGACTGGAGCAGTGTAAGAGAGACAGACTGCAGCCATCATTCCTACTCTCCCCTGTCACCTAAACACATAAGATTAGTCAATATGATTTTCTGGGGTGATGAGTTTGATCATATTAATAGATTTCAGCTATTGGAAATACCATTCCTTTAACTGTCCAGGTTTCAAAGGGGTGATATTAGGCAAGGAAGAATTAATGTAGCAGAAAAAAAAGCAGAAGGAAACACGGGAAGGGAAACCACACAGCTGCAGAAAAGGCAACACTGCTTCACATACATTCCAGGGAAAAGACAATGGAAGTGTGACCAGCATATATGAGGAGAGTCTTTATGCAGCTAGGAAATCACCTACGTGAAACATAAAACAAAGCCTGAAAATCCAAAGGCATAAAAGTAAAGTAAATTTTGCATAACATGTCAGTCCTAAGGCTTGGTAAGTAGAAATCTACTGAAACTGATTTAAAATAAAGAGCTTACTTTGAACTCTGGATGAAGTCAGAAAGGTAGAACACAAAGTGCTAACATTGCTCAGGATGGACCATTTTCTACAGCCAGCTGGCATGGGCAAAGGGATATAGAATTATTGAAATGAGGATCAAAATTTAATCCATGAGGCTCACCATTCTGTACTTTTATGGTTTAAAATCATAGCCTTCATAAATTTTATTATATTTGAAGACCTTAATTCAATCCTTATCATCTACTGGAACTCACTTTACAGTTAATAAACTTTCTAATTGGAGAAAGAAAAATCACATCTATTTTTGTATGTTGCTTAAGTGATATAGATCCTATGATTAGCAAAAAGAAAATAGCTGAAACAAGTAATCGTGAAAAGCTTATGAACTGAGACACTCTGTTCAGACTACCTGGTAAATAAATTGTCTGAAAAAATTGCTGTAGATGGAAAAAATCAAGATTTGTTTGAGAAGGACCTGTAAACAAATACAGGGCTAAATCTGCAGTGACCCTATCAACTTCACAACCTTGGTATATCCCACAATTCCAGAAAGATGACTGTACAATATTTCTAGGTGACATCCTAGAAATACAACAAAACCATTTTATTTCATGTGATCTACAGTGGGGAAGTGATGCACAATAATTGGTTACCACAGGACTTATCACAAGCTCACGATTTCAGCTTCACAGGGAATCAACTGCTACATCAGATATTACAGGACTGTGATGGTGTAAATCTTCTGCAGAACTGGAGCACAAGCTCAGTATGTTACACAGGATCTGAAGTTACCTATGAAACTTTTACAATGGCACATCAGCTTCTTCCCTTGCTATTCCCAGTGCCGCACACAGACAAATTTTAGCTGACATATTTCAGAAAGGACTGGGCAAGTCAGTCCTATGTTGAGTTGATGAGTACATTACTTACATGGCATATGCCAGCTGAAAAAGCTTGTTTATGCTGCAATGACCTTTTATCTCTAATTGTTTTTTTATAATCTTTGGGGTATTCTTCAAAGATCTTTGGCTTTTGCAACTGTATACAACTGCCAAATTGTTTAAATGTGTGGCCACTTATTTTGTGGCCAATTAAGGATAAGCAGAACTCCAGAGTGCATGAAAGCTGAGTTAAAATGTAAAGTTATTCAATCCACCTTCTGAAAATGTAACAGTCATTTGAACCTATTGCTAACTCTTTGTTCCATTTCAGGTTCCTTTGCATCCTACACACAGTTTATGTTTTACTTTCCTTCCTAAGTATGAGGAAAGGGAAGGGAGGGAGGGAGTAGCACAAGAAGAATTGTAGAAATATATTGTGGAAAGTCCAAAGGGATTACTTCAATAACAAATAATTTCTTCAATCATTTTTAATCAAGCAACAAGAACTAGTGATAATTCTCCATGATTTTCTAATAATTGTCCATCCTGAACTGATGTTAGTCTCCAGATCAGTTCTCTTTTAGGAAAGAACCTTGTAAGCTCTTATTTCTCCTTGACAAACAGTGTGAAATATGTTAATTTCTATAGATTAATTTTTTCAATAAATTTAAAACCAATGACATCACAGTGTGAGTGTAATCACTGCAGGAAATTCCAGTCTCTCTGAAAACCAAAGGTCCAGCTCCATCTATCCATATGTTCAATGTTCTAACACAAAACTTTTACTCCAATACAAAATTCCAGAAAGCCTCAACTTTCTCCTCACCAGCTTTCACCAGTTTTCTATTCAAATGATGTCTTATATTTTGCAACTATCCAATCTTCAGCACACTATTTAAAGTCCTTTAGTATCCTGACATCCATGGGCTTGCTGACATAAAGAATCCTGCAATTAACAGGCAGGGACAGAAATTTAAAAATATGAAAACTCTAAGATCTTCTATCATGTGACAAAGACGCAATTTTGTCCTAACTAATTAACACTGACACTGAGTGTGGGGCACAGTAGCTAAATTGCAAGTTGGTTTGTTTGTGTTAATTGCTCTGTTAGCATTATTTATCTGTCCCGAATTAATTTAAGCAAGAACAGTTTTTTTTTCCTTTGGATTTCAATGAAGACTGTATTAAATATAGCTGCTTTCATTTCCTTTGCCACTTTTCCTTGATGTTGCAAAAAGACCAATTTGAAAAGAGAGAAGAACACAGTAAATTTTGACTCAGTGTGAGATGCACTCACAGTTGGATCCTTTCTTTTATATTTCTCATAAATGCACAAGTATGTTGCCTCCTGCATTTTCCTAATGACAGAAATTTAAAGTCCTAGACAACAATTAACACTACAGGGGCAAGAATAGTGCAATTTTATTACCACAGAAAAAAACTCAAAAGCTGGTTTTAAAGCTGTACATTTTTCAAGTTTTCTTAATTTCAGTTTTTACCACTTTTGCTTATCATTCATCAAAAAAACCTCAGAGTTCTCAAGTTATTGCTGAGTATATCAGATCATTTTTTAATTAAGTATGAATAATAAATAGTGAGAATGGTGATATTCTTTGTTGACATCATATTGATAGGAGTAGCATGTTGACAGAGGATGCTGAACCCAGGCAGGTTAAATAATTTACTCAACCCCCCACATGGAAAAAGTGGCAAAAAAGGTTGTGGGTGATGTTACCAGGCTGTTCTGCAGAACAGCAGTCAGTTTGGAGAAAAACTGTGAGGACTAGAGAAATCTGCACAGACAGAATGCAAACAGACCTCACAACTCCCATCAGCTGCAGTAAATTTTCTGACATTTTATGAGCTGATACTGTGGAATGTCCAGTTAACACTTTGACCTCCAGTGGAGCAAAATTAAAACATAAAATCCACATCCAAATTAACAAGCTCCTGTTCAGGCATTTCTAGCTGAAGGGGAGGAAGAGACACCACTAAGCTTTTGGGTTTGGTGCAGGATTGTTTGAAAGATCAGGACAGGGTGGTGCTGTCCAAATGGGGTGAATTAGCTGCCTTAGGGATTTAGTGAGTGAATTAGTGAAGAAAAATATCATGTGTCCCTTTTGTTTCTCTTTTTTTTTAATGAAAATAAGTAATGCGAGATGAAAATTTTATGAAGAAAAGAGGTTTACATTTACCGTACTAAAGACCTTAATAATAAATATGGATGAAGATATACAATTTTTTAAGGAATTAAGGAGGTGGTGGATGCACTCAAAGCACATTCTCCACTCAGACTCCCCTTGATTTAAACATTGCTACAAGAATCACTGAGGAGATAACAGATATCTCTCAACTAAAGAAAATTACAGGGAGATCATCACAAAAAACCAGCCTCAGCACAGAGAGATATCATTATTTTCAGGCTCTAGCAATCTGCAGACCCTGCTCAAAAGAAATATAGCCAGAGTCAGACCTAATTTACACTAGTGGAAATCCATGTTGAAGCAAATAATTTATTTTAACTAATTATTGTGAATGGGGGTTGGACTGCATTCCAGAACCTATAATTTTTCCTCACGCCTGAAAAATGTAGTCTAGTGGTATTAGATATCACAAGACTAGTACCTTATAATTCTCTAGGAGACTGGAAAATGAAGAAAAGTGTGTACAAAAAGAAATTACCAACTTCTAGCCTGGAGTGTGATTGGCAGATGGACAGCCACCTCCAGCTCCACACTGTCTCTGGTGCACTAAGCTTCTCCTCTGGAAGCTGTACAAATCCATGCATTCATAAGACAGCAGTTGTTGCAAACCCATCTCATTAACTATGAAAGATATCAAGTCATGAGGGACTTCAGGAGAAACCAAGATTTTTAAAATAAAATTTAGGGGAAAATACATACAGTGGTGGTTTTTAGGCATCAGTTTGCAGCTGTTTTAGAAAGCTAAACAAACATGCATATTCCTAGATATGTCAAGGAAATCCCATTATATTCCCTTATAAATAAGGGAGAAGTAAGCAACAGCCACATTCCTCTTCCACACACTTTTCTGCCCTTCCTAATATTAGTGCTGAATCTGCTTAGAGTACCACGCAGGCCAGTACATTACTATCAACAATATGCTACAGTTTGACTCCCTGAACAAGCAAATCACTACTTCAATCCGTGTTATTCTTAGTAAGAAACACTGTGTTGTTATTGTTTTGTCTGCTTTTGTAACTTTTTACATTCCCAGCAGCAGCAGAACAGGATGTATTAGTTAAACAATATGAATGATTTGCCATTTCTTAGGAGCTATTACAAAACCTGAATTTTGACGTCCTTAACCGAGCTTTGCCCAAGCTCAGGGACCTAAAGTGCTTTCAAATTGCACCAAACTCTATTCATACACAAAGCTTCACAGAGAGCAGCATAAAAATCTCTACCACCACTGCAGCTCGGCTGAGCAGCTTTTCACTGCTCACACCAGCACTGCATGGTAGTTGTAAGCACCAAACACTGAACAGTATATACAGTGAAGCTGTACAGGGAGCTTAGGGGTGCAAAAGAACATCGATGATGAGCAATGCCTACAGTCAAGGTCTTTTATCAGGCTCCAGATTCAGTTGCTTATAATTTTGCCATTGATTCGGAGGTTTTCTGTCCCAGATGCCTGTCTTAAGTTAAAATATCAGATCAAATGTTTTTCTCCATTCCCAGAACAAGGGTATTACCAGTGGGTAGAATTGGCTTCAGGGTGGTCTGAGAAATCACCTCTCCAACAGGCTTCCATTACCACTGCAGCAACCAATGCTTGCACCAGCAGCTACTACTGAGTAACAGGCATGATTAGGTATGATAAGGCAATTAAACCTTCAGGTTCGCAGATCTGACCACAAGAATATTCCCACCGGTGCCATGAGCATAAGGAAAATATGTAACACTTGGGCCAGACATTATTCTCATCTGTTTTGTTGTTAAGCTGAATGGAGTTTTTGAAAATTAGCATGAGAGGGGCTACTGAGGTGTTGGAAATTACATTGTTCCTGTGAAAACTCAAAGGTCAACCAAAACTACAAGGCTTCAAAGAAAATCTTATTTGACATAAAATTTTGAAGGTCCTGGGTAAAGAGTGGAGACAATCTCAGGAGGGATCCATCTGGGGAAGGAAGCACCAAGGACTCAGGGTGTTAAGGGCTGCTCGCTGTGGTCCCTCAGACACATTCCACGCACTTCAGAGAAAAGGTAACCAAGATCTCACAGCACAGAGAAATCTGTTTGGGAGCAGGGAAGAACAGGGAAAATACCTGGGGAAAGAAAATAAAAGGTAATCTATTAGTAAAGTGGAAGAGAGAGCTGGGTTTTGAGAGAGAGCAAACAAAAAGAGAAGGTCTGGAAGCAGGAAACTGGAGGCCAGGTGGGATGGCAGCGAATGAGTTGGAGGCAGGGTGGTGATGGGGACCAGGGCAGGATCCTGCAGTGATGGGAGGAGGGGGCAGAGCAGGACATGCAGCACAGAACACTCCTCCGAAACCCCAAACAAGAGACACTTGTTCTGAATTTCTTTATTCCTCTTCTGTACTGTTTTTCTCAGCCAGGCTGGAAAAAACAGAAAGTGTGTCGTACCACACCATATGGGCCTATCCTGAGGGCCAGTCATCTGAAATCCATCACAAAAGTGTGAGCTGAGCAAGTGACTGGGAGCTGCATCGCATGATTATGCCTCGTGAGGGTCTGCCATCACCGAGGCACTCAGAATATTAATGGATTTTACAATGGCTAGAAGACAAACAAGGATGCATTTATGTTGGCAGACCGTAGGAATAAGTCCATACATATTGTATGACTGAATTTCTGTGTATTCAGTTTGGTGGGGGTTTTTGGTTTTGTTAGTTAGATGGTTAGGCATTGAAAAACCAATACTAAAAAGCTAAAAGACGTATTCAGTAGTTATCTGTACATGGAATGAACAAAGGCTCCAGTTGGAGAAAAGAGCACGTGGTCCTAGGCAGTAACATCCTGCATAAATCCAAAGTAGCTGAATTTATTTTGCAAAATAAATTTAGTATTGGCTTACCAGGTAATGGAGTAAGGGAATTATGCAAACTGTGGTGCACAAGCCACAGGGACCATCTCATCACCTCTCTTACAAAGCAGACAGTTTTTTAACTACTGCAGGAGGAAGTTAAAAGCTCATTTTCAGAGTCAGTGCACCACAGTTTTAAGCATTTCTGGGAATTGCTTCTCTTCTTCAAAGTCATCTTATGGTGTAAGGAGCAGTGGCTCCAGAGATACAGGAACAGAGTGGCCTGCAAAACCAGGCATCTCATCTCCAGCCTGGCAGATCTGGTTTTAAAAGTGCCAATCTAAATGCTGAAGCAGATGTAGAGTGGCTTCTGCAAAACATCACAGGACCCAAAGAGGCTGTCTAGTGCCACAGGAGACTGCAGAGCAGAAAGTTATTTTTGGAACTATTCCTTCTTCTGCAGTATATAATTACTTTTGGTTTCTTCAACTGCTTCCATAAGCAATTTCTCACTAGCACGGGGTTTGCTCTGTCAAATAATATATTTTATCTACCTATCTCAGGCCTGCTTTTGCTGGTTTTCAGAGCAGAGAACCGCAGGGGATCTCCTGAGCTAGTGTAAGTTCTTATCTTATTGTGGAACTAATTTCACTGATGGTTCAAAAGTGAAGACTACTTGAGATTTGGCATTTGGGGCATTCTTTGACAACTACAAACTGATGAGCTCAGAGAAACCACCATCCAGAAAAATAACTCAATATAAAAAAACCAAAAACAATGCAAAACCAAAACCACAAAACACAAAATCAGGGATTTTTTTTCCTTTAAAACATCATTTGGCCTTCTTTCATGCCCATGAGCAAAATTTAGGAATACAGTCAAACATAAGTGCACAGCTCCCACTGAAGTTTGTAAGGAGTTTCATATGCTTAGCGATGTGTAAATAATTTTCTGTGAGCCTCTTAATGTTTATTTGCAGACATGCTAGAATCTTTATGACCAGTATGCACATATATTATTGCATCTTATTATAATATTATTATATTATTGCATCTTATTTTTCTTCAAATGCAAGTTGATCTAGAGAATGAAAATGGTAACAGAAGTTAGCAAAAACGGCCTTATTTTGCACTCTTGCAATGCAAACACAATTATTACAAAAACTGAATCGTGAACTGATGCTTTCATAAATGATGAGATTATTCCCTCTTAGCCCTTGAAAAATGATTGAATAAGTACCATTTGAAAATGTGTCTATGCTGCATTTCCAGTTATTTTCTTTTGTCTCTTTAAATCCCTATTGACTCTAGCATCATGACCACGCCAGGCATGCTAGGAATCACTGTCATCCAATACGGGTCCTGACAGTTGGTCTTTGGAATATGTACTTACTATGGCAATAGTTTAATGATTGCTTAAGATATGAAAAAAATTTGAACATTTTATAGTATCATCATGCCATCTAGAGGTGGCATATCACCGAGGCTCCTGCTCACCCTCATGCCCAGGGCAAAGCAAAGTAGTTAGAGGAACAGTGGGATGGAGGCCTTTGAAGACAGCCTTTCACGAGGACAGAGATAGTGCCATATGGCACGGACCCCATGCTGGGGACTGTACCTGGTCACTCAGGTCCCATGGAGGGTAGCAGTGGCAAGAAACCCTCCTACAAGGCGTACCTTTGGGGCTTCTGGTTCTGCACAACTTCTGATCCCAATTAATAATACTGATTTCTTTCTCACTCTTCACATCCCATACAAACCCACACAGCTGGTCAGACATCAGCCTGTCCAGCTGGATCTGGTTAGGAACAAGGAATACCAATCAGCCAGCCCTGCACATACACCCTGTATTGAGTCAAGGCTCAAGTCTGTTCTGGGAACCTCAGTGCCAAGACTCATAATCAAAAAAAAGGCAAATATGCAGTTATGGCGTTGCCTTTCCCTGGTCTTGAAATTAAAGCCAAAACACAGTTTATGGGGAAAAGGGGTTTTTACCTCCGTATTTATTTCAGGATCCTTGGGTGCAGAATGCCCTGAAATGCACACACCACCCCCACACACCGAAATGCACACAATTATAGGCCTTGTGAATTAGCATATCTATCAAAGATTCCTCAATGAGAGGCTTGAGTGAACTCCTCATTCTGAGGAACCTTCCCCCTGGATGGGCCTATCTGAGTTTACAAAATGTGTTCTGGAGAGGACCTTGGTGTCTGGGGCTCCCAGGATGTTTGGTCTCCTGGTTTAACAATGCCGTGGGTCTGAGCTGAGTTATCCGGCTTGGAAAGTTACAAGTATGTGGGCTAAAAGCACTAAGAATACATAAAAATATATAAAAGGGTATACAAGAGTGGTATAAAAGAAAAGGCCAAAAATCATCCCGGCATCAATGGAGAAAGTCACTAATTTCAGTTAACTAACACACTCTTCAGTTACAGCTCCCATTACAGAAAGAGACCAGGAGGAATGGAAAGCTCAGCAACATGAAGTACACCATTTGCAAGACACTGTCCATCTGGGACACGAAGCATGGACTTTCTACATCCAAACAGTCCACGTCACCAGCTGCAGAAGAACTGTGGGCCCATTTGCTATAGTTTTGTGTCTGGCACTGAGAGGTGCATGAACTCTGCCTGAGATCGCCTGCAGGGCTCTTATCTCCCTGTATTTACCTTTGATCTCCCGTGCACCGACCTTCATCCCAGTTAGTGCCTAAACTGATGACAGAGACACTAACAGATCCTTTCTCCATTACTTAACTTCTTCTTCTCATTAAACATGTGGAAACATAATATTTGAGGCTGCTCCAACAGATTAGGTTGCAATTAGGCCGTGGGTTTCAGCACTATTAGTAAAGGACCGGAAATGCTCTTTCATGAGACTCATTAGGAAAAAAGTTAAGCATCCAAAAACCCATTGCTTATTCACAAAAGAAAAATAAGCAACAGACAATCTGTTGCTTTTCTACCCAGCTCCACTAGAAACTGTGCTGCATCTACATTCACCTGCCTATGAAGTCCTACAGAGGAATAAACACTGTAAGGATCAATGCTGTTCAAAGCAGTAAGATGAGTCAAGTCCATTTCAAAAAGGAAATTTTAAAACGAACAGCCAGCCTTGCATTCACCACATGCTCCCCATCTGTCTTGACCCCTTAATTTCCCAATACTTCTCCTACTTCCCTGAAATAACAGAGCTCTGAACAGGAATCAAGTACCTCTCATATATAACTCAGGCTGGAACCAGCCCCAGAAAGTCTCTAGCCCAACTTCCTGCTCAAGGAAGGATAAAGGCGAGATCAGAACAGCTTTCTTAGAGTATTGTCTAGTAAGGGTTTGAAAACCTGCAAGGACAGAGACAGCACAACTTCTATTGCCAAACTCTTCCACAGCTCCACTGTCCCTGTGGAGAGCCAGCTTCTCACTGTGTCCAGTCTGGATCAGGGCTGTTCAGCTTGCACTGTCCCATCCTCCCCCACACATCCCCGTGATCGGGTGGCTCTGAGTTTTCATAACCTCCTTGTCTGGTCCAGGGGAGTTTGGTCCTCCCTGAAGCCGTCCTGTCTCCCAGCTGGACTAGTGCCAGTCTTTCAGTCTCTCCCCACGGGACTAGTACAGTTCATGTGTGCAAATTTTCTCCCTAATAAGGAGCGCGAAAGTAACGAAGACATGAAAGAACTACTGACGAGGAGGCTGCAGCTGGAAACTGGCAAGAGATACATGGTTATGTTCAGTTGTGATTCTCAACTTTTACCTTTAGGTGATTCTTGTCCTGTTTTTAAGGATACAAGAAGAGTAAATTAAATAAGGGTATTACATTGCAAAACTACAGAGAGAAACAGAAATATCTTTTCCCTGTAGCAAAAATCTATTGCTTGGTTTACTTTGTGCATCCTACTACATAGAAAACCTATGGCTGAATTTGCTTTACTGTCTGCTGTTATATTCCTACATCTAAAAGAACAGAAGAAGCAAACGTCAGCATTGAAAAATAATATGAAAAATAAAATCTCAGCTCAGTGCCCTTGCAAAACAGCATCAAAGGCATTCTGGAAACAATCCTCATCAATAGAAATATATGTCAAAAATAGTAATTAGTATTGTAATTATCCTACAGCCTTGGCATCTGTCTTATATAAGCATTTAAGCACCAAGAAACCAGGTCAGCATGACTTCAGTTGACACAAATATATGAGATGGAAAGAAAAAACCAAAACTCAGAAAAATATCAAACTAACTACATCTGCTTTCACTTGGACACTGATGTGCTACAGGGGACCCTGATGTTGTCACCAAGCTCCCAACAACATCTGTGTGCATTATCCAACAATTCCTCCAATGTAAAATTCATAAGCTCTTTTGGAAGCAGGAGTTACTCCACTGCCAGTCATATCTCTAAACAAAAACCAGTCATTCCCACTGTGCTTTGTGCTGCATTCAGAGTTCTTGGAGCACTAAGCACTCATGTCCCCTGTCCTGGGGACTAGAGTGGTTGAAAGGCCACCGTGGGCTTCACCAAGGAGGCTCTCTGCCCTTGCCATCGTGGACATCCTGACCCATAGGCTGTGGAAATTGAACTGCTATCGACAGGTGTGGCTCAACCTCTCTGAGACACACTTGTCTCCCCCAGCAGAGAAGTTCCCATTGATGGGAATCAGTGACTGTAGCATCAAAGCTTGCAGCCCAGAGGAGCAGGGGTAGATGGACTCTGATTTGGGTTTACCTGAAGCTGCCCTTCCTCAGTCCATGATTGCCACAGTCAGAAGGTGAGGTAGGCTTTGCCTTAGCATCCATATTCCATTTTGGATTTCCTCTGTGGGCATATGCACATGTGATGCTGAGCCAGGACCCAGTTAACTTTGGCTAGTGTGGATAATTTAAAATCTCCTTTTTGCTGTTTACTTTCTCTAAAGAGAAAGAACAAGATAAAAGATAAAAATAGCACCAGATCTGATGCCACATCAGTTTTTTCCTTTTTCCAGTCTCAGAAACTTTCAGTCTTTTAGAAATGCAAAACCAGATTCTTTAGAGAAATAATAGCAATAATAATTTTATGGGAACTCATATAACTAAATACACTATTCTTATTCATAAATGTTTCTAAAAACTACAAATCTGCTGTAAAATATTGTAGGTTGAGGCTATCTGCTTTAAAAAGAAAAGTTAAGCCTTTAATCTCTCTATTTTTTTTCAGGTGAATTAATTTGCTTTCTTTAGAGATTGTCAGATGCTCAGCTCCCAGTGTGGAGGTGAAATTTTCTAAAAACTAGGCAAAAGACTGCTCAGTTTGCCTTGTTTCCTGAAAATCAGCTGCTTTTTCTGAGGAACACTGAGAAATCACGTCCTGAGACCTCAAAATTGTCAGTAAAATTTGAGAAGGTTTAGGTATATTTATTTATATTTATATTCATATTTATATTTATATTGATATTTATATGAAAGATATTCTGCATGTGCATATGAAACATGATCTATTTATTAGAAAAATGATAAATTTATTAGAATGCGAATGTATACTTCTCAAGACAATTCATGGTCCTTATGCTCCCATAACAATGGAAGCTCATTTAATTTCAGCTTTTACAGGATAGGCAGTTACAGTGTTTGGTTTCCTACTCCATGAGCTAATGCTAAGCTTCTCAGCAAGTGCCTGCCTTGTGAGTTAATCTTGCACTCATTATCCGCACCAGCAAAAATACACCCTTGTGACTGAAAGAAATAGCATCTTACCAGAAAACAGAAAAGAAAAGCAGCTGCCCACTGTGATGAGAGAAAACAACCTGAGCATGATGTTCCTTGAGGATCTCTTCGAATTAATACATAATGACAACCATCAAGAAAACAAAGATAATGTCATAAAAGACTAATAGTGAGAGGGTGTAGTAATATCTGAAGTAATAAAACTGTGTTTCTGACAAAAGCCTAAATAAAGGACCTACTAACACAATCAGGGAAAGAATTAGTGGGACTGGATTTCTTTCTAAGCAATCCCACGCTTTTTTGCTATAATGATGAGCAATCAGTTGAAGGGAAAAAACAATTACCCGAGCCCTTATATGGTGCAGCAAAGGATTTATAAAGAATAATTTGCATTCACAGAACAAGGAGGCTAGTGGGAAACCCAGATTGTTTCAATATGCACCACCAGACTCTCTTACTAGCTAATGTGCAAGTCTTTTATTCTTTGTGATTCATCTTCCCGTGCATATCATTCACATTAACTATCACCAAAGAGCTGAAAGCACAGAGATCCAATGGAAAAACAGCCCAGACTCCCAGGCTTGCAACCTCTACTCCCTGCTGCTTGTCCTGACCTGCCCTGCCCTGCTGCCTTGCACAGGAGAGCACCACTCTATACAGTACTGATTAAAGGCAAGCTCTTCTGTGTCTCACAAAGCCAAAAAGAACGTCATTGACACGGTCATTGGTACCTATGACTTTTGCTCAAGTGGCTGCACTGAAGCTCTGCTCTGCTGGCAGGAGACAGGACAGCACCAAGAGGTGCCCAGCCCTCCCTGCCTGCCCTGCCTCACGTCCCACACCACGCTCACAAAGCTCACCTCTGCCTTCGAGCTGAACTAAGACCCACATGCTCATGACAGTGTCAGCTGTGGAGACGTGAGCATTTTCTTTGACTCACTCCTCATCTTCTGCATGCTGCACTCCTCCTCCTCGTCCTCAGCCTTTATCACAGGCTCCATCCTCCAGCAAAGCTGATAGCGTGTGTAAAGCAAACCGCCAGCAGCTCACCAGCTTGGCAGCTCTCTCACCAGTTCTCAGGCAGGAATCAATATAAGTACAGTCTTTGGCTTCTGCATTTATTGCTGATATGGTAGAATGTTAAAGTCCAACTTTTATTCATGGAGAGTGCTGATAGATACAAACTTATCTTTGTACTGTCTGTTGCTATGCGTACAAGAAATATAATTTATCAGTGCGAGAAGAGTAGTCCCTGAAAATGTCTTGCACTGAACTATGGCATTTTTCTCAAAACACACCTTTTACACCTGTCTCATCTACACTGTAATCCTTTAATCCCTGCAGAATGCTTTCCATAAGAGTTATATCCATACAAATAAAAACACCTCTTTGCAGAGAGTGATATGAGTGAAAGAGTAATATCAGGAAACAGAAAGTAGTGCAAAAGTGCTCAAGAAATGTTGCTATATTCCTGTCAGGAGTGGCTAAACTCATTAGCTATTCCCCCTGTAATGTGTCAGGTCTAACATGCTGCAACACTGACCCATGAGTGAGACCCAGAAGGAGAGAAAAGCTCTGTGTTATGGGTGTCAAATATGAGGTCTGAGTGTTTGCATACAAAGCCAGAAGACAGAACTTTCCAGAAAGATACTCCTTATTGCTACAGTTGCTTGATTTTTCCAAAGACGCTTTCATTTTTACTATTCTGCCTTGGAAAACTGCCCATAGCCATTCCCCTGCAAAGTGGAGAGGCTGCCTCTAGTAAAGCAAGCTCTTCTACAAACACCACACAAGGGCACTGAGCTTCAGATGTGTCCTCTATTCCTTGCAGTCACCAGCTCATTACCTCTCTGGAGGTATCCCATCCTACTTGGTGGTAAGGATCAGTCCTCTTCTTGAAGAGGGTTGCTGTAGGAAAAAACCAAAAAAGAGATGCTGTGTCAGTGTTTCACTGCCCCATGGGTAGAGAAGGGGCATTTGTCTGTAGGGGGAAACCCTGCAGGGCTGCCACTGCACTGACCACATCTGCAGTGCTGCAGCCATGCAGCTCCCACCTGGGCTGGACAGGCACCAGCTCAGGCCCCACAGCACCACAGGAACCACTTTGCCCCCAGAACCTTCATCCAGGTCCTCCTTGGGGGTCCTGATTTTTAAGAGCTAATTTCCCAATTTTTATCCAGTACAAACTGTGTGCAAAGAGCTACTGTGCAGTCAGAAAAGAGGCATGGAAGAATGGACATGGAAGAACAAAAATCCTACATTTTAGTGTGCTAGACTGCTGAAAGAGACATCACATGAGTAGGTGATTTGGCTGGTTTTTCCTTTGATAACACATAAATAAAATTAACAAGTAGATTCTTTGTTCATTCCAAAGACATCTTTTATTTCAGATTTACTACAGTGTCAGTACAGAGACAAATTTTGTTATGATGTTCTCCAGCACAAAGTTGAATAATTGAATTGTCAGGCAAGCAACCAGTTGAGATCCTTAAAAAATATTTATAACTGTCAAACAGTTGTAGAGTTTTCAGTACTCATTTGTTCCCTCTTTAAGGCTTTCAGATCATTCAAATTGAGTTAGACATTATTATTTTAAAGGATGTTTCTAATACGTTATTATATTATCTCTACGAAATTAAACGTTCTTCAGTCAAGGCAAGGTTGTCAGCTTTTTAGAACCACAGATATATGTATTATGCATTGATATCAATCACAGCAGAGGTTTCCACATTTTTCTTCTCAAAAGAAAACAGGTACACACATGTCCTTTATTATTCTCTTCTCTTTTGATGCTTCTTCTACAGGAACTACTTTTATATCTTAACAATTGCTAAGTGTTTAAGTATTAGAAACCACTCTGGCCTGCCTAGGCTACAAGTAGGAGCCAAATTTCCCACACATTAGAAAATAATGCTTCCTTAAACAGAGAACTGCCAACACAAATCCAAAACCTGGTGGAGATGGAGACTGAAAAGTTTACAAAGGCATTTGGCAAAGTACTACTGAATGCAGCAGCACAGAGTGGGACACGGAGATGCAGGAGGCGCTCACCAATTATGCAGTCATTATACGTATGGCTAAACATCCTGCTGGAATCTCCTTGGGGCTACCTTCACCCTCGAAGCAGTCGTGTCTCCCCTGCCCACTGCTCCTCTGAACAGAGAGGATGCCGGACGTGCCTCTCTGCAGGCGTAGGAGGAATCAAAGGCAGCCCACGCCTCCAGGGCTGCGGGGCCAGCCCTGCCCGCTCCCGGGCAGCCCTGCTGGCTGTACGGCACTCCTTGGAGCCGCTGGGTGTTCTCCACAAACAGCCTAATTAGGGACAGCAGCGCTGATAATCAATAACGACAGCTCGAGTAATATCCATCTATAACAGCGCAATAAACAGAAATCAAATCTTTCATATTAGGTCAATTAAGCTGTAGGCAGTAAGAGTCTCTTAAGCCACCAGAGTGGCATTTTAAATAGATTACCGAGGCTTTAAAAAGTCTTTATTTGATGTCTTTATTTTTATCTTCTGACATGACATATTTTCGAATCTCTGCACCCCTTGCAAAAGCAGTGCCGGACCTGCCTCCTGCCAACAGCACAGTGCTACCTCTGTCAGCAGCGAGCAGAAAGCTCGGCAGCAGCATCGAGCACAGTGCGACCAGGCAAACGGGGGAATGAGCACCAGCCTCGGAGCAAAGAGCTCCAGGACGGATAATGAAATGGCATAAACAAATCAGAAATCATCTACAGTTTAAAAATGAGTGAACAACTGGCCCACATCCTGAAATAAGTAAAAAGACTTTTTCTTCTAAGGAATTAGTCAGGAGTCTTTCTATTGCTTTTTTTCACACCAAATCTTTTGGTTACACCTAAACACATTATACAATGAAATCTTTTCTATACTGATCACTTTTTTTTTCCTAGAAGAGCAGGTTTTATGGCTCGTGAGTAGATAAGAGATGTGGTTTCACCCCTAAACAGTGAAACTAGAGTATCAGCATAATCCCTCTTAATGCTTTTTTTCTGCTTTAGTTGTGTAATTGTTTCCATAAATATCTGTGTGACTAGGGATCCAAGAGAGCTGAATAACAGCTCCAATTGATTTCAGTTGTTCTCACAGCTGTATGACTTAAGACTATATCCTTTATCCTTATTTGGATTGCTAACAGAGTCCCAGAAAAATCCAGTTGGATTTTATCTGTTGGTGTGAAACTGACTTCTGATTAACATTAAGCTGCCAGTTTAAAGCTAGGATAATACAATTACCCAAAGCTAGATCTTGCAGCCCTACTTACACCCATGAACACATAAAAATTCAGGAACCTTTGAGTTACTCACAGGGAAAAGAAATTCAACCAGTGTGATTAGTGGATACATATATTAGTTTGTCCAAATTATACAGCTGAAGTCAATAGGAACTTTTATGGGAGCCTCTAGACAACCTGCATCCTTGGCCAAAATTAAAAGATAAGTACTTATCCATTAGATTATTAATGTTAATATATAATATCCATGTAATTAAAATTAAAGACAATTCTTACACTGTAGTTTTTAGAATATTAAAAGGCACAGATGAAGGGGAAAAGCAATTTTGACTGAGAGGTTACTGATTAATGTAATTTTAATAATAGCAATGTATGCCACAGTTTTAAGTACTATCACTTGTGATGACACTATCAGTAAGTCATCAGAACTAACAGGTACAATTAAAATGCTGAGAGCCAAAAGGTTTAGCTTTCTATTTGTCATGGAAAATGGCAATTATTTTTCATTTAGACTGTTTCTTGATTCTGAAGGGTACATTGTGTTGGATTGCACATGTGACATCTCACAAGGCCCCTTTCTAAGAAAATTAGCTCTTGCCACCTGTTGTGCCAGTGAGAACCATTAGGCTCCCTGAGCAATATAAGGCCACAGAGAAAGTATCTTGCTAAATTACACTTAAAAAACAGTGACTAACCATTTCCTATAATAAATTGTATAAATGATGCAAAGAAAAGGTGGCTATTATGAATATTTTTCTCCAACTATGAAATAGCTAAAAATACTTATTTATCTTCTGTTTAGCTGTTGGTTCGACTGAGCTCAAGTGTTTGTCACACCCGGAGAATATTGGCACAAGTGACTCTTGGTTTAGGTATTTCCATTGCTCTGAGGTTGTCTGCCTTTGTTCCTGGGAAAAGAACAAGCTCTCACAACAGTGTGCTACACTATTTAGACCATAATAGGCTTCTACATTGCCGTCTTTCAACTGTTTTTTCAGTCTATTCACATGATTTTCAAAGTACTTCAACCTGTTTTGCCAAGTGATCTAGCACTGATGACTCCCTTTCAAAGAGTTTTCCAGGAAGTGTTGCATAGCAGAGCTGTCTACAACATGAAATTATATATTAGAAGCACAAAAACTCTGTAAGTGAAGAAAATTCTACTGTATGATGCATTTTTTTCTATTTTTACAGAAAATATCACTGCTGACAGTACTTGGTTTTCCTACTATAAATCCACCATAGTGTTACCCACACCTCTGCAAACTCTCTCAAAATGTTTTTCACCGGGTCTGCAGGACCATGCACCAATTTTAGAGACCATGCACATGGCCTCCTTTGTATTTATATTTGCATTTATGTTTACAATGTGCTTTCTTTTGAAGACACTAGTGTTGTCAGTGGCACTGCCATCTCACACACCTACAGTTCCACTGCTGGCCTATCTCTCCACATTTGCTTTCTGCCTGTTTACAATAGAACATTATGTCGGAGTCCAGGGAAGCCTGAGAGCTTCTCCTGCTCCTCTGGTGGTTTCTTTATATCCCCAGAGCTCCTCAAAAGTGGCCTAGCCAGCGACCTAGGCTTTTGGAGAAGCTCCCTCCACTTTTGGGAGAACCTGAATGCACCAGAGGGGTGAAGAGATTTTTGTTTGGTGTACCACAGAGAGTTTGGTTGTAGTTTTAGGATCTTGCTCTATGTATTATATAGCGAGAAGATGGAGATTTTTGGGTGTGGTTTTTCCTTCTTTCTTCTTCTCCTCTCTCCTCATTCTCTTCCTCTCTTCTCTGACACCAGTTCCTGTGGTGTGTTGGTTGGTGGAAAAAAGTTAGTATTGAAAAGACATATCAATAAGATACGTATTGTTTCTTGAATGGCTGTTAGTAAGATATAAAAGGCAGCTACCTTTCAGCTGCCATTGCCTTTCTGCCCTGGTGTCCTCGGAGGATGCTGCCACTGCCTCCGAGGTTTTGATAAGAAAAATAAACAACTCTGAAAGAGCAAAAGAAGATTTCTTGCTGCATTCTTTCCAACATGATGAACCTAAGGAAGAAAAGCCCCAGGGCAGAGGACAGGGGTTCCAGCGGGGGCCCAGGCCTCCGTCACATTAATTCTGGGGAGGGTGAGAGCCCCACTCAATCTGACATGCTTCCTCCCAGTTTGCAGTGCAATCTGTATGTATAGTCCCCCTCCTGTTCAGTATATTTTTATGGCCAGTGTGCAAGATTTTTAGACAGATTATGAAGATTTTTATTCTGTTATCACTAGCTATATATAGCTATATATACATATATATAATAAAATGGGCTTCAGACACCATAGTAATAATAAAATTACCAATATGCCCTTTTGTGCACCAATTGCAATTATTCAGACACACACTTCTCAGTTTCTAATGGATTATTGCAAAATGAATTATTTCATAATACATAACAGGATGGGGTTTTTCATCTTCAGTTCAATCACTGTCACTTGAAAGGAATGTCTCTTCTGTGTCCTACATCTGAGCACACTTCAAATGAATATTTTTTGTGATGATCAATGTTAACAACTTTCTGTGACGAACACACATCGACAACCACCTCCCTATTGAACTTTTGCTCTTGTAACTAGATAATTTCTGCTTATGTTATTTAACTTTACACTCTTGTTTTTCCCAATTACTGCTAAATTAGGCAAAAAAAAAATCTTTAGGATAAAAGGTCCTTCAACATTATTTCTTAGTGGCATTTGTGAAACAACTCCACATAAAACAATTCTATATCAATATGACATATGTGGGCATCATTTAAGTGTAAACCTGATCATAGGACTAAAATGTAACAATCAATCAGATCTTTCCAAAAGCTATTATGAATTTAATTTCAAACCATCACAGATTTCTCATCAAAGCATAGAAATGACATTCTACCAGACTAAACAGTAATTTTTTGTGGCTGTCAGGATGTTATGAGTTAAGTGACAACATGACATGTAAAGTATTGGAGTACCAAGCCCTTTGTGCTTTTTTAAAAGAAGCATTTAATTTTATACAATCATTTAATTCCTTTTTCTCTAGTAATTTTTAAAGTCTTGGATCTTATTAAAAAAGCTTATCTTGTATGAGAAACAGAACATAGACATCTACATGAGAACTGTATATTCTATTTAAAACAAAAAATATATTGAGTAAATTCTGACAATTTGAGATGGAATTTAAAAACCGTTTAAATTTAACCTATCTTCTTGATATGAGATTACATTAACCATCAAGGTAGAAGTAATTTAACATTTAATTATTTTCTTCTGTCTTAGAGATGTTTTGAGAATTATTCCCAGTGTCAAACAGAAATAAATTCTGTAAACTGGCTGTAATAAACCAACAGGAGTCTGCAGTATTGAGCTGGGACAGTTACTTTCCTTACTGGCAGATGCTTTATGACTCGTGTCATTTATTACACCAGAGTAGTTTTACTGTGAGGTGCTATTGCATGCTGCAGAAAAGGCCACAAATATGCATCTGGAGGGAAGAAATCCACATGAGGATTCCCTGACAGTGCTCTTAGCTCACAGCTCTGCAGCAAAGAGCAGGCTTTTCACTGCTGTGAGGAAAGTTTGGAAGTGTGCTCCCCCATCCAACACATCCATCCAGGAGACACACAAATCTATATCCAGGTAAAACTCCTGCCACTCCTGTCTTGCCTGCCCCTGGTCTCACCTTTCTGAAAAGGAAGCTGCATTTAAGACAGCACAAGCCCTGGGAAGGAACATGGTTTTTTGGAAATAGTTAGAAAGGCACCACCAATAGACTCAGTTCTGCTTCCTTTTGTATTTGATTCAAACAACACTTCTGGGCAGGAGCCAGTGAAAAGTCAGTGTTGACAGAAAATAATTGTTCGTGGTCTACCAGTAAGTGTTCCTTCTTCCCCATTTGGAACCTGACCTTCTCCCTCCCAGGGCAGGCACTGAACTAGCCTGAGGCCAAACTGGGACACAAAGCTCCAGCCTGGAAGGAATGCTGTCCCATAAAACAGGTGGTTAGAAATCCATCTTGTTCCCTCATTTCCATGGCATCTGTATTCACTTTTATTGTGCATCAGCCAGACCAGGCTCCTCAGAAGAGATAAGCTGCAGATATCCGTAGGACTTAGGCATGAAAATTAAGCTCCTTATAAGCAAGTTCTTTTTATTTTCTTTCCACACAGCAGATTTTACACTGAATGGGGCTTGATTGCCCACAGTTTGCTGTATAACAGAGGAACCACAGCCCTCAGTTCTTAGACAACTCAAACCAACTCGAAACATAGGAACCCATCTCTTCCAGAATGTTCTTTTTGGGTCTCACCTCATAAGGCTGATGAGTCCCATGGCCAAGACTCCTTTGCCTGCTTCTGCAGGGCAGAGCAGCACAGCCTCACAAGCAGGGCATTGCCATGGTGAGCAGGATCCCAAAAACTTTGTGTTTCATCTCCAAAGCCTGGGAGCTAGGACACATCAGGATGACTTTATATTATCCTGGATTGCCCTTTGTTTTACCTAGGTGAGCTGTACCAAAAATTATTTACCTGCCAGATGAATATTACCTAATTTGTTTAAATTTTAGATTTGTAGGTTTGTGTACTTTAATGCCTATTTTTATGATACTTTTGCTACTTCTGTATGTAATAGATAGGAGAGGAGCAGTAGCTGCTTTGCACAGAGGCAGCTATGATCTGAAATAAAACTGGCGTAGAGGATTATACAAGTAACGGATTATGGGAGAGGTTCTCAAATTGTGGAGACAGGATGAAACCAGATGCTCCTGGGCTATAAACAAATTAGTAATGATCAATTACTGGTCATTAAGCCCTTGGAAGGCCGGTAAAACTGGCTTTAAAGATAACAAAGGGAACAAAGAACAAATATTCCAGACAGGTAATTAAAACATTCTATATATAGTATATATAGATATAAAGAGGAACTGCAGACCAATGAGGAAAGAGTAACGTGCAGTACGTGCTAAGAACCATATAAAAGTAGCCCCACACCGATCCTAGAGTAAGATGGAAGAAATCCTCAGCAGCACCATACTTCTTCCAGGGTGAAACCCAGGACACTAACAACTCACCAGAACCCTCTCCCTTGCTTCTTGAGGACCAACAGAAAAAGGGTGAGTATAATTCTGGAGAAAGGGGTGGAGATGAGGAAATTGGTGAGTACTAGCATCAATTGCATCTTGACTGGGAGTGAGCTATAATAATTGGAAAATTTGAAGTGTTGGTTTTCACAAAATGAGACTAAGAAGAGCACTTTGACTGATAATACCTTAATTAATACTTGTGTCAATATGTAAAATTTCATTTTTCAGCTCATATAAAATTCATGGTGTGAGGATTTTATTGTGTATTTGGTACCTATATTGCTTAGTTGTAATTGTGCATGCAACACAAAAAGAGATTAAGAAAGTCATTATTCCCTAGAGCATAAGGTCTACATGATGCCAAAAAATACCAAGTACTTGAGACAGAAGTTGAAGTATGAGTTAGTACTAAACCAAGCATATAATCTATAGGAGAGAGATTTTAGAGAGACAGTTCAATTGTGCCTATTGCTTGGAAGAATAAATAAAGCCTCCTTGGTTTAGAGAAAGTGAACACTTTTTATTCTGACAGCTCTGCTTTCCCATTAGTAGCTTCCCATGGCATTACCATCAGATTGTTGACAAAAATGTGGTTTTGTAAGTATTCATTTCTAGAGGGGGTCGTTCTGTCCCTCAGGCCATAATTTTTATCACAATAGAAGCAGCTTTTCACATTGCTAAAATTAGTCTTTCAGTTGACTTTGCCAGCAGAAATATGACAAATGCTTCTAAAAAATCTTATTAAGCAAATTTCATGGAGATATTTATTGTAACTTCCTGACATTCTTTAAAAAAATGCAAAACACAGAGTACTCATCTGAAGTATATGCACACATTTAAATAACTTCTAGCAGAAAGAAAAGGATGTATATGAGAATGGTCAAGATGAAAATAGCTTTACTGCAATCCATGCTGGTGTTTCCAGTCCCATTATTAGCATCAAATACAGTCTACCTGAACCTTCTGACTGTTGGCATTTTGATTTTTCTACATAACAAAGGGGACTGGGGGAATGGAGGACATAAATTTTGCTCTTGTTCATGTACAGTCTCTCATACACAGAGCTGCTCTCAGCATATTTTTCCATCTGTGTTCACTGTCTGTGAAATGCTTCTTGTGAAACCTGAAAGTCTGCATCCTTGCTTGTTCTGGGAGACCTCTTACTCCCACTTCATTGAGTTAGGGGTAAACACCACCTTCACAAAAAAATTACCTTTATGTGGCTGGGATAGTGTCTGACAAAGAAACAGGGAGATCACTGCTAGTATTAAATGTACTTTAAAAGGAGTTGAAAGGACGGAATGTAGAAGAAAGAGAAGAGGAGCAGAGAGAGAATGGACAGTGCTGTGAGGTCAGTGGGAGGAAAATGTGAAGGGAAGAGATTTGAGGATAGAAAATTTGTTGTGTCATGATCAAAAGCAAGACCTTTTGGAAGAATTATGCCATTTAATAAGAGCTCACAATCATTTCTGAGGAACCCAAACTCATCCTTTCCAATGAAATTCATGTTACTCAGTGAAGCCAGCACCTTGTGTTGTTCAAATAACTCCCTCTTCTGTCTTTTGCTTGGTGGCCAAGCATAGCAATGGTGACCAGTAATGTCATAAGCCCTCAAAAGCCCTGAATAAAACTGCTGGGGAGTCGGAGGGTCCTGATAGCACTACAGACACTCAAGTCCTCTATGTCATTGTCAGGCTGGCACCAGAAATCATTTACTCACTTAAGTAGCCTATTCATCTTTGTGTCCCCTCCTTATTGCTTTCTTTCATAATGCAGTACAATTTCTTTTTCTCTGATTAATTATAATATCATAAATGTATCACTGGAAAAGAAGTTCTACCCTTTTAAAGAGAGTACAGCTATAAAAATATCAAAATTATTTCTCCTTGACTAAATGTTAACTTTTACTTCTGTCTGTGTCTGTTGGCTATTGCTTACATGATAATGAAGTCCCCATTTTCAAAAGGAAATTAAAGAAAAAGAAAGTAAACAAAAATAGATTCTGTATGTCTAACTAGTCTAGAAGAAAAATGATGCTTTTCAAGCTCTTCCTGTTATGGATGATACAAACGAATATATATTAAGAAGTCTGTGTATGGAAAATTTATTTTTACGAAGTGTCAGGAAAGATTAAAGCAGGATACAAATACCATGCACATGCAGTCAGACTTGGTCAGATGGGGGACTTAGGCCTGCAGACCTCAAAGGAAGACATTTAAACTTGCATGGTATTATTTACTGGAGTAAGTCGAGAGCATGAGGAGGTAGTATGGCTGAACTGACACAAAGTAATTTGTTCAGCTCCTGTGACTCGGTCATATGTTTGAGCATTTTGGCAGTGGGGGTGATTTTGTCAGCTATGGAACTCAGTAAAAAGTCTGGCTATGACAGTGGTGTGTCTTGCTGCTGGAGTGAGCTGATCAAATGGATTTGGGGCTTTTGTATTCTTTCCAAGTCCATAAAACTGACCAGTTGATCTTTCTACATTTCTGTGCTGCTGTTATCCTTGCGGCTTATTTTTTAATTAGCTAGACAGTGTCTGTAAAGACATTACATAAATAGGATACAATAATCTGGAATGGTGATGGACAGAAGTTCTACAGCCTGTTTTCTCTCTCACAAGCAGTTCTAAATTTCAGAATATTGTTGCATACCAAATGTGGGAAAAGGATACAGTGGTGGGGGGGAGGAGGGGAGGAAGGTTAAGTGAAATTTTAAAAAAAGTTTCAGTTGAAGGATCTACAAAATTTTTCAGGTATAAAAATATCCAAAAGAGATATTAGTCTTTTCAGAAAACATCAAACATCCCTTGTTAACCTCCTCTAAATATGACAGTTCAGCTCCATGAAATGGAAGCAATTTCAGCTAGAAGTATGAAGCAGGAAGAATCATCATCCCTGACTTATGGATATTTGTAAATTCTTTCAAGAAAAATCACTAGATGTACTGGAATGACTTATTGGACACACATGGCTTGTAGACCATAAAAATCTATTCAATACAGCCTAGGCAGATGTCAGCTCAAAGGCATTATGGTCTATAAATAGACATTTCTTAAATTCACCTTTTCTTCCTGGCATCATTTTGAAATAGTATTGGACATTAATACACCACATAAAATACAGCACCCATTCCCATGAGCTTCAAACTATGGTGTTTCCAGTTGTTGAGGACACTCCACAACATAAAGCACTCTCAGTATGGCACCATTACTTCTGTGCAGTGTTCATGCCTCCCCACAGCCCAAGGAAAAGTACACCTTTCCAACTCCAGAATGGATCAGTCTGATCATAATCTAGGCTTTGCCTTGGGCCCTTGACTGAAATATTGCAGTGTGTTTTACTTTATGCTTTTTTTTTTAACTGTACCCAAATGTTCCTCCCAGAATACTTGTAACAAGTATTTTGCCTTCCATCTCACAAAATCACAGTATGGTTTATCTGTGAAATGCTAAGAAGTTAAAATCCTGCATATTTCTCTACATCAGACAGTAACTATCTCAGGGGATATTTTGGCCTCCTGGTAGGCACTGTCATCAGCAGTGTTATGTTCCCAGAAACTAAGAGAACAATAGTGTCACATTCTTTGTTGTTATTTAAGGGAAGACTGTTTAGAAATGAAGAAACAAGCTTGAATGCAACAGGAATACAGAGCAGCCTTCACAAATTCATCCACAACAGCTATCTCTGGTCACGGGGTAACTTTATCTGCTGAAACAGCAAGGAATGTTGATACTGAACAGTTATTATCATCTCAGAAATGAAAGTGTCACTCTGTGAATAGGCGATAAACACCAGCTGAACAAAATTACCCTTATTTAGTATAAAAAACCTGTGATATTTTAGCTGCATGTATCTTCAGTGTCTTTAACCCCCACTTAAAATCAAATGGCAGGTAGCCAAAACCCAGAAAATAACACTAAGCATGTAAAAGCTTACAGAGTTACATTTTCCCATCTCCTACTGACAGAATTATAAGACGTCCCTCCAGGATCTTTACTGATCTTCACATGTGTGCTGAAAACTAATGAGACACAATAAAAACCTGAGATATCTCACACATATTTGAGTGTAGTTCCTTTGAAAATATTAACTTTAGAGGAAGGATTCCAAGCTAGAATTTGGCTTCAACCAAGTTGAGAACAACAAATGGAAAAATGCTTCAGCCATTACTGACTTTCATCTCTCCCATGTGTCAGTCTCACTTCTAACAAGAAAAATTATTCCTCTTCTCATGTCCTTCACTTCTCAAACACTTTCTTAGAAGATGATTAAAATGAAGCATGGACAGGCTGGATGAGGTTAGTAATTTATACAGAAAGAAAGAAGTTAGAAATTACTGTCTCCTCCAAAAACTCACCTGTTCCCTAACTTGGAATATCTGGTCATACAACAGCTCATCTCTGTATGTATGTTTTTGGCTCATGTTTTCACTCTCTGAGTACCTTATGAAATGCTGTTTATCTTGATCTGCCACTTCAAGTGACCTGTATTATTTACCTGCTTGCATGCCCTCTCAGGCTTCATGGATAAAGTACTGTGCAAGAAAGAAATCTTAAGATGACAAAAATTCTGGAGATTATGTTCAGGAATGGTCTGGATATTCCCACCTGTCAAAATTGAGCAACACAGTCAACAGCTTCAGTTTGAGCACAGGGAAGCAAGTGAACCATCACATGAAACAGTGTCAAACAAAGTTCAAGAAAGAAAGTTTGTGGACTTTATTTGACAGGGAAATATTATCTCATTTGTGTCCTAAACACCTTTTTTTAAATCAAGTTTCACTGAAATTACTCTGAATTGTTTCCAGTCAAAGAAAATGCCATTGTATGGGAAATCCATGGATTTAAAAGTGACACCTGTACCTGTGATTTTGTTAAGGGTGATTTTTTTCCCTGTTTCTGGGAAAGCTGATGTCAAGTCAGCTACCCATAAGCACTAAGGAATCAGTACTTCCCCTCAAGAAACTATGCTTTGTGCAGAAATGCCATGATAGGGACAAAGAATACAGGACAAAGCCTATGTTTAAACCATGCTACTGTGTACTTTGTTTTCAGGGAGAAATCCATTTACTCTGGCATGTCTGAGATTTGGGTTAACTAGTGTGCTTGGTGGTGTTTTGTCATCTCTAATGCATAAATCCTCAAAGACATGTTAACTTCCATCCTGAATACTTGTGTAATCTTGGACCTCAGAATAAACCCCCAGCAAAATTAAGTTCCTCTGTCTGGAAGGCTGCACAAAACAGAGGCAGGCTTTACAAAGCTATAGCCAGAACTTTTTTTTCAGATGCTAAAACTTTAATGTACATTCCCAAGACTGTACCTTTCCTGCCAAGGAAAACATAAAACCAAGTATATTTCAAACAGTGATATAACAGAGGGATACAAATGTTTATCAGCAGCCTTGAGGCTGCATTTATCAGTAAATTTCCATCAGCCTTTGAGGTGCCCTGTGGCATCCCTGTGGGCATGCTGGCTCCCCTAGGGCACCAGGACTGCTTCTCTTGGGGACAGCCATCCTAGTGTGTCCTGGGTCACCCTGGTCCCAGGGTGAGTTTGCTGTCTGATGGAGATTTTGCAGCTCAAAGTGACAGGCTTTGTGCCTCTTTTTCCCTTCTGGGTTTTTTTGGAAGGTTGTCATCTGTTCTTCCACAGTAACTATGAGCCTGGGGAAACAACCTCCTACAAACAACATGCAGCTTTGTAACAGCATTGCTCTTTTTTCCTTTTCCCTAAAAAAAAAGAGGAGCACAGACAAGTGACAATAGGAAACAACAAATAAAAAAAAAGAAAACTGAAGGATAGAGTGTGAGAGATGAGATCTCAAACATGTATAAGGACCCCAGAGATGGACACAGAGCAGAGCACACCCCTCCCATGTCCGTGGCCCTTTCCTTATACATTTGAATCTTGAAATTACTGGCACATATGCTTTGAAAGATCAGTAGTGCTTTCAAGTTCACCACTCTCATGTTTTCAGGCTAAATTCAATCTTGCATTCAATGATTCGAGCTATTTTCTGAAGCCTCTTAGCCTCAGTAACTATTGTTGCAATAAGAGTGATGAGCAAATATCTCTCTGGACTTGGTTCCATTGTCAAGTGCTCTAGAAATCCAGCTTGCAATTTCAAGGATATATTGAAGCTGCAAGTCACACTCCATAACTGAAAAATAATGAAAAATAGCCATTGGCCAGGCTCTGTTTGGTAATTCCTTATGATTTATAATCAGTTTCGAACAGCACTGGCCTTCAGTAAATAAAAATGTATGGGTTTGTTTATTTCCATGACTAAGATTAAATCTTCTTTTTTTCCCCTCTGAGTATACCAAGTTTTGTTAACTCATAAACTACTGCAATCTCTTTTTTTTTATTTTCCACACTGTTTAAAATGACCACATCAACATATGCCCTGAAATCCTCCATGGATGATTTAAGCTCTAAAATATCTAATTAGTTCCTTCTGTTTCTCATTTTCTTCAATAATTACACGTGAGATAATCATGACAATGCTCTCAAGAAGCTGCAGGTAATAGGTACATATTTCTCTTTATAATTCAGCACCCAAATACTTTTGGAGAACACAAATTGCTGAATATTTTCTGGTGATTTACTTGGGTTTGTGCTAACTTTTTTCAAGCATGTTATTTGTTTTTCTTGGTATTTACAGTGTTGTTTGTACACCTTTAGTCCAGAAAGGTATAGTTTCTTTCTGTGGCTGCTCTGAGACAGTATTTTTTCATCAGATCTAAATGTCATCTGTATAAATCTTACTAACCTGAAAGGTTTGCAAAATTTACCATGTTTTTCCTCAGGTGCCAAACGCAGCCTAAATACTCACCTGAGAAAACAGCACAGCTTGTAAATGTTTCAAAAAGTTAACAAAAAAGCCCTCTTTTATTTTGGCTAATATGAACACCCAGCCAGGACCCCCGTGATGGACAAGGGACAGAGGTACCTGCCACTGACCATGTCTCCCCTCAGTAGTGTAACACACCTGCTTTGTTTCTTCAGGCCTATCAATGGACAAAAAAGGAGTTTCATTCATCTTTCCTATAACTACAAGAACTATTCTGTCTGTTCTTCCAGTCATCCCAGAGCAACAAGTGTCTCCAGCTCCTCTTTAAAGCATTGCTTTACAATGTGGAGGGATCACAAAGGTGTGGGAATTGTTGGACAATTCAATGCTTTCCTACTTTTTTATTTTAGTATTCATAAGGTATTTATCCACTGGAAAATAGCTTCAAATATTTTTCACATTTGTTTGCTCACGTTATTGCACAGGAACTCAGTGCTTAGATCAACTTGGTGCACTGAATTGCTTAGCACTTTCCCTTTTCCCATCTATTATGAATTTGTATATTTATTTCTCATATATCTTCTGTGGGCTTGGCCCTCTGGTTTTAAACCCTGCAAGTCAACTATCTTCCTCTCCATTCCCTTAATTTACACACCATTCTTGGCAGCATCTTCATATAAGGGTCAGCTGAAAACGAGTCCTACACTGGTTATCCCCAGGCACATCCAGTGCCTCTGTGGACATTCTGAGCCAGGTCAAATGCTTTGCACATGCCAGGTGCTCCTTGTAGAACCTTGCAAGCTCTTTCAAAGCAGTATCACCTTCTTCAGTTCCTGGATCTCTTCCAGTGGTTCAGGCATCACACTGGTTTGTGCTTATGGTCACAGTGTACAAGTGACAAAGGCTATTTATGTTCTAAATCTCACACAGGAGCTGATCTCTTCTCTAGAACTCAAACTATCAAATATACTTTCTTCAGCCCTAGCACAGTCACAGACTGTTCTGAATGAAACTTCTTTTCCTTTCTTTCTGTTTTTACCTCTGTGTTTTATATTTTCTGATTCTTTCTTCTTAGTGCATTTTTCTAATTTGCTTCCTCTCCCAAAGTCAAGACTGTGTAAAAACATTTTTCTTTTACTTTCTTTCTTTTTAATGTCAGACATTGCTTGCAAGTCTAGAGTGCTATATCATTTAAATCCCCTTCAATTCATTTTTCAAACTTACATAATTTCAATGCTAGTGGGACTCTCTTAGCCCCTTGCTCTTATCTGGATTATGACCTAGTTCAACGATGCTCAAATCATCTGTTTGGAATTACGTCCCATTTCAAACAGCTATTTAACATCACAAAATTTGCATCTACAAAGTGGCTTGTCCCTTAAAGACTCATTTCTCAATACTTATCCATCACAGACTGGCTCCAGAGGATAGCTGCCCTTCCAAGGAATATATAGAGAATTTCAGAGATCAGCTACTTACAACCATCCCCATGCCAAATTCCTTTCATCCCAATATGGCCATCTTTCTGTCCTTACCTTCAGGTGGAAGGGCACAGGAGAGCCATGACACAAGAAAACAGCTCTCCTTCCAGGCAAATATTTGCTGTTGTGCTTCTGCAACATTTCTGGCTTCTGCAATTCTGGTTAGACTTCCGAGAGTAGAGAAAGACAGCCAAACCTTAGGTCTGGCAAATAGCCAAGGGGCAAGTCAGTGCCAGCATGACAAAAGCAACCACAGCTTCACCTCAGCTGTAAATCCAAGGGCTGGGACTTTCCCTGAGACTTTGACGGGAAGTTCTTTCAACCCACACAGACAGAAAAGGCTTGCAACATCCCCTCACATATTCCTGCCCTGTGCACTCACCCTGGCTTCCATGAGATAAATACCAGCTGGGCTGTCAGGGTTCCTGTGCCTGCTCCAGGCAGTAGGACCTCTCTGCAGCTCCTGAGGTTTGCCTTGCTCCAGCACATACAGCACCTCACCAGCTGGGAAAGCACTGACTTGCTCAGGGGGACATCAGGTGGAGTGCACAGGTGAGTTTTACACAGACAACACAGGTTGCTCCCATTTCTGAATGACAAATCTTCATATTTGTCAATTAATATTCAGAGAGCTTACATAGCAGATAGCAAGCTTACTTCATCTTCCAGAGGTGTTTGTTTTAGCTAAAGTGAAGAAAGCTTCTGCAAATAAGGGTTGGTCAGTGGGGTTTAAATGATGACACTAAAAAGTGGATTTTCTTTCCTATGCCAGAGCCAAAATATTGGTTTGAATTTTAGTAGCAAGGGCAGGGTGTTGTTTTACCCCGAGCTAGAAGTTATCCCTTATAAAAGTTGGAATTAATGATTCTTTTCACTTCTGGATTCATATGTGGATTTCAAGTTTTCTCTTCCCATTCAAGCAGCATACCAATTTTAATCCTGTTTAATATTTTATAAGCAAGGGGCTTCAATGCTGCAGAAAAAAAAATGATTTTTCTTAAATATTGTCTTATACTAGCTCCACATTATTAATTCAGAGAACATTTGCAGCTGTCAGAACTGTTCTTCAGCTTTGATATAGGAAAATTTCATATCCCCTCTAAATCTGCAACACAAACTGTCACTCAGACTGTAGGCCAATTTTTTCAAGTCTGTTAAGGCTTCATAAAGTCATGCAATTAGTGGATGATGAAAATTCTTTTTCAGATGTGGCCTTTCTGAAGCTCCTAGATTTGTTAATAGAAATTATTTAGACTAGCATGAAGTAGCACTGTAACTATATACCAAAATATTGCAATAGTTATTGAGAAGTCAAGCATTGATGTGTTTTCTTGCTTCATATTGGAATATTCTTATAAAAATATATTAAGCCATTTTTCATATTTTGTATTCATTTTTGCCATTCATTTTTTGGCAGATTGTTTGGTTTTTCTTAGTTGCAGGCAGAAATGATAACCAGCTGAAAGGGCTACTTTGTTTTGAGGAATTACTAACAAAGGGTGTAGCCTATGCTAGTGGTTGGTTTCAGAGCAGGAGTTCACTGGGGAGTGCATCTGCTGCCTTCTACCATGTACCATTCTGTGCCTCACATTGCAGAGCAGCTGGGGACATGCAATCTTGGCTGCTCATGGGTGAAACAAAACAATCTCACAGCTAATTGCAATTAAGCTCACAGCACCAGACCAGAGCTACTCCAAGGTAAAAATCCCCATCAGCTTGGGCATTGGATGCTCCCTGTGAACTCAGTCTCTCAAAAATACAGACAGCAACTGAGACTTTCGGGCAGAGGAATTAGAACCTACATAATTTAAGGTCCCTTTCACTGCTCCCCAGTCTATTTTTATTTAAACCTGTTTATTTGGTAACTTCAAAATTTGAGCCAACATTTCTTCCATTCTCATCTTGGTTGCTGAGCTAGCAGAGTGGAACTGCAACATTTTCAGTATCTTATTTTCCATGGGACATTTCAGAGGCATTGGCATTTTGACTTCATTTTTATTTTATTCAGGTTTTAATGTATATTGACTTTGGGGTTCAAAAGCTGGGTTTTGGAAAGAAAAGGTAGGGACAGGGATTTAAATGTCACATTTGCATGCTTATTGCAGTTCAGATGTGGGAAGCTTTTTGTCCCTTCATGTTCTAAAACAAAATACTGGGGTTTTTTTTACTTCTTTTGACATCACTGTTTAGAACCAGATACTGTCTTCTTTTTCAAAATTTCTCCAACTTGTACTCCTCTTAGTGAGAGAGCTGCCAAGAAAATACTCAGAAAATTCACTTACTAGATGTTTGTAGGCAGGGCTGTGAGAAATGAGTGCACTCCCAAATGTCCTCACGAGCCCTTCCTGGGCTCCCAACAGCTCTCTCCTCCCAGCTGTGGAGGTCTGGGCAGGGTGTGGGACTGTGCCAGGCAGTGGGCAGCAGCTCAGGTAAGCACTGGTTACTCTGGTTCTCCTTGGAAACAGGAAGAGTGGGAATAGCTGCCAGCAAAAGTGTTAATTAGAGGACTGACAAAGTTTCCTCCCAGCTTCATAGGGACTACTGAGTACAGCCCTGGATGCACAATTGCAAAGGTGAATTTAAGCTAATTTTTTTTCTTTACTAAACCCTTGAGGCGATGTCTCTGCCGGTGGGGTTACCAGAGAAATGCTCTAACTTTGGTGGTGGCAGTATGCTGGAGACAGGCTCAAGACACCTGGCTTTGAACTGCTCCTCTGATGCTTGGCTGAGCTGCCTTGTTTGTTGCACTGGCAGTGTGACACAGATCAGCCTGGCTCAGCAGCAAGGCTAGGTCTAACGTTCCACTGTTAATCCCATGATTAGCTTAGGAAAACATGAGGTTAAGATTAAATCAGGAGTGAGGACAGGTTCTTTGCTCTGGGTGATTTCCCTGAATGTGCTTTTCCCAAGTGGAGCAGCCTCACCAGGACAAATAAGAACATGCAGAAAAAACACTTCCATAAACAGTATGATAGCCCTAAAAAATTAGAATATTAATAAATTTGATTTGATTTCTGAAACCTCATCTGCTCCAGAGCTCCATATAACTTGGCACTTCAAAGGTGCTTAATTATAATAATCTGCTACAAACTGCTTGATCAACGGTGAAAAGGCTCTGCCATCCAATTCAGACAAGTTACAGCACCTGAGGACTGGGATCAAAGTGTTTTACTGCTGCCTGTCAGCTTTAGTAAGGCCAACTATGTGAGCAAGTTTCTGGAGGCCTCTAGATAAACAAGTCTTAAGAGCCAAGAAATTAAGTGGAGAAGTTGATTGCCAAAGAGCAAAACACTTTCTGGCATCATTAAAGCATAGGAATGTTTGACAAAGGATTTCTCTGGGGTGGTCCCATGCTACAATGACTGTGAGAGCAGGAAATATGTAAAAAGACATGAGTACTCACAACAAGTGGATAATTATGCAATAATTGTAATAGCTCAAAATGGTAATTCAATAAAGACAATGGGTTTATTCAGAAAACTCAGTTCCTTATTTTGTATTGCATTTCCTTGCAGGAGATGCAAGAGAGGGTCACCCTGCAGGAGGGAATTATTTTGTCCAATTAGGCAATTACAAAAGCAGCATGACACTTTGTTTTGTACCTCCTGGCATCCTCTTCTTTGCTCTTCAGCTAAGTTTAGTAAGAAGATTTCCATTTGTCTGTGTTCCAAATATCCACCTTTTCCTTCACTTCTTTCTTGCTTATGGCATGGTCTTGACATGCAGAACCAAGAGTGACTTCTGCCTTGACCCCACATATTTCACAGGCTAAGGAACACAAGGTACCCAGTGACCTTGACTGAGACCCAGGAGCAAGTAGAAGACAGAAATCAGGGTGAATTCTCTTTGAAGGCTGCAGCCCCTGGCACACAGGGAATTGTAAGAGATGTTTTGTAAGCTTTCCTGTCCCCCATGCAGTAGCAGAGGATAACTCTGGCCAGCCTGATAGCAATTTGGTGGCAGTGCTGTGCCCCAAGAGCAGTGCCTCAGGCAGTACCCTGGCAGAGAGGTGTCATTTGTACCTAATGACTCACTGCTCTGCACACCCACCCCTGCCTGCCAGGAGGGAATCACCAGCAGCAGCTTGGGCACCGGCAAAACCTGGGCTGAACTCAAAGGGAGCTTTGGTCAAAGAATAAAAACAAAACCAAACACTAGATCTTTCAATTTCTCAGTAGAGGATGCCACCCTGAACAGCTCTGTCAATTTTTTACTAATCCCATTGCTGGGTTTTTTTCTGACTTAAAAGCATGTTTCTAAATTCAAGCTTCTCAGCAATTAATTTTCAAAGCCTGTAGCTTAAGGTTATTTTTTTGAAGAGTGCTGAAATCAGTGGCTCAGTAAGAAAGAGAACTTCTTCCATCTTGAGAAGAATTTAAAAGATTGCCTGATAAGAATTTTTCCATGTTGAAAAATGCAACAGCATATAAAAATATCTATCTCACTATCTTTTTTTTTCTTATGTTTTTGGAGGTTTAGGGTGTTTTTTTGAGGAATAATTTCTTCTGAAAATATGAGAGTTCATTTTATCCTGGAGGCAGGCATGTCTCTGCACATGCCACTCAAATTCAGTCAAGTGAGAGAGGAAAATATTCAAGCCCATATAAAATAAAGAAATGAAACCAAAGGGAGAAAGTAAATATAATTAGTGCACTTCAGGTGAGTAAGGGAACTCATGAAGTTATCCACTGCATTGGATTGTCCAATCATATGTCATTAAACATAGATTGATGAACTTCCTGTAAAATCTGCTTGGCTCCTTTCCAGAAATGTTGCAAATCCACATTTATTTGTTTGGGCAAGAAAACTTTATATTCATGCTCTATTTCCTTAAATCTTTCATCACATTCTCACTTCTTAGATTTCTAAGAGTGTAAGACAATCAAGAACATTGCCTCTGCACCACTGCAGCCACCTCACCCCTGTTTTTATGAAAGGTGTATTGAAAAAACTGGGCTTCCTTTCCCCACTTGTGCAACCTGGTCCAAAACAAGCAAACTGCAAATCAACAATTCATTAGTGTAAATGGGAAATGAGTCAGGTTTTCATGCTCTGCTAGAGCTCATAATAAATATGGGGCATGAACTCTCACATTTTTAGTGTTCTGAAGGTCTGGTTTTGGTAGGTTGCTGGTGTAATTTCAGCTAATTCCAGTCTCAGTGTGAGGTGCTGATGGCTGTCAGTAAATGCCTCCCAAATAACATCCCCTGCCTCGTTCTCCAGTACTTTCAAGAGGCCACAGTGAGGTAGGGTCAAAACTGAGGAGCCATTCCTCACTTGCTTCCTTCTCTTTTGGTGGTACAGACATGCATTTGGGTGTGTGTACTGCACAAATTTTTAGGGTGTCCATTACTTTAGCTTGATTTCTGTAGGAAATGAGATTTCTCTGCTCATGCAGAGGTATGTGAGTGTCTCATATTTGTGTGTGTTCCCCAGTCATTTTTTTAGTGATGATTTCAAACCCATGTACCAGGAGGACAGAGTGCTCTCTTCTCATGTTGCATGAAAAAGGGCAACTGAAGATCCCACAGAAGAGTCCTGAAAAAGGAAAGACTATAATGTTACTATATAAATTTGAAACACCTAAAATTCAAGAGTAGAAATGTTATAGGAGTCATCTCCTGTGATTGGAAAGTTTCAATCAGTGCTTATAATCAGCCAAGAAACACAAACCCCTAGGAAGCCAGGCTTCATTATTTCTAGTGTTATTTCTCTGTGAGATACAGCTACTTGTTAGTGTCTCTAAATGGCAGATAAAAATGCTGAAAAGAACAGCTTCACAGTGAGGGAACGACTCGGCAGGAATCCAAGAGGTGCCTCTCCACGCATGGTGGATCTGCAAGCTTGTCTTTCACGGTCTCAGAACATCTCCTGGGCCAGCTGGAATGAACCCAGTGCCCCTGCACTGTAGGCAGGTCTCTCTCTCCCTCCCACTTGCTCACCTTCAGATATTTTAAGAAATATTTTCATTCTTCTTGCAGTTGAATAGGCTGGATTAAAGCTTAATACCTACAAACCTCAGAATGGAACAACAGCCCTGAAGAGACTGAGGAAATTACTCAAGTTATAGCTGGGTCTTACGTGTTTATGGGAGCAGCTGGAGGTGGTGAGATTTCCAGCCCTCTCAGTGCTTTGCTATGATTTAGACAACATTAAGCACATCTATTTAGGACTATATTTCATCTGTTTGAAGAGCCTCCAGGCAGTTTTAGTGTACTCCTGATAAAAAGTGAAGATGTGGGAAATGCAATGTCCTCCATAGGAGGATTTATTGTCTCAAACAATTATTTTTATCAGCTTTGTCAAAACTTGGAGCCCAGGATTTTCTGCTGAGAAGAACAGCAGATATTCATTTGCTTTAAAAAAAATTCATGAATAATTTGTTGTAATAGTTTTGTTGGAGCTATTCTGCTGTTTTCTTTATGTGTTTAAGTTCTGGATTAATCATGGGAGAGCAGTTTATCCACATGCCTTTTAGTTTCAGGTGTATCAAGAAACAGAAAATGCAATTTATAATTTAGGGCAGATTTCGTTCCACAGCTGTCAGCTCATAAGAACCAGTATTTGTTATAGAGTGTGTTCTTTCTCTCTCTGTGGGAATAGTAAAACGAAATTTTAAGTAAATGGAATTGCCTCAGAGAAGTGTGCATTGTCTTTCTGAGGAGAATTTTTAAATCTCATTTCACCTGTTTTCCAAGTTACAACAGGATTACTGTACATTAAGCATGTGTGAAATATTTTATAAAGTATTCCAAAGATGCAGTACTACTTATGCAAGAAACAAAGTAAAAATTTCTCTTTTTTTGTACTATATTTAATGGGCTACTATGTGTAATTTTACTGTGTAGGGCATTTTTGTCTAATATACACCTTTTGATCATAGATTACAAGACAAAGCAAGAGTCATTTACAAAAGAAACCCTGCAGTTGGGGATGACTTCTACTTGCCAATACATGCAATAAACATTTAAGACAACAATAAGAATTAACTCTATTCTGTTTAAATTTGGAGAACTTGACAGTACGGGAAACTAAAAATTATCAGAGAAAAAAGTATAAATCCAAATAAACATATGTACTCGTTTGCTTATTTGGTTCAAGTTCACCATTCCCACACACAGGTATGTGGAATTTAAATGAAAAAATGAGATAGTCTTGATATTAAAAAGAATAAATAAATAAATAGATAATCCTTGCCATGTCCACTGCCTTTGGCACCTTTGATCATAGGCAGTGCTCTTTATTGACACAAGCATAAGTTCCTGCCACTGGGATGGTGTCAAAGCACCATGGTTCCCAGGAGTACAACCCAGCCATGATTGAGAAAGATGTATGTTTATCAGGCAGGGAGGGATTAGGTGTGCACAGAGGCATCAGGAGAGCAAACCTGACTGAACCCGCTTGGTCTGTTCAAAGAGGTATGAGGAAGGTCTGCAGGACATGAGACAAAGGTTTATTTTCACCATTTCAACCTTAAATGCCAACTCAAGATCAGCCTACACTAGCCCAGCAAAATTAAAATGAATGACATCAAGTCCAGCAGCATTCAGGGCAAACTCTGTAGTGATGGTGGGAATCTGTTTTCAAAATGTTTTGAAGAGACATGCTCTGAACCTCTGTTGTTGAAATGAGTTGCCATGTGCTCGGGCCTGCCTGAGTGCTTCAAACTCCCTAAGTGAGTTCTTGAGTCTGTGGAAGGAACTGCATGCTTCCAGGTGTTTCCTGACCAGGGAGATAGAGAACTTTGAAAAAAGCCTCTGGCAGAGGGTTGAGGACTTATCTATGTGGATGCTGGGTGAGAAAGCTCAGTTGATCTTTACTATAATGAAAACAAGAGAGAGAGAAGTAAAAAATAAAACAAAAAAAAACCCAGAAACTGCTAAATCCTCCATGTTAAAAGAGAACTGTTGTTATGGGGCCATGTAACAAGTCATGTCGGTAGCCTAAAATGAGGGCATAGTCTGAACCCAAACCACTTATCCCAGATGTCCCAGTTTCACTATTGTACAAGCAGAGTGAAACATTGCAGGTTAGTGACCCCAAGGGAAGAATTAACTTCTCCACGCAGCAAGGCACTATTAGAGTTCATCTGTACAATGCACTCAATTTAATAAGCTCAAGACTGTCAATCCAAGAGTCCCTCCTTCATTATAGAAAAATAACCCTTTTGAAATGTGGAGAAACAAGGTTTTTCTGGACTGGTGAACCTATAAAGCAGATTTCACACCCATATTCTACTACACAGTATCCCTGGAGTATACAGTCAATACTCTTGTCACAACTTCTGTATAACCATATATGAATTCACACATGTGAATCTACACTCAGCATGCTATATAATGAGCAAGATGTATTATGCCAGGACTTTTATTTGCCTCCAGAATGCTGTAGTAGAGCAAGGGCAAGCTGCTCTAGAGAGGCCATTCTCATCCCTAACACTATTATTTGCATAGAGTAACAGAATCCTTGCTGTTATTTACATGGAAATAAAATAAAAATGAATAGTAATAATAACAGCAGTAAAAATAATCAGTTTACATAGAAAGAAGGCCTTTGACTCATCATTTTTTAATGTTAAGTTCCCATAATATTTGTTGTGTGTATAATACTTATGTCCACCTTTGGGATTACGATTCTTACAATGATCTTAAAAATAAAAAAGAAAAAAAGAGGAAAAACATACATGGACCTGTGTTTCAAATCCTAGAACTAGTTGCTACTGTAGACAGCACCATAACCTACTTACAAACCTTTCTTTTACATGGCAACGGGTCAAATTTCTTTGGCCTTTTCTCATAGTTCTGATACCCTGCTTTGTCTTCTAAACTTTTGCCCTGAATCAAGAGAAAAAATAGCATAATCCCAGTAGAAGATTGTGGAAAAAGAGGGGAAAATACAGAGGTTCTGTCACAGCTTGGGACTGCCACAGGTGAGTGCTCAAAAATGGATTTGTTCCCCTAGCAGAATAACAAGCAGAGTATATAAGATTCTGAAGGTGGCAAGGTGATGTTACATGAGAAGTATAATTTGAGAAGAAAATTATATCAGGAGATTGGCAGCTGCTAAAAGAAACTCTTAAAAGCAGAGATATAAAGACTGCAATGCAGAGCAAGGACAGCCATAAGAGAGCCATGCAGCTGGAGCTATCAGTTCTTCAAAACTTCAAACTCAAATGACACAAATAAACCAAAATCTGGAAAAGCAGATGGAAAAGCACAGAATTGTGCTAACATGTTGATACAATTTGAAAAGCCACTGTACAAAAAGAAATATAATTAGTAAGGTACATATAGAATTACAAAAGTTTTCTTGCAAAAACATAAACAGTTAGAGAAAAATCAAGGAGAGAATTGATCCACCACTCAACTGAGAGAAAGCTATTAACTAGTGACTCCAAGAAAGCCAACCCTGTAATGGCTATTTCGCTTTTTGTACACTGAAAGGGTTGTGGTAGAAGGATTTCCATCAGTAACAAAGAGCTGGAAATTCTTGCTAAATGACAGAAGAATGAGATTAGGCCATGCTTAGGTGAGTTAAATGACCCAAGATCAGCAAGGCTTATGGAATTAATCTCACACTGTTCAGGTGATAACTGAAGTATTTCCACTGTTGTAAATAAGTACCTTTAAGAATTTTGTGGAAGAGCTAAAGTTCTGAGAGACTGGAAAGGCAATAACAGCTACCTTTAAATATAAGAAGAAAGAGGAGATGCAGAATTATGGCCCAATCCATTTAAATACAACTCTCAAACAAACAGAGGAAGCAAATAAAAGATAAGAAAAAGACAGATGATAGGCACATGAATTAATCAAGAATACGTCACTTCAAACCAACCCCATTATTTCTTATAAAAGGATAACCGGCCTTGGGAATGACAGAGGTGATACAACTTGACAAGAGCAAATTTTTTTAGTATGGTAAATGTTAGAAAAAAATTTCAAAAGCAAACTACAAAAATGCAGTTTAAATAAAACTAAAATAAAGTAGGGTTCTGTGGAACTAGCAAAAGGAACATTTTTCAGCCTTTCAGTTAACCACTATCAAAATAGAAGACTGCACTTATTGCAGATTTACAGGGGGTTTCTCCTGGCAAAACTCCTATTCCAGAATTTCATTAAATGGTCTAGATGCCAGAATAGACACTCTACTCATTAAAGCTGACAATCTGACAAAGTTGAAAAGGGCTGCAAGCAAGTTAGAGGACAGCCTGGAAATCAGAAGGATCTTGACAAATTGAAGCTACAGTTTTGAAAAAATATGGTGCTATTCAACAGGGACAAGTGCACAATACAGCTCTGAGTCAGAAAACACCACAGAAATCAAGGATGGAGCAAGTGGCGTGGGAGAAGTCCAATTAAGGATTGGGTGTAACAAGCTGCACTTGCATAAGTATTTCAGTTCTGCTCAGATGCAGAAGCAGATCATCACTTTTCAAGCTTTGCTTTACATTAAAGAGTGATCTTGGAACACATGAAACTAGATTCCTCACCACAAAAGGTGAGCCAGAAGATGTGTTTTAGGTGGACCCGAATGCATTCAGCTGCTAGCAGGCACACAGGCTGCAGTGCTAGACTAAAGTTAGTCCAAGGACTGTCCAACCTGACACATGGATGGTGTGCAAATCATAAGCTCAGCACCAGCTGTTGCACTCCACATCTTGGTCCCTGTTGCCACACACTACTTCTTAAAGCACTCATCGCCTTAATGCATCACAAGCTGACTGTGGAATCAGCTGTGCTGTGAATGAGAAAAATGTGACAGCAGGATTACGTGTGGTCTGAGGCAACTGAAGCAATCCTTTTCTATCTGGTAAGATCTCTGTGAGAGTACTGCAGTCAGTTTTAGCACCACACTTTTAATTAACAGTTGGAGTAGTGTAGCCTAGAAAGATCAGAAGAAAGCCATGAGAAAGATCACCACTCTCAGAAACACAGGTTGCAGGAAAGCTGTGGAACTGTTTTATTTCTAGAAGAAAAGGGTGAAATGGTAACAGCTTTCATGTCCAACAAAGGCTGCTGCAAAGAGAAGGGGGATAAATTGACAGCTTTGACAGCTGTGTATACTGTGGGGGAGGCAATAGATTCCTCATAGGAAAATCTGCCTAATAAAATGGCTGAGAAAGCAGTAAGCAAGGAGCTTCAGCATCCACAACACAGGAAGGTCTCACAAACAGGTTAGACAAGCATCTGTCATACTTGGTTTAAACACAGTTCATTCTGCCTTAGAAAGGGAGATGGACTAGGTAACCTCTTGAGACCACAACTAGAGCAGTTTGTTTTGTTCATTTTTAAAATGTAAACAGTAAAATTACTCTTTCATGCTCCTTTCACCTTGTCTTTCTAACTTTTGAATCATTCCACTGATCTTTCATCTGCATTTCATGTTACATCTTTCTGGTATTTCCATTATCCACCCATCTCCACGTTTCCACTTTTGGCATTGTAATTCTGTGGTATCTTTTCTACTAGGATATCCCTCCTTTTGGCCACGTGCAAAGCAATGTGCCTGTCTTAATTCAATTTCCTACATAATCCAGTATTTGCACATAACTGCCTAACTAAACATTGTGGCTTTGTTCACTTCCCCCTAGTGTTGATGCAATGGGGAAAATTAGTGTTGCAGGTGACTTCTTTTTTTCTTTCAGCATCTCCTTTTATCTTTACTGATCAAGTAAACTTAAAGATTACCAACATTTTCCTTAAAAGAGGATAACTCAGTGCAGGAGAATACAACAATGCAGAGGAGAAAGGACACGGTTAATCACTGGAGAAGCTTACATGGATTATCTTTCAAATAACGAAAGGCATTGCTAGTGATCTAATATTAGGGGGATGGATAGAAGCAAAAATATTATGTGTGCATAAAAATCTTTATGGCTTTTTCTCATATAATCTATGGCTACGTATGTAATAAAGAGACAATGGTTAGTGCATGTTCCTTTGCTGGTATTTCTGCTTTCCTCTGCTGTTTGAGAGCACCCAGCACAACCCATGGGCACGGAGCAGAGCTCCACTGCCACTGGCTGCTGAGTGATAGCCCAGTATCAGCCTTTGGGCTGAGCTCACAGTGACCAAACAAGCCTGGTGTTCCTTGTGATATATTTCTGCTTCCAATCTTTCACACTGACAAATGACAATTAAACACTTCATCCTGTAGAAAATTACTATCTTACATTCCAGCTACCAGTGTCAGGAATCCGGGAATTTCCTTCTTTTTACTGTACAACCACACCGTTGCCATGAGATGCTGCATTTTCTTCAGACACACACAGCAGTGCCAGGATGTGTCTATACACTCTCTGTATGCTCATATCCTACTGCCTGAATTAACCTCCAGACATTCACTGCCAAGCCTTCAACCTTCTTTTAGTTCAGTTAGAGCCAGCTGACACAAAGATGTGTCGAAAGAAAAAAAAGAAGGATTCTATGGAGAAAATTAACTTAATTACTGTACTTTAGATGCACTATTAGTTTTAAAATATCATCCATTTGTTAAAAAGTTCATTGATGAATAGTTTATTTCTAATATATAATGTGTGCTATCACAACAGCTATAGGCATCCTTATTAAGTAACTCTTAAAAAGAAAGGGTGAAGTCTGCTTAATTTATTCAAGCAAATTGTCTCTCTTGTTAAAAATGGTATTAAGCTAAATTAGACCACAAGTACTAAAGAAAAAAAAATATTCCTTCCATTAATTTTTCTTTTCATCTCCCTCTTTTTTTTCTTCCCTGGCAAAATGAGATGTTCAGTATAACTGAACAATGAAAGTACTCTATAGACCTATTTCTTGCTGGTGGATCCCTTTCTACTTTAAATATTTTTATAAGCCCAAACAAAACATAAATCTACTGATCTACCAAGTATGATACTTGATATCATCCATCTGAGTTTTGGTATTTTCCAGTCTTACTTTGGAGAGGAGAATATTCACTCAGCACTAACTTGAGGATTTCTTGAGGACAAATACAGATGTTTTGACTTGAATGATTGCATGTTAAAAATAAGTTTTGCTTTTTATTTTAGATAGGAGACTACTTTGTTGAAAAATAAATTAAGGAAAGAGAGTTGAGACTTATTAGGTATTGGGTTGGACCATTTATAAATATTACATAAGCAACTCTTCTGTTCTTTTTGAAATACAGACCATCTCCAGAAAGGAATTTTATAGCTTTAGTCATATTAGAGCCTTGTGGGACATTAATAAAGCCCTCAGAGAATGATTTTCAAATATGTCAAAGGACTTTGCAATTTTATGCATGTGTCAGAGCACAGAAATATGCAAGACACATTCAGAAGGGTCCCTCTGAGGATCTGTTTTCATGCTCAGTGTACTACTTGACAAAGTACACGGAGTCCAGCTGCACAGAGCCGGGGTTAAGACCCTGCTGCACTGCAAAGCCTCCCGTGGGACCTGGCCGAGCCACACAGATCCTCCAGCACACAGGTGCCTGTCCCTTCTCTGCCTGAATCCTCACCTTCCCTTATGACCAGGAGCAGCAGTCTTAGCACCTCTCTACACCAGGGCTCCCACGGCTCAGAGCAAGAATGCTGCAGGGCAGGCACCAATGACTGCTGAGGGCTACATAGCTACACACAGAGGTAGTCCAAGCCAAAATCTTCACATGTGATTCTCAGAATAAGAATTTATGTGTCTATCTTGGTGGCAAAGCTTGCACCCTACAGCATAGGTCACAGATGTTTCCATCCTTGACTCGCAGCTCTTATCCCTGAGACATGGCAGGTAGGGGGAAGCTGAGGCTTGATTATTTTCATTCGCCAAATGCAAGTTTTGGGTCAAATAATTTTAAATTATGTCGGATTTTTAAAAAGCAGAAACTGTTCTGGCTACAAAAAAATAAAAAAGAAAGTGAAGACATCTCAGTGTTTTTAAAAGGCAGTATGTTAAAAATGCAGTATTCTGAATTCTGCTTCACAGAAGAATGTAAGTAAAAGGTTCATAAACAGCAGGAGCAAAGCAGTTGTTTTGGTTCTAGCTAACCATTTCATGGATTTCTCTCACACAAATTGGAAAACCTGTTACTGCCACAGCTCTAATTAAGACAGTTAGTAAAAGACTTGAATCAGGGTTCCTGGCAAATTAAATTGCTGCTCTAAGTACCAAATTGATGGACAGTCCAGGAGACTGGTATCTCAAGGTCTCCTGTTGGATGTCTTATTTTTTTTGCTCTGAGTTCACCTTTTGCTAAGGAAGAACAGCATGTGGACCTACTGCAAGACCTTTGGAACAGACCTTTTTGATTCTGTATTTGTATCATGGGTCTCACTCTGCAAGAACAGAGCAAACACACTGCTGTTGCATAGATAATACATTAAAGACTTTGAAGTTGCCAGGTACAGTGATAAAGGAAGAGAGATAAAACCTCAAAGAGAATTTTACTATGAGTAATATATAAATATCAAAAAATCTATTTTCAACATGAAATATTCAAGTCCACCATCCAAGTGCTTCATGGAACATTCTTCAGGAAATTGAAGAACAATAATAAAACAAACTGGAACTGACTACTTGCATTAAGAAAATAGGGAGAACAACAGATACCTTTTATAATAACCCTTCTTACAGTATTTCAAAAAAGACCTTCCAGGTTCTAATCTGATTAGAAACATACTCCTCCTCAATGCTTTTCTATAGCATAAGTAAGCAGAAATTGCTCTGAAAAGTGTGCTAGCCTTGCTCTCTCTGCTCCTGTTATTTTCCTCCTATTTTCTCTCTGAGAGAGGAAAACTGAAACAGTTCAGTTGGATGTTAAAATCCATAAAATGGATGGAAAGGAGGGTGCCGTAAAAGATGGAGAACTGAATATTCAGAATGGTTTTTTAAAAACTGTACATAAATCTTCTGAGAGTGTGTATTCAGAAGAGTGTACAGGAAATATATTAAAGGGCAAGAAGATGCTAGGATGTCTATTTTGTACACACAGCATGAATACAAGGCTTTCATTTTCAAGAGATTGATGTTTTGTTTGGTTTGTTTCTATTACTTTTTTTTTTTTTTTAAACAGATGAATAAAAATTGTTCCAACATAATGGCTTTGTCTACTAACACTTCTAACAAAAGAGAGACTGTGTGCATATTTGGAACTGGAGATTTTGGACGAGCTCTGGGGCATAAGATGATTCAGTCTGGCTACCCCGTGGTGTATGGAAGCCGGAGCACCCAGATATCCAACCTGATTCCCAAGGATGCGGAGGTGTTGAGCCATGCAGAGGCAGCGCAGAAAGCTGCCATCATCATCATAGCAATCCAGAGGCAGCACTACAACTTTCTTATACCACTAGCAGAAATTCTCCGTGGAAAAGTCTTGGTGGACATAAGCAACAACTTGAAATTAAACCAGTATCCTGAATCCAACGCAGAGTACCTGGCTCAGCTGCTGCCTGGCAGCAGAGTTGTGAAAGCCTTTAACACTGTGTCAGCCTGGGCTTTGCAGTCGGGCACGCTGGATGCAAGCCGGCAGGTAAGGTTGAGCAATGGAGGTTTCATGTGGCTTCTTATCAGCTACACAAAACACACCTGGGACATCAGAATTAGGCAGGGTTGAGATGCTATTTTCACTATAAGCTCCCATTTCAAACTCAATGTGAGCTAAAAATTTACTTTGGGTTTTTAATATGGCATGACAAGGAATATAAATAGCTTGCCTCTGAACTCAGTAAGGTGTTTAGAGACACTAGAAAAGTAAGGAAAAGGAAGATAGTGGAGCTACAAAGAGACACAACATTCAGGAGATTTACATCAATTGTTCATTGGGGTGGTAAAGTTAAACTGGAATGAGATAGAAGGAATTTTCAAAGCAAGAATAAAATGAAGAAGCCAAAATAAGGGAGGCAAGGCATATAACAGGGCAATGACTATGGGCAAAAGAAGTATGCTGAAAAGTTAATAAACTACTAAAGTTTTCTAAATCATCGCCACCTAAGTTTAAAACAACATCAGTGTGTGCAAACTGTCTTAACCAGCTCCTTAATCACAGGCCAGCAAGCACAAAGCTGGCTGTAGGAAGCAGCACAGCAGCTTACTTGAGACAAATCATATATTATGGCCCTGTTTTCTGCCACTTCAAAGGACAGTGTTCTTGTACAACACATGAAATCACTCAGCCACTCAAACCATTGCTCTCTGCCACCAGATAAACGGTTTTGGCTAGGCACCCAAGGGCTTCCAAGCCTAGGCTCTATAAGCCTTCGTCATCCCAACAAGAGCAGAAGTTGTCCCCTTTCTCCCAGTTCCAAAAGGACTATTGCCTGACACACTCACAGAAAAGATAGTTTTTTCACTATTTTACTAGACTTAGAAAGAATTCATATTTACTTTCTTGACAGGGAGATCATGTTTTAAAGATCTCTGTCCTCGCTTCCCTGGAATACCTAAGAACCACTATAGCAGCAACTGAAAATTTTGCTCTTACTCCTATTGAAAATTTTGCTTCAATTTAGTCCTATAAAATCTTCTGCTTACAAAATACTTGCAGATCTTCAGAAAAGTATGTCAACTCTTCTATGCAAAGACATGTACTAAGCATGTTATACATTGTTCTTTCCAGGTATAAAATTTTGCCACTTGAAACAATTTCCATTCCCAAAGTAAAAAATCACATTTTAAGTTCTTTGATTTGTTTGCCAAAAGTACCTATAGGCTACTTTTTGCCTATATTAATTAAGGTCAGCAGGTAAGCCAACAAACAGCTTAGGAAGCTTGTGCTTACTGTCCATATCCAGGCAGGATGGCAGTAGATAATGTCACAAAAATCTGTAAAGATAAAACTTCTTGTTTTTGTCTGCAGGTGTTTGTCTGTGGAGATGATGTGGAAGCTAAACAAATGGTGATGAATATTGTTCGTGCACTGGGACTCACTCCACTAGATAAGGGATCCCTCTTGGCTGCCCAGGAAATAGAAAATTACCCTCTGCAACTCTTTCCAATGTGGAAGTTTCCCATCATTTTGTCCTTTAGCCTAACTGCATTCTTCTTCTTCTACTGTTTGGCTCTTGATGTAATTTACACCTACATTTATGAAAAAAATAACTTCTCATTTTTTATTGCAATTACCATTCCAAATCGAGTCTTCCCTGTAATGGCACTCATTCTCCTTGCTTTGGTTTATCTTCCCGGTATATTTGCTGCCATTATTCAGCTATACAGAGGTACCAAGTACCGTCGTTTTCCAGACTGGCTGGACAAATGGATGCTGTGTAGGAAACAACTTGGACTAATAGCCTTGGCATTTGCTTCCCTGCACGTTGTGTTCACTCTTGTTAGTCCAATGCGTGCCTTTGTACGTTGGAGAACCAGCAAAGGAATCATCTCCCAGGTAAGTTTTGTTCCCTGCTCTATGTCTTCCTTTCTTCTGGCCCTGTTAAAATACTACCTTCTATCTTGAGCTTCAGAAATCCATGTGGACAGTCCAATGTTCTTTAAAACAGAGTAATATTCCTAGCTTCTGTGTTTCTTTTAAACATTGATTTATCTAAGTTTTGTTGATATTATGTTGAGCTGAGGGGATTTCTGGCCTCAGCCTTCCTCCTAGATAGTTGACATATTAATAAAGTAATCAGGGAAAATGTCTCCACCTTTTCTCCATATACCTTCAAGAATAGAATCTATTTTCACTTTCTGATCTTACTTAACAAAGAAAATTTTTTCTACTTACTGATGCTAAAACAGCTATCACTAAAATGCACCTGGTCTTACTTTCTTCAGGCACTGAACAATAAAACAGAACCACTTGACAACACTAGCGCCTGGATTAGCGACTCTTACCTGGCTTTGGGAATTTTAGGATTTTTTTTATTTGTTCTTCTGGGAATAACCTCTTTGCCTTCAGTCAGTAACAATGTCAACTGGCGAGAATTTCGATTTGTGCAGGTAAGAAGACCACCCCTAAAAAATCCTTCTTACCCTAAAAGCCGTGGGTGGGTTTATTAGAGACCTATGGCTTTCCTCCATTAGTATCTCCAAATGTGATTTGTGCACTATCCACCACCACACAGTGAAAAAACAAAAAATCTACATGGCTATATAGCTGTAAAACCCCACAACTGCTCTGATGGCTGCTTATGGTACAGCTGGGATTACTGCATTAACAAGAGAAAGCTGGGAAGATGTGAGCTCCTGAATGAAAAACAGAAAGCTGACTTTGACATCAAATTCCACAGTTGTACTAACTCACAAAATAATTTAGCCATTTATTGGGCTAATTTTTTTGATTCACAAGATAATTCAGTTAAAATGGATCTGAAAATTACTTTATAACTCAGATCTTCTCAATGCCAAGCATCTAAAGAGAATCTTCAATTTCTGAAGACTGTAAAAACTGCTGTGACTATAAACAGGCTGCCCTTGATAACACTATAATCTCAGCTCTCCGTTTGGAGGAAGTTTGGTGCAAGCTGCCATGCCTCTGCAGGAGCTGGGCTGGAGGGGAGGGGATGCAAGAGAAGGGGAAATTACTATTAATGAATGTTTTATCAAGGCAAAAAACTTGCACAGTATGGTACTTCTGGATGGATTAGCACTAGAGCATAAAAAATCTTGGATCTCTCCACTGAATGTCAAAGTTTTCTCTGCTTTTTCACAAATATGACAGCCACTAGGCAGGATGTGTGAGCCAGGAAAAATTATCAGGGTTACTGATGGAGGAAAAAACCAAACTATTTCATCTATGTCCGTTTGAATTTATCATATTTTTTTTAATAATAAGACACTTTGCGTTATATAAAACAGTTTAATTTCACCAGTCCCCAAGTTGGCACATGCCACAAATTTTACTGTGTCCTTAAAATTGCATTTTCTCAAGGTTAATTTACTTTTTTAACCTAAATTTTCCTTCTTTCTTTCCTTCATTCTCCTTTAGTCCAAACTGGGATATCTGGCATTGATTTTGTGCACTGCACACACACTGGTTTACGGTGGAAAATGGTTCCTGAGCCCATCAGCATACAAATGGTATCTTCCAAACATCTATATCCTCTCCCTCGTCATTCCATGTGCTGTTCTGGTTGTCAAATTTGTGCTGATATTTCCTTGTATAGACAAACCTCTCACACAAATTCGACAGGGCTGGGAGAGAAATCCCAAACATTCAGAACAGTCAAATTACATTATCAACAAGTCTGCTGTATAATTAGGCTAAACTGTATTATTTTAAAAAATAGTATGAGGTTGTAAGCCTACTCTATCTGGAGAGGGAGAGAAAAAGAGAAAACTTGGCCAGACTCTGTGTAAAACCAAACCACCCCAATGACAAGCTTAAAATACCAATGAGGCCTTTGAGTTTCTGCACCCCAGGCATGCTTTCACACAGGTGCAGACCCTCTCTTTTTGCTCTGTATTTTGCCTCTTACCTGTTTACCCTCCATCCTAAGAAGAGTATGTGAGAAGTAGGTGGTGTTCCATGTCTCTCTGCTGTTCTTCCAAGCTCCTCCAGAGCCAGGCAGAACCACAGTAACCTTTGGTGTTAGACAGTGTTTGCTGCTCTTTCCTATCCTGCCCATCGGGACTCAGGTCTACGTGCACCTACACATACCCACAGAGATCCATATGCATTCCTGCATGAGTTTCCACACATTTCCCTCTTTCTAACCCAGAAGCCACCAGCACCAGCAGAACAGGTGCATGATGGCAGCTAGCTAAGGAACAGAGCTTTGCCTCCTAGCATTTGTTTATCCTCCACTAATATCTGATCCAAGGAGAGCTATGTTGATGCTTTAGACATAGTTGAGTAAGATTTGCTTGGCTTGTGCTTGGGAACCCTGATGTTCAAAGTGTATGGGTCAAGGACTGCTGATCTTTGCTTGTACTGCTCTACCAGAAATTCAGGGACAAGGGGAAGGAGTAGGGATCAAAATGGCAGAGGTGTGAGAAGTGCTTGTAAGCCTAAGATTTTCAAAGGCAAAAAATAGGCAAAAAGTTATCCGTGATTTTTTGTGTAAGCAAAAAGAAAGAAACTGAAGGAAAAAAAATGGAAGGAAAATCTTTTTATATCAGGGCTTATATTATATGTCATGGTTATATCTCATGAAGATAATATTGTTGATTTTTCAAAAAAGAAATAATTGGATGTGATATTATGGATATTCTATAAAGATACACATATTTTAAAGACAATAAAGTGGTTTTTTTTTTACACTGTTGAGTTCTGTTATCATTTTGGGAACCTCTTCTGCTAAGATGCAGCTGCTGGTGTGCTCAGTTTCACAAAGGTGGTGGGAAGCCTTGGGACAAAGAATTAAATGGGATCCTGTCTTCAGCCAGCTGCCTGGGCTCATCTTCCCCATCTTTGTTTCTTGGGTGCTCGCATAAGCAGATCTTTGCTTCGTCATCCAAGTAGGATGAGGATGTTTGGGACAAACAGGACCCAGTTGGGATGGTGACTTTCTGTTAAATTGCAAACAGAATTCTCCTTTGTACTGGAGAATAAAGATAAAATATGCTGGTTTTATAGAAAGAGAATTGCTTACTATTTTTCTACCTCTCTGCTGCTCTCCCTGTCCATACAAAGACATACAAAGACATACTCACATACATGAAAGTATTAGCATGTTAACTAGTATAGCTAGCTGTGCTTTCAAACAGACATTATCAAGCAACTTTAAAAACTAAAATAAACAACCATCTGAACAATACTTTGGAAAATATTTCTCAACAATGGAGTCTTTTTTAATTCTGGGCATACATCCCCCGTTCATGTCATCTTCTGTCCCAGAATCTGTTCTTTATACCCAAAAGGATTGTGAAGGAGTCTGGGACATCAGCAATTGACGGAGCCAGATTTCTTGGAAATAATTCTGGCACCAAGTACTCTTACTAGCCAGCACTGGTGCATATGCTATGCTTGTCCTAAACCAATATGCATAGGTTGATGTAAGTCTTTATGGAAGTTTTTCTTGACCAGTGCCATGATGGAGCAGTAGTACACTTCAGGCTTCCTTCAGTGATTTTCCATGGAATTGTTTATTGCAGAAGGGATCAGGTATAGGCTCAACAGTCCCAAGTGATAACACTTTTGTGAAGATGCTTGTAACACCTCTTTACAGCTCCCTGGAGAAGAGGAGAGAGAGATATCTGGAAGCAGCAGAAAGAGAGGAGGAGATCAAGACAGAACAACAGAGAGAGGGAGAGTGTGGTTGCAGAACCACAAGACAAAAGCAGAAAATAAGTAGCAGCAGTCTGAGTGAATATCCTCTAGATTTGCCATTTCGGTGGTAGATTCTAGCTCAGTGACAGTTATCCCAGATTTATGTTATTACCAGTAGCAACAGTTCCAAAGCACTGAGACATATTGGGTTTTGATATTACTTTATAAAGGATTTATTTTAGGGGTTTCTGGCTCCCAATACAGATTTAAAACCTGCCCTTCCTCTCTCACAGCTGAGCCAGTGAGTTGGAGTTTAAACTGCAACAGCCATGGCAAGTTCCATTTAAAAGCTGTGCTTTATGAAATACCAACAGTGCAAGTGCTCTGCATCCTGTCCTCCCAGTGAACAGGCTCTTGTGTGTTTTCTGAGGGCCTTGTGTTAAAAGAGGCCAAACCAAGTCTTCCTTACCCTCATCAGGAACTAACACAAAGTAACCATGGCCTGACTGAATGCTGCTTTGTACACTCTCTCACAGCTAATCCATAGTCTCAAAGACTCACAGGACTGTCCCCCTGCAGGCAAGACAAAGGAACTTCTTTGGGGATGGATATCACGTTGCTTGGTGAAGTGAAAACAGGCCAAGATGTACTGGAAATGCAAAGCAGCTGGGTACGATTTGCAATTTGTTTACTCCAAGGATAAAGTGCCAATATCGGCTGTGTACAAACTGAGGAGGCAACGCTGTTTGCTTGCATGGGGTGCATGCAGCAGCTCTCAGGAGCAGATCCAGAGCATCTGAACTCAGCAGCAGGTGCTTTGTTGCCTTTGTTAGATAATAGGTCAGATCTTCATCACTCAGATCTGAATGAGGGATATCATATCCTCTTCATATCCTCTTGCTGTTGGGCAACTGGGGAGTATTTGCTTTACAAATTTACATATTTACTTCCTGAACAAGGCAGAGAAAACAAATTCAGTAATAGTCCTGGTAGTTAAAGTATTCAGTGGTAGTATTTTGAAAACAATAGCCAGGCCCAGGAAACCTGTTGGTAGCTTGTATGCATTACTCATAGCTGAGATCTTTTTTTTTCCTTTTATGTACCGACAAAGCCCGGTCAAAAAGTAGTCCAGAAGGATCACGAAAGGAATTTTGGAAAGGGTGTTTTCCATATGGTTCCCAGAAGTCAAGAAAACCTTTTATGTGCACATGTACATAGTGCCATTCTAAGAATTCCTGCAGGAATAAAGCATTGACTCTCAAATCTAGTTCTAAATCAGCATCAACACTTAGAAAATACAAATTACAACTTTCTAAATCACAGGGATATTGTCACAGTAACAACTAAGTTTGTAATTCATTACATAAGAAAGTTTTATTCCAATGCACTGCATAGTGCAGGTAGGCCTTTATATCCTTCATGATAGGACTAATTTAACTCTTGACCTTTTTGTTATACCTGGGGAATATCTATTTTAACCAAAAAAATACACTTATTAGTGAAATAAAGTATTTTAATTAGATTTCCTTGAAACAATGGGATTTCGGGCACACACTGGCCTCAGGGGATGCAGCTGACACCACAGATACTGCTGGATCCTGAACCATTCCGAGGAATTCCCTTCAGTTCCACCACACTGCACTGCAAGCCCTGGGATCTTCAGCTTATTTTCGCTCTGCAGTACAATCTTCTGTCAGGCTTCTCTGCCTTATCTAACAATCACCTTCCACTCCAAGACATGACACTTTGTGACCTACTCCACAAAGCCCCTTTGTTTCTCTACGTCAGGTTTTTGCAGCTTCACTCTTGTGACCTCCTATCCAGACACAATATTTTACAAGAGCATATCTTGTTTCAAATGCTGTTGAGCATGTTGGATTCACTAGCCCAAATAAGGAACTAGTGTATGAACACTCACAGTAGCTATGTAACCCATGTTTGCCTGTTCCTCCTTACTATGATTAGCATATTTAATTTGAATTCAATGTTCCCATAATAGCCTAAATATGGTTTATCTTCCACACAATTTGGAAGCTTTTCTCTCCTACAGAGACTATTTTTTTCCTCTGCATTATACAGGTTTTTGTTGTGGATCTCCATTTGTATCAGTAATTCCTGACCTTAACATGAATTATTTTCTCCCTCGAGGAAGCTGACATTCCTCAAGCTATAATTTATCTATCACCATAGAAAACTACTCATCTCTTGTTCTTGCACATTGCCTTAATGTTCTTGACTCTGGGAACCCAAAATTGACATAATTATTACCTCTGACAAGACTAGATCCCTACATATTACTTTCTTACAAGCAATCTCAGTGCTACAAGAAAAATACACTACAGAATCTTGACAGGACATACACAGACCTCAGGGAACTGCATAAAGCTTAGCTAACATCTCCAAATGCTGCAAGCAGGAAGCAGTACATTTTGTTCATTTGTCCTCACACACACACATACTTTATTCCTGTCTCTCTTTTGCTTCCACATCCAGATTTGCTTATTATTTGAGATACAATCCTTTCACTGTGCTTGCTTCTCTTCATATGTGCTCAGATTTAAACTAGGAATAGCTTAACTGCAGTCAGTAGACTCAAGGTAGTAGTAGTAGCAGCAGCAGCAGCAGTAGTAGTAGTAGTAATAGTAGTAGTAGTAGTAGTAGTTCAGAGGCCCTTCCTAGTTTCCTACTTATCCATTAAATTTTTGCCCCAGTTTTATGGAAGATGGGAAAATGCAGTCTTTACAAATTTCTCTTTTACAGCCTTCAGAAAATAGATAAATGAAAATTGAAAAAACTTAAGTTATTGTAATATGCTAATCATTACAGGACACAAGCGGTTGAGCACCACTAGACCAAACTAGAATGTCCCAAAAAAGGCATGTTTGGGACATGTTATCTGTTGCATTGGCCCAGCCTGGGACTGGGGCGACCAGAGGGGCTGCATCCCCTGAACCAGCAGGCCACTGGTGGGATGGCTCAGAGTAATCTCGCCCCAGGCTGTCATGAGGAGAAGGCTTCCCTTCATAAGGTAGTGCATTGCCATGTTCACACCCCCTGTTTGGTTAGCCTGTCAATCCTCCACCCTCCCTCCTTCCCTTGTCTCCCTCAAATGGACCCTGCTCTGGAAAGTTCTTCCTTCCTAGATACCGCATTGGTCCTCCCTCCGTAATCCCTCCTTCCCTATATCCCCTTTGGTTTATGTACCCTGATGCTGCCTATTCTCCTCCCTTTTTCCTCTTCCCATTGGTCCCTTCCCTCAGTTAAAACCCCTGGACTCTGTCTTCATCCCTCAGTCCTTGCCGTTGGTTTCATTGTGGAGTAAGTCCTCAGAGCGCCATGCAAGCACTCCCTCTCGCCTCTTTATCTGCGACTGGGGCAGAGCTGAGCTGTCAGTGTGTGAGTGTGTGTCTGCGTGCTGCCATCTGCACGGGTGCCTTGGTGTGTCTGCCAGCAGCCCTGGCTGCAACGAGATGTCTGAGGAAGGATGCTCTCTGGGAAGGATGCAGTGTGCTAACCTAGTGACCAACTGCACCGCGTCAGTTATCTGTGACAGAATTCTGGCATCAAAGGGGGAAGGTATTTTTAAAGAAACATACTGGAGAAAAGTATATGGAATAAAACTAAAATGTCATTAGAATGAACGGCAGAGAAGGAAAGAAGAAGGAGGATGACCAAGCTGGTTTTCTTCTTTCCTACTGGCTCCATGACAGAAAACATCATACATTTTTCATTCCACTTATAAATCAAAATACCAAGTATTTCAGTACCTTATAAATAATTAAATGAAGAGTTTGATCTTGGCAGCCCTGGAGTTCAAACTAGGATCCTACCATAGCTTTCTTTCCCCAGTCCGAATAGGTACAAAAATGCCTATTTTCTCACCCTTTACAACAACCATTCCAAAGGTATCTGTCACTCCTCACCACACCACTCACAGTCAGCCAGGAGCAGTAGCAAACCCAGTTGTGCATCAGGCACAGAGCTTGCATGTCTCGGTATTAAATATAGTTGGAAGAACTGGGGTAAAAGAACCAGAAAGGATGCCATAGTCCCACTGCAGAGATTGAGGGCAGATTGCTTAATGGACTCCTCTGCTTCAATGCAAGACACCATCTAACTTAATCTTAACAGTTAAAGAAGCAAAATCAAACACAGGATCTCACTGAAGAAAGGGTAAATCGTTTACACAGCATGAAAACTGGAACTAAAAGAAATCCTTCAGTACTTGATGAAGAACACAAGTGAGAGCTGGACAGGGTGAGCAGAACCTGAAAGGTAGTCCTTTCCCCTCCCCACTTGTGTAGTGATGAACCATAGGCCTGGAACAGGACAGATGCAGTGTTGCTGTTCCTCAGAACAAGCCCAGGAAATCTGAGGAGATGGATGAAGAAGTAATTGCAGGGAATTATGTTAAATACATACAGGATTATAGTTTATCTGTTTTGCTAGAAGCTTCTGTTTTCCAATCCCATATGTAAAAATTGGAAACCAAATCCCATCTTTAATTGGATTGGTCTAAAGGTTAAACCTCAAGTCACACTTCAGAAACTCCAGTCTGGTCTTACTAGCAAGCCTGCCTAGCATTGTTGAGACAAATAAACCCAACAGTTTAGGATACCCAGCCTTGCCTGAGGGATACCTCCTGTCCAGTTACAGAAGGCTTGGAAGGATAAAGGGGCTGACTTGGAACAATACCAAATACCCAAGTATCACTGAATACTACTGAATAACTTCTACCATCTCTTCTTCAAACACCCATGTTTCCTGGCAAAGCTGTCTTCCCTGTCTTTTACAAAGAAGCTGACACTTAGATTCTCACTTACTGTCATCACAGACATATCCCAAGTTTCTTTAATGATCCCTGTGTCAGTTACTCGTACAACATCACACAGGAAGTCAGAGGCAAGGAGAGGAATTGGATGCTGGTTTCCTGAAGCTAAGGACAGTTCTTTAATTACGAGATTAGAAAGCCAGAAGGCAACCTTGTGATTAGCTATTCTCTCTTCCTGCAGAACATGGGCTGTAGACACTGCCTAAATTAATTCCTTTCTGAATTATCAGGAGTTGTCATATTTTTCGGTTCACAGACCTGCTACAAATTTTCCAACAGTAATACAGATTGATGTAAAGTTTAAGCTTCCTGACAACATGTAGTTTTATCCTAGCTACCATTTGTTACTGCTGGCAGGTAATCCATTAAAACAGGCTGCATTAAAGATATTCTGAAAGAACTGCTGAACTTGATTTAAATGTTAGAGAGCTCACCACAACTTCAGGCAAATTATTTTGACAGCTGATTACCCTCACTTCAATACATAGCCTGGATTTGTTTTTTAACAGTAGTATTCAGTAAACATAATTTATGATTTCCGTGATTTATCTGAAGTGTCCAGAATGGTGACTATATATTGACCATATATATTACTCCAGAGAAGAAGCCTAGGTGTAAGAAGAAAAAGTGTGATTTATACATATATATATAATCTTAGTGCTCCTACCATATGTTTGGAAATTCAAACACACACTGAAACTTCTTGGTGATGAAAGTGAAAGATTCAAGGTATTTCCAATTAAAGGGTTTTGTTAATCATAATCAAGTACAAAATTAAAATACTACACATCAACATGGATAATCTCAAGATTAACCATAACTTCACAAAAAAAAAATCCTAGATCCTAATAAATATTTGTTAATAACAGTGTGAAAACAGCAAGGCCATTACTTGCAGGTTTACAGTTTTTTTAACCAACTCTGTTAAATTCACATGAAGAACAGCTACCACGTAAGTTTCTAGGGAGTGTCTCAGCAATTAGTTGCAGACCCACCATTACACATAACAAGTCTCAACAAAAGGAAAATCACTGCTGAAGAAATGTGCCAACTATAGTACCCCCGAAATCCTCAATAAGGACAGAAAAAGATGGAAGTGATTCAATGGGTGGTGCATTTTCGGCCACGGCCCCATTGAATCCAGCTCTCCACAAGGTGATGGTAGAGACACAAAGACTTGTCATACTTCCAGCCTAAGGAGATGCAGCCTGGAAAGCATGAGCTGAAAACCATCCACAGAAGGCCCACTAGAAAGGGTTATGAACCTTGTTCAAAAATGCTAAGGGAGTAACAAAAAGAGGGCAGGAGAAAGATCTATCATGGTTTTGTGATTTTCAGATGCACACAAAAGAGAACTCCACTGCTGCAGAGAGCAGTGGCTGCATACTGTTTCACACTGTGAAAGGGACAACAAAGACTCCATTAACTCCATTAACATCAACATCTTACATGGTGTAAGAATGTGGAAAAAAGTTAGAGATGAATGCAATAAAAAGTACCCAGTACCCAGGTCACTATTCTACTGATGAAATGTCAGAATCCAGTAACTGGAAAAGTGAGAAAAAGTAGCTTTTCTCTTCCACGAGACAGCAGAAAAAAAATATAATCTATACAAATATATGCAACTCTGGGATTGTTTAACAGAGCACAGGGTGTGAAAGAAGCATACAGAGAATACTGCATAAGCTTCAGATAAAACCACCAGTATACTTAGCAGCTTTGGCTAGGTTTAAAGGTGAAACTCTGTTTAAACCACTCTACCCAGAGGCTGAGAGTAAAGAAACTTGTTCATTTCTTCCCAAGTTTAGATATTTGACATTTGGCATTGTTGCACTTATTTTCAAAGAGCACACATAAGGAAATATATGGCTTAATTACAACTTCTCTTTCTGAAGAAAAGAACATGAAGACTAATAAGTTGTAAATTCTTAGGTTAGGAGAAGTATTAGAACAATTTGAGAGACAAAACACCAATTGCAAGTATCATTTTCCCAGCACAAGAAGAATGCAACAAAAAAAGCTTGGAGTTAAAACTATACAAATGAGATTAAAAACCTTCTTGAAGACAAAACCAGAGAAAATAACTATCCTTGTGTGTCAGGTGACTATTTTTTAGTATGGGTGGATTCGCTCCTGCAAACACTAGGTCAAGCATGGATGCTTTAGTCAAGCTTAAATGACTGAGTTTAGCAAGGAGACACCAGCATTAGATTAAACCTTAATTGCCTGTGTAATGCAGAAGGTTATACTGCATCACAGAATTCTTGTTTATTCTTCAACATAGGGGAATGAGTGTGTGAATTCTACCACCTGCATACTTTTGTTTCTTTTTCTGAGATTTTCTAAGAACAGACAATTGAAAAAACAATCATGTTGTTTCATCATCTCCTTCTTTTTCCACACAGTTATGAGAGAAAAAAATAAAGAGTTTCTTAAGTAGGTCAGTCTAGCACAAGCACAGAGGATGTGTAAATAAAGAGCCATGGATTTTCCCCTTAGCTATCTGGAGAGAAAATTCAGTGATCAGCCCAAACACTGTTTTGTCAGAGATGTGCCAGGAAAAACAATAAAAATAAATTTAGCAGAAAATACAATAGCAACAACTTCCTAAGTAGGGTTGTTAAGTTTTCAGAAAACACATAGTAATAAAATAGGCTAATTACATTCAATCTGTTACATACAACAGAAGCAAGCTAAGAAAGAAACACAGTGCTAGAACTAGGTGCAGTGCTAATGTACTTTGGGAATGTGTCATAAATCCCAACCTTGGACTTAATAAAGGCTTAAATAAAATTACTTCTGCTGAATATTCATGCTATAACTAGTTAAATTGTAGAAGTACTACCTAAACATTTTACAAATTAAATAAATGGAAAGACTCATAGGGAAAAAACACCAGCCTTGTCTACAAGGAGGTGAAGAGGTACTGTTCACGGGCATCTGGCCACTCCTGACATCCTCAGCTCTAACTATTGCAGCAGAAGAAAATCAAGTACCTCTCTTTGGGTGCAAAGTATTTATACCTAATGTAAATCTACACTGAAGACTTTTAAAACCAGGTCTTTCAGCCAGGATGATACCCCTTAAGTTCCAGCAAGGAAAGGGCAGTATTTGCAGATCATTTCTTTGTGACTGGTTTTATTAACAGAGTTCATGAGGGAAACAAAGCACTTAATCCATGCTTACTTTCCACCCTTCTCTCTTTGCATTCACAAACCTCCAGAGTAAGCACACTTATTTACCACTCAGATAGAGCAAGCCTGGCCACTTCAACTAGCATGAAGATAGATACTTGTGACCTCTGGTCCCAGCTAGGTTTTCAGCAGAGGCCTTCACAAGACTGATTCCTTTGTAAAATAGGACTCTGCAAGTATAATTCACTGTGCCCACCATCAGTGAATAACTAGAACCCCTTAAGTCCAAGATAATGGTGGTCAAGAGTTATCATAAAACCATCTTAACGTGTCAGAACTACTGTGGCTTTGCCCAGAGCATATTTGGGGCTTTTTCAGACCACGTTTTTTAGGGCTTTTTTCACAGTCTTCAATGTTTTGTTAGCTGCCATGCCAAAACATGATAAGAACTCTATTTCTGATTTTTAAGTATGTCTTTGAAATATGTGTGTGAAAGTCTGCCAATGCTTTGCAGTGTTAGATGTGGAGGTATTGTGCTTAAGCTAAGCTATCAGAAAACCATTATTAGATATTAGCCAATATAAAAGGTGATGAAAACCACCTCACAAATGCACAAAGACACAAAACCTGTGGGTGAAAGCAGAAAGAGAAGAGCATCCTTACAGTTATACAAAAGCCCTAATCCACAAGAGTGTGGAGATGACTGTGCTTAAACAGACTGGGCTACCACATCTTAGAGCAGCTCCAAAATTCAGAGCCTTATTTTAGTGTTCACTGCCACCAACCAATTGCTGTAACTTTTGCTTAAATAAATTTCAAATTAAATCAGGAAACTTCTCTGTTAATTTGCAGGGTGCTCTTAGACAGCTCAAGGTCAATTCATTCCTGGCTGTAACAGGTTAAGTATGCACAACAAAAATGGAAACCACCAAATGATTATTAGCATCTGCAAAGATTCTTGGAACAGGTCAATTATATAAAAGTAAGTATTGTTGTTAAGAACAATATACATTATCAGAACAGCAAAAAAAGAGTAAAGTTCTGTATGTTTTTTTAACTGGAAAGCCCTAAATATTTTGGAGCACAGAGTACAACAACTGACAGCCTGCCTGGCCTATTCACCCCTTTGTTTTCCATAAGCCCTGTGCATAATTTTATAAATATACATGGATGTTCCTACTTAGAGGTGATGCAAAACCTTTCTTTTTCATTATGAAAATTCTAATAATTTTACTGAAAGAATAAGGAACAATCCCTATAATGTACATATTAGCAATGTGTGAAAGGTTTCAGCTGCAAAAGGATTTAGCAAGAAAGAAGCATCAATATGACAACAACAAAAAAAACCCGTATAACATATCCTGCAAACACGAAGAACAAACTGTACATCATCAGCTCTCCTAACAGCCATGGTACCATGTTCTGAATTAAACATTATTATGTTTTGATACATTATTGTGCACAACTGGCAAATGAGTTCTGACTTAACTAATTGTGACCTCATTTTTACATTGTGCTCACTCTTTCTAGGTGGATAAAAAGATTCTTACACTCAACAAAGGGAGAAAAAATGTTCTCTGATGCAGTTCATATAAAATACGGCAAAATGGAATACTCTAAGTGTCAGATTTATGGGTAATTTTAGAAATTACACTGCTTAACCAATCTAATTATTTAGAACTATCATACACAAACATTTACATATTACCCAAAATCTTCAGAATGGATTTCCAAAAATATAAGCATGAACATGTCAATTTTTTTCCAACAGGAAAACCTATATATAAACTCCTAAACCACTGTTAAGACATTTCAAAAGGGAGTTGGCACAAATAATTTCTTTGGGCTCGGGGATACTACATCGTCTATTAGAGATGAGCACTGGGACCCAAGGAGCTGCTCCCGCAGCTGGTACCAGAGGCCTGTCTAGGTGGGTTCTGTTTCTGCCTTTGGCAGAGCTTGCATTTGGTTATAGTAAAAAACAGGTATAGGTTAGACAGCCAACAAGCAAGGGCTGATGTGCCTGAATTAGAAGTAGCAGTGTGACATCTAGTGGGCTCTTTTTGGGACAGCAATAGGCTGATTCCTTTTTAGCAACTCATAAAACTCACAGATCACAGAATATTCCGAGTTGAAAAGGACCCGCAAGGACCATCAAGTCCAGTTCTTAAGTTAATGGCCAGTACAGGGATTGAATTCACAACCTTGGTCTTATCAGCACCATGCTCTACCAACTGAGATAATAGGTTTTAAGAAATTGAACAAAAGGAGCAAAGAAGCTAATACAACAAACAAAGAAAACAGCCACAGACTATACAGGTGAGGAAAAAATATTTACAGAAGCCAGAGGTGGAGGAAGAAGTTTTGTGTTCACTGGTATTGCTTTCGGAGTGTACTTAAGTATGACTGTCAGGAATTGAAAATACATCTCATGTTGGCCACCTGGGGATGTGTGTTGCAATATCTGAGGCATTTTCAACACACACCCCATGCTGCAACAGAAGCATTAACCAAAACAAGCCCCAAGAGGAGACATGATGATTAGGAAAGCGACTTTCCTCCACAGAGTGTGGCACACCTCGTTCACTTCCAGTATGCTGAAACTTGGGATTCCCCTAAATGCTAAAAACTCCATTGCATCATAGGTGGTAGTGGAACACTTAAAAAAACCCAAGTAAGTAAAAGCTAAACTTTATTTTCCTGCAGTTGTTTATTTCCATGTCACTTCTACTACATGAGTCACATGCAAACCAGCCCAAGACATTTCCCCAGTGATTTGGCCAGTCTCATTGATTATGGAAATTACAGATCAGCAAATGAAAATGAATTCTGGTCATACTGCAGTGGTGTCAACTCAGTTCAAGCAGTAGACATGGAGAGAATAAGTTATCTGCCTAGATTCTCAACAAATTAAGAGGTAAGAAAGGAAGTAAGAACGAGAGGCCAGATAGACATCGGGCACCTAATGGGTGCCAATCATAGAATTCAGACACCTGAAATGTGATTTCTATGCTCTGTTTGCTGGCTCTGTGCCCAGAAGTGTTCAACAACTAACAAACTATGAGCTAACTTCTCATGTATCACCAGAGGTGATGGTACAGAGCATAAGTCCCAAACCATCAGGAATATCCCTTTTGTAGATGGATACCCATGACACTGCTTTGTAAGAATAAGGCTTCAAAGCAATTCTTTTCATCTGCACCTGGGAGTTTTACAAGCTGATGCTTACCATCCAGCCAGTACAGTGGAATCCTAGCCTTTCAGAAGGTAAAGTAGCATAATATATATTCTGATTTATATTAGAACATATATGCTGACACATAAGATTGCAAAAAGTGTACCAAAAAAATCAGATGCTTTATTATTGACCTTGTTCTGTGCTTCAATCCTTTATACACAGTTCATTTTCATATTCTGGCTTCTGGCAATAACAGAGACCTGAATCCTGACCCCATGTTATTCAACAAAATGATTAAAAGAGCTTGCATGAGTTACATTGGCTGTCACCAATCTGTTTTAAATTATGAAGGTTTTGAAATATCAGGTAGATATATGGTAAAGGATTAAAGATCAGTTGACAAGTGATATACAAAGTAAGCAGTATTGTAAATGTCTTTTTCAAGTCACAGTCATGTAGCACTGTTATCATCAGATATCTTTATATTGTAATTATATCTTTAGTTAAAGACCGTCTTGGGAGCCATCTGACTGCAATGTACCAGATCTAAAAATTATTGTCATTACTGAAAAACTGCATTTCAGCTTTTGTTCTGTAAAGAACTCATGCCTAGGGAATGCACAAACTGTTGTATTTATAATTAAATTGATGTGGTAAATTGTGTTATTGTGCTGCACTGAAAAAAAAAGCTCATTGTTAGCCTCAAAAAATCTCAGTATCAAAATCTCACTAGCCGTACCATCCACAATTAAAGGTTATCTTGTTTTAGGCCTTCAGTGATACTCTTGCTAATGCCCAGGGAATGATGAAGAATTTCCACAACTCTGAACACAGATGAAACAAAGAAGGGAATGCGTGTGGAATAAGAGAGTTGGTCACCACAGAACCATCTATTAAAGAAGTTGCTGCTGGGAGGGAAAAGTCTGGAAGACAGATGAAGTTGCAGAAAAACGGAGGTAGCTCAAACTGGATGACTAAAATCTGTAGAAAATTTTGATCTCCATACTCTCTGTATCTACAAAGTGACAGAAATACCTTCCCCCTGTACCCTATCCTTTCAAGCACATTCTGTGATGAATCCAGCATAAAACTTGGCTATTAAAGAAAATCCTGTAAAAATACCTGGCTGCAGAACTGAGCATAAATAATGTGCAGTAAATAAAAAATGAAAGGGTAGCATCAAAGAGAAGAAAAAGCAGCAGAACACAGGAGCACCATTCCTTTGGGCACCAAGTCAGGCATATTAGAGACATCTGGTCTGTACTATACTTATTTTTCCACTGTTTAAAATTATGCCTCTTCTCAAGTATTGCAATTTAACAGGGTGAGATTATTTCTTGTCCTTCCTTAAGCAGTATACTTATTCCAAAATTTTTATCCCCTCAGCTGTGCTAAGTAAACACCTCAAGAAAATGAAACTTTAACTCCCCATCTCCTCCCTAGCTGTATTTCAGTTGTCAGGAAAGCATGACTCCTCAGCACCCCAGCACTACACCAGATGGGAATATAACTGGCAGCATGATCTGGCTCAAGGTTTTCAGTTCAGGGTGACCAATTCCCACATCATGTGTGAACTCATGTCAGGGTCAAATGTACCCAGACTTAGAAGGAGCAGCAGTAGACCAGATGGGCATGCAGAAAGTCTGTAGCTTGTCATAGGTTTATGCTAGCCTTGGTTCACTGTAAGGACGCGTGCCACACACCATGAATGTGACTTGTGACCAGAGTTTAAGGCAGTGACACTATTACTGTAGCTCCATTCTGAATTTTTTCTTAAAATCTTACAACAAAGAATCCAGAAAAAGCTATGGAATGAAAACTGCGTACATAATTTTCCCTTTCTAAATAAAATTATTTTATTTAGGTCTTTTCTTAGGAAAATACAGTGAATTATCTCAAAAAAAAGGCAATAGTACTAGCATCCTGTGTTGCTTGGCTTTAATTTTCCCACTAGAGGGATTACACACTTTAAGATCTGCAAAATCAGAAAGTATTTATTCTACACAGATTTCTTACTGGTGTGTTTGTAATATGATGATCTTATCGTAACTTAAAAGGTTGCCACAGATCAATAGCCCTTCAGAAGACAGATGTGTACTCATTAATCTCCCTGAACAGCCTTCCTTTACAGCCTTCCTTTTCCTCAGATAAGAAATAAGTAAATGCACCAATGCAAACAAAATGCCTACCCAATAATCCATTTAAAATACCTGCCTTGGTTACATCTTTCTCCTAGCTCTTTTGCTTGTGTATGTTTAAATATAAATAATCTTGCAAATGCAAACTACTGAGTGCAGTGCATTTGGGCCTCTCACTACAAGACAGACACCGAGGTGCTAGAGCGAGATCAGACAAGGGCAATGGAGCTGATGAAAGGTCTGGAGCACAGGTCTGATGAGGGACCTGGGGTGATTAGCCTGGAGAAAAGGAGGCTGAGAGGTGACAGTATAACTCTCTACAACTGCCTGAAAAAAGGTTGTAGTGAGGTGGGGGTCAGTCTCTACTTGCAAGTAACAAAAGATAGAATGAGAGGAAATGGACTCAAGTTGTGCCAAGGGAGGTTTTCGGGTATTTGGAGAAATGTCTTCATTGAAAGCGTTGCTGAGCATTGGAACAGGCTGCCCAAGGAAGTGGCTGAATCACCATCCCTGGACATATTAGAAAACCTGTAGATGTGGCACTGAGGGACATGGTTTAGTGATGGGCCTGGCAGTGCTGGATTAACAGGTGGTCTCAATGTTAAAAGATCTTTTCCAGCCTCAACTCTTATAATTTGATGAGTGCTATGAGTCTCAGTAAAGTAATGAAAATTGAGAATGACCAGATATTTCCATTGTGTTAAAGTACAAAAAACCCCTATCCCAAATTATGAAACACGTCTTCCTTTTCTATACAGCTACAGCTGTACAGTTTAGTGCCTTTATCTACCAACTGGTATGAATTGTATCTGTTTTTTTTTCTCACTGAAGCAGTCAAAAATTCATTCCCATAAGCTATTGGCAATACATATATACCATTTGATCTTCTGCTTAGTATAACTCTTCAAATCTTATCACTTACATTCTTTGCCACTTACTTTCAATCTTTCCAGCCCTTATCACTGTTCCTAGGTACTATTTTAATTAGTTGGGCTTTTTTCCCAGACATGAATATATGTACTCTAACAAAGTTCAGCTCAGCACCTTCAATAACCTGCACTGCATGTGATTAAGTCTGGTCAATAAAACTATTTGACCACCGCAGAGCTTGGTATCAACACACGCTTAGTCAAATAGCCTTGTGAGATAGGTATCTTACAAGCTAGTCAGGTTCACTTCTTTGTTTCTCAGGTACCCTTGAAAAGATGGGCTTCATATATGCTATCCTGCGTGATGAATGACTTGTCTCTTTCATTTGGCAACTCTAATTATTAAATTACACAGAAGAGCACAGCTTTATTTTCATGTCACTGGCATTGTTAACAGGTGCGATCAGTGCTGAAATAATTAAATATATGCTATACAGATAATGTCTTTAAGTCCTGTTTACTGGATGACTTAGAAGGTGAGAAGGGTGACTCACTTTTAATGGAAAAATTAGCATGCTTTAATTAATAATGTTTAATTCAGCAATTAATTAATAATACCCAAAAATATCAAGTTCTTCAGAAATTTCTGCTAATAAACAGAAAATGAAATGTTGCGCTTCCAGATTTCTGACAGCAGACCATTTACCCTGCAAGGTCTCCATCAGTAGATTTGTTACAGTCATACAGACTCCAGCAACTGATTTCTCATTGTCTTGCGACTGAATTAAATAGCTCTCACTAGGAGAGGGAGGGAGTTCTATGTTTTGCAAAGCCGCGGCCCAGCTCAGACCAAGCTGTGGCCATTCCGGCTGATGCTGCTCGCTGGGGTTCTGGGTGGTCAGCGGGAGCACATCACGGGCTGCACCGCTAAATTCCTCCAGCCAGGAGGAGACTGCTGGATCACAGCTGGTGCTCTTCCAGCTAATCCCCAAACCCGAAACAGCCCCCGACTGAACACAATAAAAGCTTCCTCGCTTCAGTGGGACACGGGCACTGGCCCAGCTCCTGCAACAGAATTTAGACCTACGGACCCAAGAGAAATTGTAGAGCCTGTTTTCTATCTTTGCGAAAAGGGACAGGTGGTCAGAGTCTAAAGAGAAAGCTACGGTACCAAAAGAGAACATATAAGAATGCGTTTTGTGAAACACGATGCAGATGCACGAAGTACTAAGTTTATGAGCCTTGTGGCCTTTTGGTAAACAACGAGTCGGTGATTCTAATCTGATGTCAATTCAGCCGATTCACCGGTGAACATGTCGAGAGCTTTCCTGTCGCCTTAGTGGGTCACAGCTGTCACAGAACACCGCTTTCCCGGGAGGGGACTGCGCCAGGGACCGGCTGCACCTCCGCTGCCCGCGGCCGGTGGCTCCGGGGCGCAGCCTCCTCCTCCTCAGCGGAGCGGTTCCGTCCACGGGCGCTGCCTCCCGCGGGTGTCTGAGAGCTGCTGGCCGGCAGCCCCTGGCTACCTGAGCCCGCTGCCCTTCGCTGGCAGACCGGCGTTACCTCCAGCCCCCTCAGCACTCATCCCGCTCGGACGGAGCCGTGTCCCAGCCCGCCCATCAGTACGGGCGGGCCCGAGGCAGCGCCGCGCCCCGCCTTGCCTGCACGAGGAAATGCCGCCGCGGGGCCATAGGCCTGTACCACCGTGCCGGAGGGGGAACTTGGAGGGGAGGAGATCGGGGGGGACGGTCCCTCAGCTTCCGACGGCACCGCCCGGCACCGCCTGCAGCCCCGATGACGGCAGGTCGCCGCTTACCCCGCCCTGGCGGCGGCGGGAGACGGGATCCGGGAAGGGCCGGGGCTGGAAGCCGCCGCCCTCGCTGCGTATCCGGGTGGTTGCTCCCGGGCGCGGCCTGACCGCCGGAGCCGGTGCCAGGCGAAGATGGCGTATCCT
>VZTN01032687.1:176698-236052 GCA_013400515.1 Erpornis zantholeuca
GCCGCTCTGGCCGGGCGGTGCCGCAGGCGCCAGCTCGGGGCTGCGCCCGCGGGAGAAGGGAGGGAGGAGGCACATCCCCCGCAGCTGCTGCCGCGGGGCGAAAGTCAGTGCCGAGGGCGTCATTCCATGATTTTCACTTAAGAATCAGTTTTATTTAAAGATTTTCACACTTAATGCATTTTACTCCGTGTATTTCCCCTAGAGATCTGTTTTGCTCAACTTTTCTGAAGTGGAAAGAAAAATCTGCAGTGCCTTAGTACTTCTTCAGCATGCCGTTTTCTGCTAGTGGTAGAATAAAATTAAACCTTGGTGAGATAGACCAGGCTATATTTAGAACATTGGATTGCTCCTGTGCAGGTGTTACACTGATCTTACATTACGATAAATTAGTATATCAGTACTGAACCTGAGAGCTGATTTAGGGGGTTTTTTGTAAGGAGTGGGTTTTTTTGGTTGATTTTTGGTTTTTTTTTTTTTTTGCATGGTTTGTACAGAAAAACTTCAGTTGATAAGTACAGATCCTTAACTGAATCACTAATACAAAATTAATTTTCTTCTTGATTTCCAAAGTATGGAGGAGCTCCAGGAGGACCAGCATTCCCTGGACAAGCTCAAGATCCTTTGTATGGTTATTTTGCTGCAGTTGGAGGGCAGGTAAACCTATCAAATTATGAAATGTTATTTAGTTCTTGGATTTCTTTTTCCTGGGGAATACTTTCTACCTTTGGAAGGAGGAATGCCTAGTATTTGCAGTGAGAAAAACTGATATTTCAAAGGTTTTTTTGAAAATTGAAATTTGAAAATTTGAAAATCCAGAATTTGTTTTACTTAGCCTATTTGCTATATATAGCTGTATTGGTCTGTGTTATAGCTGTATACATACAGGAACTATACAGTGTGAATAATGCTGTTAGATTCTATATTGTATGTGTAAATACGTACTCAAACACATGCATGTATGCCTATATTTCCTACATAGGTATTTATAGGGAATACATAGATGCATGAATTTTTGTAACTGAATTGTGACTCAGCTCTGGGCTGGTGAATGCTGCCAAGTTTAGGAGAAATGAACCAGAAACAGTGGAAAGCGTGGGCTGTGGAGATGGCCTGGCTAAGAGCAGGAAACGCTGATAGAAAAGAAGTCATTACATGATCTTAATAGACTTACAAATGGAAAAGCAGTCATGGGTTGTGCCAACATCTGGATTTACTGGAAGTATAGTGATTATTCTTTTAGAGGAAAGGCATTCACAACTTTCTTCCCTGTCATTCTGCTCTGCATTTTCAATTTCTTTCCTGTAATTTTGTGGCATGTATTGTTTCTGTATTATCATGTATGTTACTAGAAGTAAGTACTGTTTGAACTGTATTACAGAGTCTAGGAGCAATTAAGTTAGATTTATTGAACTGAAGTTCCGTGTCTGTTAGCCATATTACAGCTATTTATTGCACAACTGTAGGGTGTGTGCAGATCTAAAACTCTGCTCTTGGATCTGTTATCCTCGGGTAAATACAACCACAACATGGATGTTTGAATTCAGCAATATTAGCTGATGTTCAGATTCCCACCATAACTTGGATTAGTTTTGTTCTCTGAGTTACTCTTTTGAATTAATAATGCACTTGCAGTCTATATCTTACTTTCTTCTAACTGCTTATGAAGATGTTTAGACCATGTGTTTTTGTAGTAAAGGAGAACACTGGAATGACCTCTGTGTAGTGAGGCCTCTCTGAGAAGGTGGAGCCCAGAGCTGAGTTCTGCTGAGTGTGCTGACAATTTGTCTGCCAGCTGAGATGCCTCTGTGTGCAGGTGCCACCTGGATGTGTGCCAGGAATCAGCAGTGGAGCCAGTAATTGACACTGGAAAAATGAATAAGCTCCTATTGTAAAGAGAAAGGGAGGTAGCAGCAAACAGGATACAGAGCTGTGGAGAGGAGGTGGCAGGAGCTGGACCTCAGCAAAACATAGAGATGGATACTGGAAGCTGGGGAACCAGTGGGATGATGGGTATGATCAAGTTAGCACTTAAGAATACTTAAGTTAATACTCTGAAATACTTTCTATTTTTAGAATTTATTCCTTACTGAAAGGAACTCGGCACCTTTTGAAGTTATGCTTGGAATTTGAGGTGTCTGTTTCTGGCATCAGTGGCTGTGCAGAAGTAAAAACCTTGTAAGGAGACAGTGAAATGGAACAGATAAATTATCAGCTGCTTTTATGGCCATCCATGCAACTCTGTAAAAAGCCACCTCTCAGTTATCCATATGTACTTATTGTAGAATTAATATGTTTTGGTTATGATTTGCTGCTGTGTTGTTTTTATGCCTATATAATATATAATGTTTTCTCTGAGCTTTCTTTGAAATAGTTTACAACAGGGATCTTGTCTTTGACTTGATGAATTAGTTTCCTTTGTTTACAGAAGAAAGTCAAAAGTATTGTTTCATACCTTTATTCAGTCGAGTCTCTAGGAAGTAATAATGTATTTTTTTAGCCTGTTTGCATAGCCCATATACATTGTCTAGTTTAGCTGCTTATGTTCTACTAAAAAAAAAAAACAAGCATCTTTTTGGTAATGTTAATCCTGATTACAGTCATGCTTTTCTATCTTCCTCTGTTTTAAAGTTACACAGTTCCTATCTTTATTCCTATCTTTAGATTGGAAGCAATTTTGTGTTTAGGTGCTGTTAACTTTACATAGAATCAACACATTGTTGCTTTTTTTTCCAGACCTTGTCAAATATCATTTAACGTAGAACTATTATTTGTCTTATAAACAATGATACTTCATTTCTGAAAGTTATCAGTCTGTGCTGTTCCCACCATACCATTCAGTAGCATATCCCTGTTCTTGAAAAAAAGCGCTTTCAAAAGTGGGTTTAAAAACATCAGGAAAATGCTGTAGCAAACAGAATAATAGAATATGCTGAGTTGGAAGGGACCCACAAGGATCATCAAGTCCAACTCCTGGCCTTCCACAAGACGCCCCAAGCGTCACACCGAGTCCCCAAGCTTGTTGTCCAAATACTTCGTGAACTCTGACAGGCGTGGTGCTGTGATCACTTCTCTGGGAAGCCCATTCCAGTGCTCAGCCACCCTCTGGGTGAAAAACCTTTTCCTGATATCCAACCTAAACCTCCCGACTCAGCTTTTCGTCTTATAATGCTTTACAGAAATGGCATCATTTTTTATGTCTACAGACATAATGTTCCATTCCTGAATGAGGTTAAATTAAACTCTGAACCAAACTTCATGCTGGGGATGTGAGGAATAAAACTTAGAATTCCAGCTCCACTTCTGGCAGCTCATTGCTTTCCATGAATTGGCAGTTGTTTTGTCTCTGGCCCTGAGCAGGATTTGTTGGAAGTGAGGCCTTTTCCAAACCATGTAGATAGATATGTTTTCTGGGTTTGTTTTCTTTCAAAGTTCTTTGCTTTCTGCATTTGCTAGTTCTGCTAGCAACTTTAAATTTAAAAAAAACCCAGGGATTGTTATATTTGTTAGTGATGAGGATGTCTTGAGAAGGGTAACTAACTGAATGCCACTGGAAAAGGAGTGGGTACTGGGAACAAGCAGCCTGGGAGAGGGTATTAAAACAATAGCTGACACATCTTCTGTTATCGAAAGGATGGACAAATAGATGCTGATGAGCTACAGAGATGTCTCACCCAGTCAGGGATTGCAGGAGCATATAAACGTAAGTTAATGATTTAAATAAAAAAGCAAATCTAAAGCACACTAATTCTTCCCATATTAGAAAACGCTTGTAGTTGTGCTTTCTGCAGAGCTGGGGTTTTTAATTTGCATGGCAAATGGGTTTCCTTTCCATATCTTGGAAATGTAAATTCTCTGTATTCAGTTCTGTGCACCAAGAACTTACCTTCTCAGCCCCCTTAGCTCCCTACTCTTGCTGGGCTGGGAACTTGAAGTGGCTTGTTTTGTAATGGACAGACAGTTCTTAAAAAGATGCTTTGCTTTGGTTTGAACTGAGCTTTGATAATGACCAAAATCTGTGGCGGGACTCCTCTGCTGGGATAACTCCTGTTCAGTTTACAGCTTCTGTGAGTGAAACTGGCTTGCTCAAGTCTATGGGGGGAATATAAATGACCACTTTGAAACCCCAAACTGTTGTGGATTAAGATAGGAGTAAATACAACTTGAATTGCCTCCAAATTGTCTACTGTCAGTTTTTCTAGCAAATAATGGCTCTTGCTTGGATCAAAATATGGTATGGCTGTATACAGGGGAACCAGTTAGATAATACTTTATTCATTACAATATATTACCAGTATATCATTTCAATTTATAATCTGAAATTTTATGTTTAGACAAAATTGAAGATTACACTCTAGTAACATAATTTATTTTTTCTTTTTCGAATTTTAACAGCTTTCAACTTAGAGACTTGCAGACTTATGATCTCAATGCTGGATGTATCCTTTACTATGAAATGTAAATATTTTTGCATTATGTAAAGCAAAGATGAGAGAGCGCCAAAACATTTTGGAAATGCTTTGTAGTTTCCATTCAGCCTTTACTTGATAGGTCTTTTGATCATTGTGATTGGGAAGCTACAAAACTCCATTCTTATTAATTTTAAAGAATGAAGAAGTAATAATGAATGAGGCTTTCGGTGACCAATCTTTTTACAGCAAGTGGTATCCCTCTGTTTCTCCATTAAATGTATAAAGGGTCAGGTCTGGTGGCCCAGAATAAAGTATTGCGGAAATCACTTATTGTGCTTTTCAAATAGGACAACTTTCCAATTTTTCGTCCTTCCTAATTTTAAGTATTTGTATTACACGGCCTGAATACAACTAAGTCCCCCTAAATCCTGTTCCATTCTGAATGAATCAGGTTTGAGTATCTAATGGAATGGTATGTGGCATTCAGAAGTAGGACCTATGGAAGACTTATATATACTGTGTAAGGTTGGAATCTTTGGAGGTGTTTTAGCCAAAACTTGAATTGAAAGTTTTGCTGCTTAAAAAGAAAAAAGCAGAAAAGAAACTGGTAGGGCTCTTAGCTTATCTTGAACAAACCACTTAGAATACAAGAGAACTGATATTACAACAATTTATTCTTTAGCATCTATTTTTATTTCTGTTATGTATTGAATTGGTTGCAATTATATAGCAGCAGGTAAAAGAGAAGTGTGTCAACTGAAGTAGAATTCACAAAGAAAATAGCTTTAGCAAGTTTCACTGGGAAGAAGTGGGGAGAACAGGTTCTCTGACCATAGCTTTTGGGCAGTATGACCTTCATCTGTGCTGGGAGATACTTCAGTTAATTTTCTACAATAAAAATTAATAATAGTAATCGTACTAATATTGACCTTCAAGTAAGAGTTTTTAACTACAGAGAGATGCCTTTTTTGTTTGTTTGTCATTTTCTGTTGGTGGTTTTGTTTAGTTAAGAAAAGTTTTTCTTAGCTTTGAAATCAGAGGGATATGTCTGGCACACTGGGGTTTAATGAGTTTAAAGAACTCTGGGCTGTGGTCAATGGCTGGAAGCAACACTTTATAAGTTTTGACAGTGATGGAAGTGGCACAGTGGATCGTCAGGAACTGGAGAAAGCCTTGATGACTATGGGTAAGTTTTGAATTGTTCTTGCTTCTGAAACTGACTTACACCATTTCCCAGTAACAGTTATCATCCTGCAGTAACTAACACATGACATTTCCAATGAAAACATTCTGTTAACTTACCTGTCTTTGCACAATAACTTTTTATTTTCAAATAGGATTTAGACTGAGCCCACAGGCTGTGACTGCAATCACAAAGCGATACAGCACTCAAGGAAAAATTGCATTTGATGATTACATTGCCTGCTGTGTGAAACTCAGAGCTCTCACTGGTATGCTGGATTACAGCCTTGTTACTGTCATCTCCGTAATATTTTTATTTAATAAAACCTGATTGTTCACTTATCTCCAGTTCAACTTTGATGTACTACAAAAGAGGTTTCTCACAAGAGTCTACAGGCAGAAGTGCAACAATTACAGATAAGGGTTTTTTAAATTCCCATAAAAAAAGGACTCTATACCAATGCAGGGCTTACTTCAGAGACTGGAAGAGTTATGTTAGCAAAACTGGAAAACTTTGTTTATTAACAGAACATAAAGGGTTGTATATGATAAATCAAAATTTTAGAATGGGAAATTAAGTCTTGCAATGAATTGCAGTATTCTTCATCATGTTCTTCATGTGACTTGGGGAATTTTGGGAAAGTACTACACACTTTTAAAAATTTCTTTATCTGTAATTCTTCATACCTGTTTTTGTAATGCATTTTTGCAGAATGCTTTAGAAGAAGGGATGCAACTCAGCAGGGTTTTGTGAACTTCCACTATGATGATGTAAGTAGATTTTAAGGAAACTATTAAAATTCCAGGGTAAAACAAAAACTTAAGACATATCAGTAATGATTTGAGTTTGTGCCTACCTTCCCTACACATACAGTGAGAATCCAAAAGTTCTGGGGCTTGTTGAGTATCATCTCAAAAAGCTTTCCTGTATTTTACAGAGTTCTATAAAACGTTGTGTACTTTTTTCTGAACTTCCTACCAGCCTCCATCAAGATCCAAGAAGCTACATTACTTGCTAGCATCACTTTCTGTGACCTTTTTTAAATTTATTTATTTTCTGTTTTAAAGCTTGGTAAGCATTTTTCCCAGGAAAGGTTGGTGGAGGTCTGGTGCGAACAGACACAAATCAGACTTGGTCAGGCTTGTGGGTCTTGGCTTCCTAGCCACATCTGTGCAGCAAGAAGAGAACCCTAGTTTTAAGTCATCCTGGATTTGGGTGTTTTGGGGTTTCAGGGATTTTTTGGAGCAGGGGGAAGGAGGGCCATGTATCCTAGTTTTTATTTTTGTTGTTGTTATCATTAAGGAGATATTTTGTTTTAATTAACTATTTGATTATTTTCATACATACTTTAAAGCTTTACTGTCCATGGACTGAATTTCTTTACAGAAAAGTGTAGTAACAATGAGTACTGTAGGAGAAAAAGTAAAAACTTGTTCTCTGCCATACAGTTAATAAGTGGTTATTCTCTTTTCAGTTCATACAGTGTGTTATGAGCATCTAAATCAAAAGGAAGCAAGCCGTGGATGATCATGATTTAACATTCCAGGTTTATGAGCATCTAAATCAAAAGGAAGAAAGCTATGGATGATCATGATTTAACATTCCAGTATGTGTTTCGCTTTGCCAAGTCCTCCAATGATTGTGTATCTCAATATTGGCAATTGCATATTTTATGGAGGTATCACTTAACACACATTTTTTAGTCTTGATAATGAATATAAACTACTCATGTACTGTTGTCTTTAACTTCCAATGTGTGATTATTAAAGATGCTTTTATTTTCATAAACTTGCAATTCACTATGTATAACTCAGATCATGCAAATGGTAAGATTTTCAGTAATGTATCTACTTTTTTCCCATGATTCACTAAAATCATTTTCTGGAGCACAACTTACCTTTTTCTGACTTAAACAGTAAAATGTGTATGACTTCGGAGGATGCCTATTCTCTGGTCTTTGATAATGTAAGACAAATGTACAAACTGAAAGGGCTTTTGGAATGGTTATTTTGCACTGGTCTGTTAGAACATCAGTAAGTTTCGGTTGCTTATTTTGTCAGCTCTTTTGGAGATGAAGCCTGTGACACCATGCACTGAGTAAAAGACTACTTGCTAGAACTTCTTGCAAGCAGGGATGCAACAAAACATAGCAGAGAACTCTTCTAGCCTTGTGCTCTGGTACAGGGGGCTTTGTTCCTGTAAGATTCTTGTTTGTTTGTGTCACTGCATAAAACACTTTTAAACATAAAAAAGCTGTGCTGTGTCAGTTTGTGCATCAATTGTCCTCTCACAGGCAGACAGACAGACAGACAGACTTCAGTTACATGTAAATGAACGTTTCTATCTCCTCCACTTTAACCCCTAGCAAGTGGCCCTCCTGCCTCAGTATTCCAACTAACATACAAGGGCCAAAACCCATTTGGAAAAAAATCTTGCCAGCTTACGCTTTCAGATCACAGCAGTAGTTACCAATGCTGTAGAGTATTCATGAAAGCAGAGGCTGAGGCTTTTCAATGGAAAAAAAATATGGGATTTTTGTTCAGTGGTGGTTTTCTGGTTCCTTTTGTTGTAGGGATTTTTGAGGAGAAGATGGATGTTGTATGGAAAGAGGGAGCAGCACAACTGCACAGAGGTAGTTCAGGTTTTTTTCCAATCAAATAACTTAATGAAACTTCTGTTAATTTTAGTCACTTCAGCCTACCACAGAGAAGTGATAGATGTTGTTTTACTGCTTGTGAAGGCAGAGAATGCCAAAAGAATGTTAAAGGTATATTTCTTAAATGGGCACTTTTGGGGAGAAACTTTTGCATTTAAGAAAGGAAGCAAAACAACACATATGTGCATATATATAGACACATGCATATACAGCACTGGACAAACAAGAGCTCCTCAGAGCAGGAATCTCACTCGAAGATAACTGTATTATATCCTGCTTTGTGGAGATTACTATGAAATCCTGGTCTTCAGTTTCTGGGCTATAAATTCAAAGCCATCTGGTCTCACCTAAAGAAGCAATTTCTACTTACTGCTTAAATTTAGAATCCTTTGGATATTGCTTGTAGTTTCATTTCAGAAGCTAGTTCTTTCTACCCTCAAAAATTAATTTCAATTCATAGACAGCATGATACATCCATATTCTGATAGTACATTGTCCTGTTGCACATAAAGTTGGGAAACAGATGGAATACTACAGAAAGTATTTCTAATGGAACGACCAAAGTACATAAAGGTTCATCTGAGTGTAGCAGCCAACATCAGTTCTGCTGCAGTTCAAAACTTTGACAGCTGATGAGGTTAGTAAGAGTATGAAACAAAGGCTGTTCTTCCTGTAGGGATTTGATTAGACTATTTTGTATGAATACAGGGCTGTTCCTTACACTGTTAATTTTTACTCTAAAAACAGTACAACATCTTTACCAAAATATTCATTACCCACACATCTTTATTTCTGCTCAGTTGTGTTTCTGGTCTTGTAGTGGCTTCGCTGAGGTAGAATTAATTTTCCTTATAGCAGCCCAAAGGTGTTTCAGATTTGTGACTAATCAGTGTCAATAACGCTGCAATGTTTCAGCTGTTGCTGGGCAGTGCTTGCACAGCATCAAGGTCTTCTCAGTTTCTCACTCTGCAATTGCAGTGAGTAGGCCAAGTGTGGGCAAGAGGCTGGAGGGAACTCAGTGAGGACAGCTGACTCAAGTAGGCCAAAGCAATCAAGACCCAAAGATCCAAAACTAAAGTCTTTCTCTGTTTATTTCCGCAGGCAGAATTGGTATTTTGGCACCAGCCAGCTACTGGGCAGTGAAATGCTGCAAGAAAACAGTGTGAACCAACAGGGTTTTCTTATCTTCTAAACACAAACCAGAGAAAACTGGAAAAAAAACCATTCCAAAACAAGGAGAAAATTCTAGCTTCCTCAAGAAAAAATAGTTTTTTGTTTTCCATAAGCATTTCAAAAATCCAGTGTATTCACAGGGACTGATGAGACACATAATCTTTCAAGTTTAGAGAGAAACTAAGCTAATATATACAGATGCTAAGGAGTTACTAGAGAGTTTGCTGTCATAGCTAAAAAAAAGCCACCTGAAACTTTTGTGAAAATTGCTTTCCCGTTAAGAGTAGATTCAGTGGACAGATTGAATAGGCAAGTTACCTGCTTTAGAGAAACAGTTATTCTCAGAATTAATGGTTTCTCTTTCCCAGAAGGCATACTGGGAAGGATACTTAGCTGACACCAAGTGGGGTGAGTGGTCTCGAGCTTTGAGCAAACCACTGGGCATGGTTTCAAATAGGTATTTTTTCTAGGTTGCCCTTAAACATGCAAACTAAGGAATAGTAATTTTAGATTTGCTTTGAGAACAGTAGGCCCCTAAGACAAAGACTTGGGGAGCTCACTGGATTATTTTCAACCCTGGCATTTGAAAAATAACATCTATATTCTAATCCTACTATTAGCCTTTTCCCATGCATGCAACATTTTTTTTTTTACAGAGACCTGTAAAACAAAGTGCTACGTATCACAACTTAGAAGAACAAAATACACAACAGTCTTTGTCATTGAAAGTCACTTTACTGATGTTACAATATGTTAGTAACATTGAAAACCACAGGCATTTGTATTAAATACGTTTGTAGAAGTGGATATTGTGACGCTGTTATTATTAAAAGTGAGCAGGAATTTAGAACCCCAAATTACAACAATTTGATTTTATAAAAAGCAACATTTTGTTTAGCTACATGAAAGCCAGATTCATCCAACAGCCCAATGCCTGTAATGTTTATGACAAAAATATCACACTCAAAGCTACAAAGTTGTAAATTGCAATGCTTCATTTTGATGTTTGTCAAAATCTTACGCTTTTATTACATCAGGTATGATTTTTAAAGGATTTGAACTAGCAAAGACAATGATATGATGCAAATCATTGTTTTTGCCAATACTAGCCCGGCCACAGTGGTGAAACACGATTCTCCTTGCCTCTTTCAATAATGGCTAGTATGAGTGAAAAAATAGCTTTTTTTTTTTACAGCAATGCTTGAGTTAAACATTAGCACAAAATGAAGCTGGCAGAGCCACCCCAAAAGCTTTGCTGAAAGAACTGGTCATACAGTAAATAGTGTTTTCTCCAGCAGATTAAAAATTCTGTAATGCTTTGCTATTCTGAAAAAAATATTTTGCATTTATGCAACAATAAAAATAAGTACTGTATTCTATATAAAACATTACCTACTGTAATATATTTTTATCCTTAAGAAAAGAAAAATTAGGTTATATATTCACAGTTTGAGTATGTTCTGGACTGTATTTCCAAGCATAAAATATGCAGAGTCTACACAGGCAGTGAGCAGGAGTTCTTGTACCAATAATCAAACTAAATGCTGTTCTACAGAGCCTTACAATACTGCATGACTAGCTGCTCGTACCACTCTACTTACAAGGTCAGTCAGGCCTATATACAGAATTTCTAATATGGTTGTAAAAATAGACTCTTCATGCTAAAGTTAGAATATATAAGGTCTTAAGGCCTCATGTTGATTTTTTTAAAACAAAAACCTTTTTATTCAGAGGAATACAGACACAGAAAAACAAAAGCTTGTTGCTTTGACATTTTATGCTCTACCAATTAAAATCTGTAAGTAAGACAACTTTACTTCTCCCTTAGAGAACATGTTTCTTTTTAACTGCTCTGTGCTTATTTTCCCAATTTTTTCTCGTCTCATTCTGAGTTATATTGTAATTATGGACCGTCTTAAGTAGCATAAGTTCTTAAACAGTTTAAAGCTGGTTTAGCTGAGGTGATTTTGAAACTGGTGATTTTAAAGACCTAGAACTGCCAGACCTGACTGGGTGAGCCAATTTTGAAGGCAGGTACAGTGTCTCAAAGTGTGAGCAGTATCTGTGTTGTGAACTTATTTTTACTGCTTGTTTTCCTTACTTATCTGAGATAACATAGGAATGTTGACTGTTGTGCTTCTCTAAATACTTGCAGAAAACTGTTGTGGAATGACAGGATACCATGTGCCAGGTGCACAAGCTGCTGTTTCCAAAGCTCCAGTTTACATCAGCATCCATACTTGAGACACCAGAAATTATTTTCATAAGCTGGTTTTCATAGAAAATACTCATGTCAAAGGAGATTTTTACCATAGATGATAGAAACTATTACTTCCTATCCTGTTTCTGACAAAATCACACTTAAGAGTCCTCTCTGTATTGCAGCTCTGTTTACACAATCAGTTTCACTGTTTGGTTTTTTTCTTGCCTTATTAGGATAATAGTTATGTGCACACAAGAACCTCACCCTGCCGTGCAGTCATGAGATCACAACCTGCACATATTTGTGCAGTTTTTCAAATTTGTCTTAAGGAATCACAGAATATTCAGGGGAAGGGACCACAGGGATCATCAAGTCCAACTCGTAAGTGAACGGCCACTATGGGGATCGAACCCTTGACCCTGGCATTATTAACACCATGCTCTGACCAACTGAGCACATCAAATGTGATCAAAGTCAACTCCCATACTGCTGATAAATGTCATACGATTTGGAAGCCATGCAAATAGTGGGTCATCAGCTCAGCAGTCTGATGGATAATCCATTCTTGGTATTCAGTAGAGACTGAAATGCTCAAGCTCTTTAAAAATGAGGCAAAAACCATCACATTGTGGTTGAAAACAGTGGTCCAAACAGTCCACTGTTGTGCCATGACACTAATACTCAATTTAGAAAAAGAAACAGATGATCTTCAGACTTGGAGCAAGAGAAACAGGAAACAGCTCAACTGTTAGGTTCACAGATTTGGTGTTTAAAGAGGCTTAGCCTTCAACAATGCTAGAAGGTGAAAGAGACACAGGATGGCTGAGTCACTAAGTGGTTTTACTAGTAGTCTTCTAATTTAACCACAAGTAACTAATCCCCAAAACCAGCGCTTGCTCAATCCCAACCCCCAGTAGGATGGAGCAAGAGAATTGGAAAGGTAAAAGTAAGAAAACTCATGGGTTGACATAAGAACAGTTTAATAATTAAAACTAAATAATTATAGTAATAATAAGAGGAGAAAATAATGAAATCAACAGAGAAAGAAATAAAACCCAAGAAAGACAAATGATGCAAATGAAAACGATTGCTCACCATCAACAAACCAGTGCTCAGCCAGTCCCTGAGCTGCAGTTCCTCACTGCCAACCTTCCCCCTGGATTGCTGCTGAGCATGACATCATATGGTTTAGGATATTCCTTGAGTCTGCTGTCCAGCTTCTGTGTCCCCTTCCAACTCCTTGTGCAGCCCAAGCCCACACACTGGTGGGGCAGCGTGAGGAGCAGAAAAGGCCTTGGTTCATTGCAAGCACTGCTCAGCAATAACTAAAAAATTCCCTGCATCCCCAGGCAAAACCAGTGCAAAATCCACAAAATGTGAGACATCATCACCTGATTATAGCACGAGCAGATCACAGAATCATAGAATGGTCTGGGTTTGAAGGGACTTCAAAGATCATCTAGCTCCAACACCCCTGCCATGGGCAGGACTTTCCTCTAGACCAGGTTGTTCAGAGCCTCATCCAACCTGGCCTTGAACACTTCTAGGGATGGGGCATCAACAGTTCTCTGGGCAACCTGTTCCAGTGTCCCACCGCCCTCACAGTAAAGAATTTCTTCCTAATACCTCATTTAAACCTACTATTATTAACAGCATTGGAAAGACCCTATCCAGGACATAGTGGGGAAAGGTGATCAACTTAGCAGCTTTCTCAGTTCAGCCAACTCACAGAGGCTGTTAGTGGATTAATGTTTCATGAAAATGCTTTTCAGTAGGAGTGAAAAGGGGATGGAAGAGAACAGGAGCTTGCTGAGTCTTACACTGGAGTGTGGTAACTTTGCTTACAACAACTAGGTATGGGATTCAATGACAGAGCAAGTTCTAAAGGCTAACTGAAGAGCACAGTCCTTTAGGATTATGGAGTCTCATCCTTCTTTCACATTACATCTCATCCATTAATCAATTCCTTACTGAAATTGCAGCAGATTTGGTCAGATTTTGTAGTATATGCATGTCTATAATCATGTATGCACCCATTCTTAGCTCTGGTTTTGAAGAGAGTTGTTGCATTAATGTTGACAAGACCAATCAGTCCAAACCAGCAATAGGGATTCAAGTAAGAGGATTTCAATACACTAACTATTGGCACAATTTCTTTCTGATTTTAATTCAGGCTATAGCTCAAAGGTCCACTTGTTCAATAGCACTATCAAAATTATTTCATGAGCACATGAGCTCAGCAGGTACAACAACTCATAAAACAGGAACTCTTAAATCATTTTGAAGAAGCCATCTTCAAAGTCAAGTCACAATTCAGGTGACTGGCAAGTACTGACTTAAGTTCACAACTTAAGCAAAGATAGGCTGTATAAAATTAACAATCCTATTGAATCTACTTACTTAAATATAACAAAACTGTATGTAAATTATCAGCCACAATAATTTCTGGTATATTGCCTGATATTACTGAAGTTCTTAAGTCAACAAATCCAGAATTAGTAGATAAATCTTTACTTGTTAAACTGTGGCATCATTGTGCAGCATTATTTTCAGATACGATCTCAATTTTCCAGTCTCCATCACTTAGTCATATTAATTTTATTATAAATTACACAAGATTCTTCTCCCACATTGATACATGAAATACGTAAAGGAAACTTAAGTATAGCTCATCCTGCAGGTCCTGTGTTCATATGAACCATTACTTCTAGTTGAGAACTGATAGCTTCCCCACTTCAACACGCATCTACAGCATAGTTGGCAATAACTAGTTCATTTATTAAAATAAAACCAAAATAAAAGCATGAGTCTCAATGAGTCAAAATGACTGAGCTATATTAGTGACAAGTACTCTATTTTAGTCTGGATGAGGTATTATGCGGCAGTTTATATTGCTATTGCCAGTGTAACTAACTACAGTGGATAAAAATATTTGCAATCTTCAAGGTTATTAATCTGGCAGCTTTCCAAGACACTACATTTTAAAAGTAGGAAATGACAGCTTGTAAGCAAACAGCTTCTCTCTCCAAACTCCACTGGCTTGGAAAGCTCATACAGCCCTGCCAGTTCAGGTCTCCCAAGTTAGCAACCTGATGCAAAGTTCTTTGCAGAAGAATTTTGCAAAAACCCCAGTCCTGTGATATTCTCACTCTAGACCACCAAAGTGAAAGTCAGTGTTTATTTAACTTAAACTTAGTGCTCACAACTAGACTTCCAGTCACTACATATCTCCAAATGTGAAGGAGACTGTTAAAGGTACACTACACACATAACTGTATCATCATATGCTACAAATCAATTATACCAAAACAAAAGAAGCTGGAAGTACATACCACATTGAAAATACAGTCAGGAGGGCCATTTGTTTGCAAAACAAGAAGCTATGAACATTGAAGAAAGAACCAGTATGTTATATACAGTTCTGTCTGCCAAATCTTGCTGCTTCTTGGTAAGGCAAAATGGAAAGGGAAGAGTAAACAGTGGTAAACATAAAATATGCACAGAAATCTAATGGGATTATTCAAAATTACATGTCAGTTTGTATCCAAAAAAATATCATAAAAGGCACATGATGAACAGTCCAGTTACTAAGGACAAGATACGAATATGGGAGGAAAACCGGCTTCCAGGCAACAGAGTTACACGGTGACCATCAGGTTAGCATAATATCCTAATGTGGGTGAGCCTCTTGAGGGTCCTGCTCAAAGTCCAGTGAAATCAACAAAAGACTGATTGATTTCAAGTTATGGCTCAGACCCTACTTTCAAGAGCTACGCACTATCAACTACCTTTAATCTAGATATCTACACTCTAAGTAAATCTTTGCAAAAAATATTTTTCAGTGCTGATTGATATATTTACCTTTCGCAAAAATGCAGAATCTTTCCCTAAAGCAATTACAAGTGACTGGCTCCTTCCAGATGGTCAGTCTGCACTCACTTGTGCTCACTTATATATATCTTTTTCCAAATACTTACCAGAACCTGCCAACTGTGAAGGAAAATCATTTGAATGCCAAGGCAAATATTTTGTCATAATCCAACATACAGCCTAATCATAAAATATAGTGCTTCTAAAAATCTTACATACTTTACAGCTGCTGACATCTTTAAACATTTCTTAATTTAATCTTACATATATCTGACTTTATTGAGAGACGTAAAAGTTAAAAAAATACATTAAAAAGCTGCAAGTGTTGGGTTCACTTACTAAAGGAAATACATGAAAGAGGTAGAAGATTCAGAAACACCATAGATGTTCCCATTACAATAATATCTAATTAATCATACAGCTGTTGGGTAGGGTATTCAACTGCACCACACAGAGTTGGGTGTTTTATTCTGCTATGGTACTACCTGAAGCTAAGAAGTAGTCAATTTTGGAAAACCAGAGAATTATAAGCTGATTTAATATGGTATGGTTTCTTACTGACTGAAAATTCCCAATCAGAAGGCATTTGCTTTACAATTACCTTTAGAAGTCTCAGGTGTTAGAAATATAACCACCAACTTACACACAAGATTAATATGGTAAAGATTTGTTTCCCCCCACCCCATTCTTTTTAAGCTAAATTCACTTGTGCTCAGTTTAATGCCCCAAAAAAATGTCAAGAGGGCTTCAGGGCCAGCAAGCATAGCATTCAAGCACATGGTAAAAAGGCGATTCCAGTAACGAATAAAAATTAAAAAACAGCAATGAAACTGGCCACTTGCCCAGTACTGTTATTATCTAGTGCAGTAAAATCATTATGCTTCTCATAATCCTATGCCTTGCCATCTAAAACAGTGTCTGAAATGCTCTATCAAAAATACACAGCAACTCTCACAGACAGACTTCACATCACCACATCCTGAATGGACTACTTAGAAGTATTCCCAAATGTCCAGTAAGTTTGGGCTGCACATGAGTTAAAGACTGTTGTCTGCCAAATCATTCTTGATTACACCTGTGAGAGGATACAGTGGTCGTCTCACTAAACAAAGGATTTTGGCTGGTTCCTCTTATGATGATTTAAGACAAAGTGCTGCTGTACTGGTTTCTGCAGTCTGCTGTACAACTGAGATTGTCAAGACAGTATAAGATGCCAAAAAAGTTGTATAGATTTTGGTCAAACACCAGTTTCTGAGAGACACAGTTTCACAGTACTGTACTTTCTGTATTTCCAAGGATGTCTGCTCATATTATTAGAAAATCTGAAGTGTGATGATGTTAGTCATGACTGTTTCTTTAGGCATTTGGCAAAATACACTTACGTATAACAGCTATTTTTGACATTATTTAATGTTTACATATATACAATCTGTATACTGAGATTATAAACATGTAAGGTAAAAAAAAAGGTATAATCTTTGTTTGTTTCGATTTGTGTCAAACAGTTGCCTTTCAAAGGTTGAAATCCTGTCACAAAAAAAAAAATTCCTGTATTTCTTACTCCTGCATGCTAATCTCTACTACAGTATGTAGTTTTTCCCTTACATGTGGAAAGTAAAGAACACAAGGTTCATGCACACAGCATACAAGTTTACATTGGCTGGGCTCTCCATGAGGCACGTTCCCAGTTCCACTCTGGTCTGACTCAGGACTGCAATAAACCAGAGAAAAACCTCTCTTACATGGGACTGGCAAATGGACTGCAGTTGGGATTCTAGGTAAGTGTATCTGTCACCATGTGGAACAGCCTTGTCACATCTGGGCTAATTATTCTCTGTCAAATGTTATGGTTTTGGTTGTTCAACAAATCCATAAAATACAAGTCAACAAAAAAGAAAGAAAAAAAAGACTGTTTTTTTCCTTTCCACATGAGAGGAGGTTCTCACTGCAATATCATGGGCATCTCTGTTGAGCTTCCGAATTGTCTGAAGAGCAGATGAATGTGCAGTGACTCAGTGATGCTCAGTTTCTATAAAATCCAAAGTAAACAGTTCCGATGTGACCCCAGGAAAACAGTGCAGCTAGATGGATGTTTCCCATAGCTGGAGAGGGAGAAAATGAAATGCACATTGAACACCAAGGTAAAACAGACTGTTACTCAAACAGTGCAAGGAGCTTGTTTGGCAAACTGCATCTACATCACTTGGGTCTCCAAATCTCCTCCCAGCATCTGGTGGGTGTCTGTTCACCAAGTGAGCAGACAATCTCAAACATTTCAGCATGAAATGACATGCAGTCAGCATAGAAAGTGCACATGGCTGGGAGTTCAGTTTTCTCTTTGAAGGAGAAAGGCCACTGTAGCATCAAACTTGTACTAGACAGTTTTTACCTTACAGTTAGACTATATTAGTGTAGGTAACTTCCCATTCTCATCTGCCTAACTCTGCTCAGCATGACTTCCTGTTGTGGGTTTGAGCTGCTGCCAAAGCAGCTCCAGGGCTGAGACATCAGTACAACCCAGGCTCCAAGCTGCCTTGCGAGACCCTGTGCTGCATCTCACACAACCTTCTGCCCCAGGCAGCACTGGGAGAGCAGCTTGCAGGTTCAGCAGCACTCAACTCCTTTTTTCTTGAAAAAAAAAGAACAGAGAGTGATGAGAATCTCATCAGCATCAGCAATGTGAACCGAGGGTATTCCAAGTAAAGCTTCTAAAGCAAATTTCAGGACTTTTTTGCTTATTTAAATACCTGCTATGTCTGAATTGACACAAAGGAATTTTGTGTAGCTCCTTTTGGAGCAGCTGGAAATCTCTCTGTATGGGGCATCACCACCCACCCCACGTTCCAGCAGTTCCTGCTCACTCTAGGGATGCCAGGGTGGGCTCGGGTCACACAGTGGTGAAGTCCCTCCAGGTCTGCAAGCCCACCACATGCTCCATAACTGGAACTTCGTTACCTTTCCATAAAGTTGGAAAGCAGCTATCTCCGCAGCCTGAAGGAGAGTTGCTGGGAGAAGGGGTAAGAAAGGAGAACCAAACACACTGCTTGCTCCAGGGCTGCCTGTCCTCTGCAGCCCAAAGGCTGTCCCAGGCACACTCTCAGCTTGAGATAAGAAAAGTAGTGAAATGTGGGCTTCAGGGCAGGTTTAAGAGCAACCTTAAAAGCTGTCTGTAAACACAGCCACCAAGGCCTTTATCACTGCCACAGGCTCAGCCTTCTAGCAGCTTCAGAACTTCAGGCTGCAAAGGAAATGCCACTCCAGCTTTCCCTGTTGGTCAAAGGTGTTAATCTGCCACAGTTTCCTTTTGAAAAACTACCAGTAAATCAAGACACTGATGAAATGCAGAGAAGAGGGACACATACCCTGGCACTTTGCCTGTTGGTTTTTTTCTCTTCGTCAGGAAGTGGTGGCATTGGGTAAGGATATTTTCTGCTGGAAGCAATAGATCCAGTGGATGAAGATGGAGACTTTGCAGGAGACAGCGTCCTGAGATGTTGAAACACATAAAATAAATGTGATGTCTTTGCATTCTAGCACTGCAACAGCAACTGCCATTACTCTGAAGCTTGGTTCAGAGCCAAGTATATAGCTTATTATCAGCTCAATATCAGGGGGATAAAATTACTTGATCAGTAGTCTTATAATTTCATTACATGAATAAAGGTATTTATAGATTTCAGGAACACTGGAAGAAAAAAATTGCTACTTCTTATTAGAATTGTTCTGCATAACAAAAATTATTTCTTAAACTGTTTTATATGGTACTGTAATTAATCATTATAAAATTAATAAAACAAATCTGCAATTGAATAAATACAGAAAAGATAAACATGGCATTATAAAGCCTAAATAGAAACAGTAATTGTATAAATACAAGCTGAACAAATGTCTTCTGCCAGTGACTAAATGGTAATTATCAGTGTCTTTATGCATATCTTACACATCTCCTAAATTGATACAAACATAGCAAATAAATCTATTATTTTTGTAGCATTAATTTACACAAACGCATGCATTTGGAGGCCAAACTGTTAGTTGTGAAGTAACAAAGGCATATACAAAGTGCTAATAACAAATTGTTATACATGCAAGCATCATACAGTGCATATTGTTCCAGCCAAAGAAAGAGTCTGATGAGAATATACAAAAATGGACTGATTAGTCAATGGCAATCAGCATTTCTGTACAAGGTGAGTAGAGTAAGCAGGAGCAAGTAAATGTTTGTATCACATGAAAGGCATTCTTTTCATGTCAATAAGGCAACAGCACATTATTGACTGAAATTTTATACCCAAGAAAAACTCTTATGCTTCTGTTTTGAGATTCCGCACTTTTCCCACTTGAGAGGTTCCTATCATACTCTAAATCTGGGCAGAGTAAAATGAAAAAAAGGCCTCAGAGTAGAAAAATTGAGCTACCCTGGCCACCTTGTTCTCTTGTACAGACCAAGGGCATATACCACAGGAGGCCTCTTACTACTGCAGGCATATCACTCAGCCCTCCCTGAGCACTGCTATCTAGTATGTTCTAAAAAATGTGTCCCTGAAGATGCAAAGTTTCTATAAGGATATGTGACATTTAATTACCTTTAAATAACTGTATTTTTATTTGGACTATTATATTGTGTGTCTGTAGCTCCCTACAAGAGCACATTCTCTTGCCTCCTATACAAACAAGGACTGATGGTAGCCACAAGCAACAAGGTGTCAATGGAAATTATATGATGAGAGCTCTCCAGTCTGGTTCATGATCCTCTAATGCCTCACGTGGTAGCCTCTATGTTCAACAGCACTTAAAAAATTTACACTGGTACAATTATCGAAACATGGAAGCACACACCTTCAGTACCTGCACACTGATCACCCATTAAGATGAACTGGACATACACCAATGTTTTCAGGAAAAAAGCCCTGAAACAGTTACTGCAGTATAAAACAAGGTTTTTGTATGTCCAACATCATGGATCTGGGCACCAAACTGTGCATGTAAGGAAACAGGTTAATTAAAAAAAAAAATTCCAGTGAAAGGTTGTCAACAAAAAAATTCCAGGGAAAGGTTGCCCTGCTGTTCACTACCCAAACAAGTCATCTCATCTCTGCCCCCACGTGGACTTGAATGGATCACTAATAAACTATTTGTGGATGAAAAATATGAGAAGAGGGAAGAGGGAAAATAAGGAGAGCAGATTTTACATTATTAGTAATCCAATTATTCACAAATTTTACCCCACTGCTGCAGCAGCATTTTAAATTTTCATTTTAAAATTTGTAATAATGCACTTGAAGACTAGAAGCAAGGAACTGGGCTTGTGGAATCTGACTTGGAAAGCCCTATCAGAAAGCTGTATATAAGGTAGCACAGCCAGGCGGTGGCACACAGAATGAAGGCGTCTCCCATCTCTTTCACCACACCAGGCACAACACCTCCAACACACCACAGGCTCTTTACATTTTAGGCACTCTAAGAGAAGGCCACAGTGAGAGGGAAAGCCACAGCCAATCTACCTGTCCATCCATCTAAGCAGGTGATCCTGGAAGGAGCAATAACTCCCCAAAGCATGGGCTATCTTGAACATCTTCCCTGCACAAGCAGGTCCTCCAACCAGGATCCCTAACTGAGCCTTTTAGCCAGGAAGCTTTGCACCATATCTTAAACACAATGCTGTCTTTTCCAATGATTTTGAAGGCCAAACCTTTGGTGTAGCTGCCTACATTTCCTTCTTCTCAAACCCTCTTTGCACTGCCTGCTCACCTGCAGTCTGCACATCTGATAGGAGCTTGGCTGCTCAGCTGCACCTGCAACACTACAGCCAATACATCGAGAATGCAGTTGCACACTTAGAGAAATGACCTTGCCCTGCCCTCACAGGGCCTCACCATTTATTTTTGCTATAGAGTTACATGCTGGTTTTTGTCATCTTTAGTGCCAACTACTGAGACTGTGAACATACACGGCTCAGCATATGCTCACAGATCTTACAATGCATCTTCTGTGATAAATGACATTGTTTGAGGTGGTTTTGATCACCTTTCAGGTTGTGCCCTGCAATTGTGTATGTGCTGTGTATCCCAGATTTACATATACTTTAAATGAGAAAGGTCATGTCTGGCTCTTTCTCATTTACAGGATGGAGAGACAGCATTCAGGGACACTTGCAGGTAATGCTGGGGTTAAAGGTAGGAAAACTTGGCAGTTTTGGTCAAGGATGGGATTCACTTAGCTTTCACTAGGGTTTCAGTTCTCCTGCAATCAATCCATTAGCTTTCATGCCAAATGTTGCTTCCAGCTGAAACTTACACAAGAAAACAGTGCACAACACGACAGAGATTTAGGGGTTTTACTGCCAACCCCAAATGAAGCCATGCACCTCAACTGCAAAAATTCTAATTTTTGACCAGAAAGAAAGATAGAGTGGCCACTTTTTGTCTGTCTTTCTGTCCTGAAAGCTAAAACTAAAGAGTGTGTGGAGACCATTCTGTGATTCAGAACAAACCACTGTGGCAGCAGGAAGACATCTGGAAGCAGTCCCTGCAGCCATGGGCCTACCTGCTCTGCCTCTTATCCCTAAACAGGGAATGTTGGCCCACAAGAAACAGTGCAAAATGTGTCACCTGGTCACACAACTAAGCATCTTGCAATTTTGAGTGTCATTTTAGTTGAACTCAAGGCAGGTGCCCCTGACAGGTCTGAACTGCTCCTGAACTGTGAGTGATTATCCTTTACAGACTGAAATAATGTAATGAAATTCAATTAACATTCAACCTGGTGAAAGCATTTCAAGCCCAAATATAGATCTTATCAGCCTAATCTGACCTTTGCTGCTGTGGATTCAGGTCTTTGTAGGACATCATCAGCCTAAATAATCCTACATTAAGAAGTCAGGATATTCTAAAAACACTGGTGTAGCTAAACATTTTAAAGTAAGTTCCTTTTAAAAGCCACAGATGTGCACACATTTCCTCAGAAAGAGCAGCAGCAGAGGGGAGAGGAGGCTATGGAAGGGCTGCAGAAGAGACAATGGCTATGGCTCAAGCTGTCACGGAGCAGTGAACTGTGCCTCAGAAGCAGACACTCACATGCTTCAATGAACTCTTCTCCCTAACTCTTGAAAGAAAATCCTCACCCTACTGACACCAGTAGCCATTTTTTCATTGTCTGCCAAGAATACCAGTAATTTCCTTTGGTTATAATAGGGAAAAGTTTTGCTTGTTTGTTTTTTACTTTAAGTCCAGAGCTGCCTCAGCAAGAGCAGCTTGCCAAGGACTGGTCATGGCTCTGGCCTCAGCTGGATGCTCACAGAGGAAGGTAATGGAGATGGTTGGCTGAAGAGGAACTGAGAAAAAATCAAGGACACAAAAGCACGTTAGAAATAGGAGGGAGATGACAGCCTACTGTCTCCTCCTTCCATGTTCCTTCTAGATGCCCTTCCAATATGAGACAGCTGTTTTCCTTCTAGGTGTGTGCTCTGGGTCTCCATCTTAAAAAACCCTTTTGTTTGTAAACTACTTTTGTATTTAAATGACTCTCATAAAATATAACTTACTGTAAATACTTGCATTAAATCAAATGTTGTCAGCCCAATGCTTTAGAAGGTGTCTTCTAGTCTTTTTTGTTTACCTACAGAAATGCCAAGTTTGGGGCTTCTGGCAGTTTGTTTTCTGATTCCATCATGGCTCCATCAAGTCTTTCAGATTCAGTAAGAATTCTGAGTAATCCTTAACCATTTCACAAGGTTTGCCTGTGCAGTGGACATTTCAATTGGCAGTAACACAATAGTAGCAGTAGTAGCACATTCATAAAGTAACATCCCTTACAGCAAAGCTAAAATCAGGGAAAGTCTTCCTGCCTGAGTTTATTGTTGGGGTTATGTGGTTATAGCCTGGCATGCAAAATTAAAATCTAGACTAGACTTTGAGCAAGAAAATGAGATTTTTCTTTGCAGACCTTATTTTCTTACAGATGGGAATCCCACACTTGGGAGTTTTCTTGTGCCAGAGACACCAGTTATTACTATCATTAATAAAAAGTAATTATCTGACTTGTAGACTAGAAAAAAAATTAACTAGGAAATCAGGTGTTAGAGAGACAAATTATGATTTATACAGGGTTTTTTAAGCAGATGGAGAAAATAGTGGTGATGACTAATATTTCTGTTTTCTGAAATTCTGCAAGATTCCTACAAATTGTAGCAAGTGTTTTTGTCATTTTTCCTCATTCTACTTTAACTCTTCCTACAACAGCACCAGTCATCAGCATATTATTCCTAAAACTACAGGGAAACAAGCAAAACAGCAGTATTACTTTCAGGACACATTTAAAAGAACAGAGAAATCTAAGATGATTAACAACATGAATATTACTCAGCTAAATATCTTGTGTAAATGTCTTATCCTGGGAGTCTGACTATATTTTAATATAGTACCAGCAGGACAGTCTGACTTCAGCCTGACTTTCTGGTTTATCAAGCAAGATCTGTTTCTTTCTGTTTGTGAATGACTTCACAGGCCTAGCCTCAAAACCCAGCCACAAGATGTTCTGACACACCATTTCTAGGAATAGTCTTTTTCTGTCCACGCTATCATTAAGCAAAATTCTTTCTGATTTTTGTGGAGAAACTGTTAGTTCAACCTCCCATAAAACCATGGCATCTCATCTCAGATCTGATCCTTTGCCTTCCATAATGTGTCTGCAGAATACTTCCCCATGATTACCCCATTTAATAAGGACAATATAGATTTATAAATTTATTCTAGTTGATCTCTCATTTCTAAAAATAATTAGTAAGCTTCTATAGTGCAAAATTTCTGATTTATGTTTCATCTCCGCTGATATATAGCCTTTAAAACTCACATGGGTCAGCTTAATCCTCCTCTACATGCCAAAAAGCTTGGTTTATCCCAAATACAATTAGAAATGTGACTCATTCCGTGTAACAGCTCACTCAGGGGCAGGGTACACTCCCATCAATTTAATCTAGTTACTAAATAAAGATACACTGATATTTAAAAATGAAAATCAAATTAGGAGTATGAATACAGATTTTTAAACCTGTTTAACTAAACCATTTAAAGTAACCTATTTTAAAATAGTGCTATCTTCATATTCCATCGATGTCTTTGTTTATTGCTACCACAGGGCTTCTGAAAGACAGCTATGGGGTTATGTTATGGTGGGCAACTCTTGACCTTGCCTGTACATTAAAGGTAGAGAGGCTATTTTTAGAAAAAGGTTTGGTAATAAGAACACATCTCACTTGTTATGTGAGTTTACCTAATTTCAGCTTCCAGTGACCTTTTGGCATTTTCAGTCTTACTTTGCTAATCTAAAGGACCTCCCAATCACAAAGATTTTGCTCCATATGCAGTGATGTGGACTTCATGATGAGGTAAGTGTTCAGCTGCTCCATTAAACAGCCCAAGGCTCTGCAGTGCTCTCTGTGGTTTCTCTGGGCTTAGGTCTCCCCAGCTCCAGAACATGCTTGCTAAACTGCAGACACCAGAACTGCACCCTCTATCCCAGTGCTGAAACAACCAGACTCACAAAACTCCCTGCCCAAATGCCCAAGTACCAAGAGACCTGTCTGATACCAACTGGCACAATCACAGTGACCTCCTGTAAGCCTTGGATTCTTGCACCAGGGATCTCTTCTCCCTTTTCAGGACCAACATCAGAGCTGACAGGCTATCGTTTACCCATTTTCCCTATTTGTTCACTGCAAAGCTTTTATGCAGCTTACTCTGTGATTTACGAGGTGCCGAAAGCAAACACAAACAAGCAGGTTTTTTAAAGTAACAATTTTATGGTCTTTGAAGACTTCAGGATGTTTTTAGTTCTAAAAATGATTAAATTCCAACCCTGCCATTTAATGTCTGCCAGTGTTACTATTGAAATAAAAGTGTTTCATTAGAATCTTGTGATACAACTGCCATCACTTTTTTTTCCAAACGCACACTGCACACATTTAGTGTATGTTTCTGCCCTGTTGCATTATTATTAGGCTTACTTGAGTAGGAAAATTATTAAGATTCTATTTACTTGTTCTTACTATCCTTCACTCTTTTGGCTGAAGATGTTGGTTATTATTCTTTTGATTTGTGTTTCTATAATTATCTTCATTTTTTATATGTCAACTTACAGCTCCATGGATTTTGTTCATGCTTTATGCTATTTGTCATAAATTGTCTTCCATTCTCTCCTATTCTGGCTAATTTTTTTCAGCTGACGCAGAGATCTCTCTCAGCTGTGGGTCTGTGTCTTTTGGGAATCTACTGCAACATTCCCAGTTTCCTAAATCACGTTCAACAGGGGCCCAGCCTCATGCATTCCTTCTCTCTAACTTGGAACATATCAGATAATGCACACTTTTCCCTTTCAAAAACAAGTGGTATTTTTGGTTGAACCCTACCTCACTTGTAACAGATTAATTAGCAGTTTGGTAATTCAAGCATAGAGTATATTCTTATACATTTAGTTTTCCAATTACAATATATAAATTACTTCATGGCAGGCTGAGGGTAACATACCACTACTTTTTATTCTTTTTTCATTTAAATTTTAGTATGCACTATATAAGACAGTAGGTAGAGTCAATGTGTTATGAAACCACTTGCTTCAGTAAATTAACATTCTATTTAAGTTAAATATTACTTTATTAGTGATAAATATGTCTCATGCCCATAAAACACTACTTGGCATAAAATGATGAGAAAGCTACTACAAGCTAGAGATGATGGTGGGAATGCATGCACTACACACACCCTTTTCAATGGCTTCATTAAAACATTCAGAAAAAGAATTGTAAATTGCACATGAAGCCAAAAACAGACATCAAAATGCAGCAAAAGAAGAGGGGCCCTTTGCACCTAAGTAACTTGTATTGATTTATACAAGATAGGAGCCTTGAGATATTTGTATATGCTGGAACAGCTCTAAAAAATGAGAATTATAGAATTAATTTACAAAATACCTAAAGTATGGTCCTTCTGTGTTTTTATTCACATCTTCTACCCACTTAGCTACATTATATTCTCTTTTGAACCATGGGTTTAAATACCTGCAGAAAGCAATGGAAGGAACAGAGAAAGCAGAAGAACAAGAATAGAAAATCTGAGAACACACAGCACAAGCTTAGCAAGGATGTCTTCATTCCCAAAATGCAAGTGAATATGGCAAATAAATCAGTATGGATTTGGGTGAGGACCAGGCAACGTGTACAACTGCATGAGAAAATCTGACCTACAACAAGACTCTTATGTTTGATTAATCTGGAAACTCTTTGGGATACATAACTCATTTAATGTCTTAAGGGTAAAATTCACTCCTGTGCGGAGGGCCAGCATCAACCTCACAGTTTGAACTCCCTCATGATTTCAAAATACAGATGAAGGGGCATTTCGGCTTCAATCCTGATGTTTGCTTGCCAAAGACACACTTTTGCACCCATGGAGATAAATTGCAAGATAATGGCTAAATGAGCACAGAATCTTGGGCTTGACCCTTTCTACAGGAATGAATTTCAGCCTCGGGGTGTTAAAAGGCTTGAATTTTTTGCCACTATAGTGACAATTTTTGCACTTACAGGCAAACAACCCTCTAATTCTTCATCATTCATTTAGTTTGGCTTTAATGGAGGTGGGCTGCAGAGTTATGTCACATTTTACAGAAGCAATCTTGATACCAAAACCACAGTTTTAGGAAAAAAGTCTGAGCTGTATACTCAGATTAGTTACATGAAAATTATGAAATAAAAATGTTGTTTAATTATCTGATAACAAATTACCAGGGAAGAAGAAAACTTTTTTGTAACAAATTTTTCCCAATAACAAGATAAGCAAATTCCTCCCCCTCTGTCACATTGAGAGAAAAGGGCAATGCAGAAAACAGGAGTCTGCCTGGGCCAATTTAAAGTTTCTTCTTGTTATATACAAATGGCAACAATCAAATGATTATTTGTGATCACCATCTTTATATAATAGAGACTAGCATAGTGAAATAGGAAACGAATTTTAACAAAAGAAAATGGAAAAGAAAATTCCTCTTTAAGTTATTTTTGATACTTCTGGGCCAGTTCTTGCCACCCTTATTTATGGGAGTGACTCCAACAACCTCACACATGGGAACAGGCCTTGCAAGTGATTGCTCAGATGAATAAAAGTTGGGCCAAATCATGTCATTCAACCCCCTCCATATTTCAAACCACAAGACAACAAAAGCAGCAACACTTTTTCGACTTATTTTGCTCCTTTTTTGCTCTGGAACGTCTCCTACCCACCCCGCGCAAGCACAGCCACAGCTTTCAGAAAGTACTCGCCCTCAGCCACAAGTGCTTCTAAGTAGCTTCCTCAGCTCGCTTATTTATCAGGAATAGGGAGTGCTTTATGCTTTCCAACTTGGAATCTTAGTGAAAGAAAATGTCAAAAGTGGTAGCGCAGCAAAACAGATGAACCACAAGTGAAGCAACAGGCTGATGCCAGCATCACCAGGAACGAATAAACCAGCTTTAGCTTTAATTGCACATTTTCTCATACGCGCTGCAGTACTTTTGACTTCCGTTTTTTCATTTGAAAGGGTCTTTTGGTAACCATAAAACACTCCCAGTCTGGCTTCCTGTATTAGAAAACAGTGTAAGGTGGTATCAAAGCATGCAATTGTTGCACAACCATGTTGCAGGGTTTCCTGGGTCTGGGCGTATTACAGACCATCATTCACCACCTCAATCCATCTGTTACAAAAAGGTTAAACTCGAGTTACTGCAGACCGCTACATGATACCATCGGAAAGCCCTCAGGCTGATCCTTCTGGCCACATGTTCATTAGTAATGGCCAGAATCCGCATTTCCTTCGGGTGAGAAATTCTGCTTTAAAACAAGGTGTCCTTACACGTAAGCCTAGAGCTAGACCGACAGCTCAACTTGGCTCATAGCGCAACATGCAACAAGGCAAAAGACCTGGGCTCAAGAGTACTCGTACTCCTCAGGCTGGCGAGGAGGAAGGGTAGCTAGCGCTGCATCAGCAGGAGCACCTCCAAGCAGTCGCGGTGTTTTGCCACAGTGAAACTATCGTATACTAGGGAAGGGACTTTTCACGGGATAAAACGGCAGCCCAGGATGCAGGGGCAGGTGAGACTGACCTGTGATCCCGACTCCCTGATTGGGGGTGGTCGGAACCCCCTGGGCTTATGCCTTGGGCAGGGGTTTGGTGGGCGAGAGAAAGCCCAGGCTCAGATGCATGGGTTACCCGGCTGCAAAAAGACAATATATAATAGAAAGTCTAAACCAAAGACGTTCGTATCAGTTGTAACAATGAGGAAGACAAATGCTTATAGGAAAAGCAGTGCAAATTAACAAAGGTCTGAATTGCTATCTGTTCCTGGGACCTGTTTTACCACAAGCTCCCAATTAAAGTGTCAACTTATTCAGAAAACTCTCATCATTCCTGGATAATTCTAATTAATTTTAATACAGAATTATTTATCAGGCCATTTCATCAACCATGTTTCTGAAAAAGCATTTAACCCGTTGGCATTCCTTGTACATGTAATGAACCATGTGCCTTTAGTAAAGAATATTAATTTTGTTTTAAAACATCCAAAAACAATTAAAAATGTCCCAAAATATCTTTAGCAGTCTCCTCAGAGCTCTACACTTAGCATAAGCCTTGTTCATGTATGCTAGGTCCAAGGGTCATGCAAAGGCATGAGCAGGACTTTTTTCAGGAGCTACCCAAAGTGTTTGCAACTCCCTGTCAGTGCTGCTCATGAGGACTGTAGACTTCAAACCTTGCTCAGTCCTTAAGAAATTTTGCTTAAATGATTAATGGCACAATTCTATTTGATGCTTGGCTGTATACAAAAAAAAAAAAAAAAAGGAAAACCGGTCCATAATGTGTTCTGCAAATTCATGCATACAAGTATTTTTGTAGGCAATCACACTAGTGTGCTCCTGCTTAAAAAATAAAAAAAAAAAATTCTTCACAAGGTAGGGCATTAATGAACCCAATTTTATAATGGTTAACTACAGTCTACTAATTACCTTTTTTTTTTTTTCTATCTCAACAAGTATGCTTTATTGGACTCCTAGGGGCCACATGGGCAGATTTTCTAAACACTGCTTCAGAACAGATTTCAATATTATTCTGTACTTCCCAGACAAGGTAGAAAGGTAAACTGGTCTGGGAAAAGCCTCCGTGTATTCTGCAGCATCCTCAAACCAGCTGGTGTTGCTTTTTCTTTTTTCTAAAGGAGTAAATGCTGGTCACAGTTAGATCATTCTCAGTCCATTTTCTCTCCTTGCAAAGCAAGCTGTCTCTCTAACCAGAGAGATAATTGCCCTCTAATAGCTGTGAGCAATTCTCTCCATTCCTCACTGAATTGATACAGCATGTGGATAATTCAGTGGGAACTCTCTCCAGCTGGTGACAGGTCTGCCAAGGACACTCGGACAAGCCCTTCGGGCCTGTGCAGGATAGAGCCGATCAGGAGAAAGAGTATTTTCCTGCCTGGCAGGCCTCTCCCAGGAACACACACACTGTGCTTCATCCCCAAAAGGCATGGCCCTTGGGAAGTACAAGCCTCCTCCCTGTAGCATCAGGGCTGCTGCTGGGTTGAGAGACCACCATAACAAGCAGCAAGAAGGAAAGCAGAGAATTAGGTGGAAATTCAGGGGCACCTTTAAAAGAAAAACAAATATATAGGGAAAAAGATTTCCAACTCACAGCATCTCTGTCTGCCCACTTATTTAGTGCTCCAAAGTTCTCAGAGCAAATCTCATTTGTATTTTTGGCAGTTTGGCCAGACTAATTTTGATTTTATCAATCTCATGCAAGGAGAAAAGAAAACAAGCAAAATAAAATTTCAGTAAGAGTTTATCAGCAGAAGGAGCACAGAGACTCTTGAGATAAACTCATCCAAGGGCTAAAATTTCTGTTTCCATGATGCCATTTTGACTATGCAATGTTATAATTGCAATGTGCATCAAAGTATTATTTCTGTAACTTGTAACATAGGGTTTTCTCTATGAACCCTTTCTGAGCCTACTCACCTCAAGACAGTGCACTGCAGGTGAAAGAAACGTTTCAGAACAAACTCAAAATCCCCAAAACAAAGAAAATGGGGCCCAGAGAGCAGTTAGCATTATTCCAGCAGAGTTGGTATCAAGCCCATTTGCCCATCAAGGTGCAAAGTTAGTAGTCATGACATGGGGAAGGGCACTGTCATTGGCACCATGGTCAAAGAAGGGGCCATTCCCATCTGGCGTTAAGTGCTGTAAGAGCAGGCCAGTGCTTTTGACAAGCCCAGAGGTTCCCAGTCATTCACCATTCATTCACAAGAGGGGCCTGAACCAACAGTCTTAAGTACACAAGGAAGGGTCTTTCCATGTGGGGAGCACTGCACACATAGGCTCTTCAGGAAATGTAACCAATAAATCAATAAGCTGTACTGGAAAAGTCTAGGGATCAGTCACATGGTAGAGATTTTAACTACCCATTTATCACAGGGGTTACTCAAGATTGGCTGTTTCAGGCTTACAATGGCAAACTTCAAGGTACTCTCAAAGCAAATACCTCTCCTAAAACCTCCAGCAAGGTATGCAGAGATACAAATCTCTAACTCTGCAATGGCCGGACCCAAGGTGAAGACAAGGGAAGGAAACAGGTTATCAGAAACTCAGTATTGAACCAGGATACACTCAGCAATGGCAGTTTACTGTAGACAAAAGCCTGCAGTGATGGTGCAGGCTGCCACCATCATTGGGAATTGCTATGGGAACGACTGTGAGGAAGCCTACATAAAAAAGAAAATTGATAGTTAATTTTTAAAGAATACATAGAAAGAGGTCGAAATACATTAGCCAAACCATTTACCAGATTATCAGTCAGTAATCAGAATGGGCCACAGAGCAAAAATGCAGCTGTCTACTTTTCAGTACTCTTAATTTCCATCTACAAAACACAAATATGAAAACTCTACTTTTTGGCTTTGCTTTTTTAAATTCAGACTTACTCAGTTGAATTAGACCGTGGCCTAAATCTTTTGCCTCTGACTTTCTTTCTGTTTCCTCCTATATTACCTGAAAAAAAAATCAAAGGACAAAGACAGTAAAACAACTTGAAACTCACCTGCACCCCATGCCAAACTGTATATTCTTTTTGCATCCATAGCAAAAGAGTTACTACCTCTAACTTAAACCATTTAAATCTCACAGGTCAGTTCCTCTTGATTTACCTCAGACACTTAGGTAACCTTTCTCTACTTTTTGCTGCAACTGTGCAGAACAAAAAACTCCCTAATTTCAGATGTTATTTGACAAAATCACTACACTTCAAGAAAAACACCAAACGCTGCCTGATAAAATCACAGAAGCTGGCAATAGTGAATAGACTTCTTTCTCTTTTTCATGTTAGCTCACAGTGGAGGGAGAAATTAAATGTAGTTTCTTTGTGACAAAGCACTGTGCAAAAAAGTGTGCTGCTAAGTCCTAATTCCAAGTTAATAACAATTAGCACAGTTTTAAGGAGTCATGCTGCTGTCCTAAGATCAGCTAAACTTTCAGCAGAGCAGCAATGGTCCAGAGGCTGGTTTCCACTGTGGCCAGCACAGTGGTTCACACTTACCTTGCCAAGAATTACTCCTAGGCCTCCCATTCTCACAAATGTCTGAAATATGTTTTGTGTCTGGGATCCTTTCACTCCAGGAATGAGATAATCCATTTGACCTGGAATAGGAGGGCTCAGATGCGGTTATTGTTAAGGGTATTGTCTCACATCAATGTTAGCTCAGCGGTTCGGTCACATTCCCGAGGCAGTGACAAAACACAGCCTAAGGTCTGTCTGCACTAGCAGAGCATCCAGGATTTCTGATTAAACCCTGCAGTTACGCCTTGCAGCTGTCCCTGCAGCGGTTCCATGTGCCCACATTCAAGAGCCAGGCATCAGCACTGCTTTCTCACTTGTTGGCTGTGGAATGCACAAACACCGGCGCACACCAGATTTCCTTTGGATTTGCAGCTCTGCCTCAGTTCACAGATGGAAGATGCTCTTACAACTGTGCTCATTCCAAGGCTTTTTCATCTCACAATCAAGCACATCCCGCTTGCAGGCTGCCCACTCCTTCCCTGTACTGCTGCAGGAAAGCCAGGACAGCTTTCCTCACCCCACTGCTACCAGTTTCAGGGCCTCAGGAGTTTGTGATGAGCATCCTCCCACCCAGAGCTGGTAGTGCCAGGAGAGGGGTAACTCTGCCTCATTTTTGCTAATTTTGAACATTTATCAGCCAATTGCTGCAGTATATTCTTCCAACGCTAAACTCAAAGCCAAAAATGATCTTTTTATCTAGGTGCTTGGTGAAAACTGGTTTTTCTTTCCTCTTGTATTCCCTCTAAGAGCCAGAGATGTATGTGGCGATGTCCAACATGTGGGGTTTTGCAACAGGCTGCCTCTTGTTGAACTAGAGCTGCTGCTTAGCTGTTTGCCATGAGATCTACAATTATTTCCAAAAGAGAAGAGGAAGTTGAAAAATTCATAACAGGTGGCTTACTTATTACAAAGTCTTGCTTAAAGGAACTATTTTTGTAGAATTTAAGTCTGGATACTCGCATTTTTCAGTCTCTGCTTTCCTTGGAGGGCAGGCATCTGAGAGATGCTCTTCAGTTTCCAGAAGATCAGGCTAATCACAGCCACACTGAAGTAAGCCCAGGGTTTCATTAATTCAAACTTAATCACATCAGAAACAACAGATCCACTGACAGATTTTTAAACATTTCCTCCTATTCAAGGTCTCTTTCAGGTTCAGGAATGTCTTGTTATATACTGGTTTTGGTGTTTGCTATTTTGTAATGGCAAGAGTTATCATAAAGTTATGTCTTAATCCTTGAACATCATCTGAATACCAACTAATATTTCATAGTGCTTTCCAGCATGGAGAAGCCCAGGCAGCTGATGGCCCAGTCACTCTAACATCTCCCAAGAGATGCCATCCATACCAGCACACAGAGCAAACCAAAACCAGCTTGGAAGGTAGGAGGTAGCACTCTGGGAATTAAAATGGAAGGACTATGTCAGCTGTATCACAATGTTAATGGAATATTTGTCAGACTTACTTTTCCAGACTTGACAGTGGCACAACATACCTGAACTGGTGGTGGGAACAACAAAATTCTCTAGTACAGACAGACCTTAGAAACCATTAGCTTTTTGGAACAAATAATAAAGAGAGACATATGAAATAAATGAAGTATGAAAAGAAACACAGATACTGAATGAAAGAAGATACACATTATATTACAGTCATTTAAAAATAACTTTTTTTAACTGTATTTAAATCTGATACACAAAGCTATGAAAACTTGCTTTCCCGAGACTTTTTTGCAAAATTTTATCCAAACTAAAAAAGACCCTCCAACACAAACAGTGCATCACTTAAGATTAATGCTTGCTTCCTGAAAAAACAACCCACATATCTAAAAAGCTGAATTTAAAAATCAGAAATAAGTAAGTAATCACTACTGGAGTTTTCCTAATAACTTATTCATTAGACTGAACTTAATGAAGTTGTATATAAGAACAAGCTGCTATACCAAAATAGCAAATGTCACTACATACATGTCCCTTCCATACATTTCTCTTTACTTTCATGGAAATAATAGCAAAGAAAATGGATTCATCAACTGCACAGTTGTAGACTGCTTAGTGAGACAAGTATTGATAACTGCAGTTATCCTAAGAAACAGTTCATGACTGTCAATCCCTCTAGGACACTGTGCTTCCCATCATTTTTTTTACAGTGCTAGCTGGAGATTTTCATATAAAGGATCTCTCACTGCAGAGGAACAGTGAGCATCATGATCTTAGCAATTACAAATGGCTCTCAGTGCTTTCAAATGAATCTTTCCTCTTAAAATGTTGGATTTTTTTAGGCAACTGGAACAAAAACGGAATTAGTAAAATCTGATCAAGGGCAAAATCTAATTCTCTCTAATCTAATGACAGCAAGCAGTAAACTAAAGAAAGTCTTTGTAAAACTATTTTCTAAGATAACACTTGTGACCATTTAGTATACTAATCTATTAAGTGGAATAAAATGCAATCACTATCACCTTTAATATGAGACAGCAGAAGTCTAAGTCAACACACTGAATTAATGACACTGACAAATAGAGATATAAAAATAACATTTATATTGAACATTTTATGTTTATAACTATTATTGAAGCAAGACCATGTTCCTTTTCTTTGATTACATGACTGTGATTAAAAAAGTTGTTGGCATTTTATTTAATTTTTTTTCGGCCAGCAATTATTATTACAGTCTACTTGAAATCAGTTCTCAAGCAGAGATGTTATGAAAATTTGATTAAACAAAAATTGGTTTACAGTGTGAAACTTTTTTTTTCTGGCCTAATTATAATAATTGTCAGCTCAGGACACAGGAGGAAAATCAGTAATCAAAGCAAAAAGGATGTTATTTCAAACACTGCACAAAGAAAGAAGAAAGAGTCAAACCTGCTGCAAAACAATGAAATGTTCTGACTAATGGAATAATGGGTGATGGAATAGGTAGAAATCTGAAAATGCGACAGAAAAGCAGACCTCTTCTTAGAACTAGATGCAGAGTTTGTGCTGACTCCAGGAGGCATGTCGCTATAAAAAGAGTCGGCCTCTCCCGGCTTTTTTACATAATCTCCCTGGGGTATTTGTCTAAAGTGTAATAAACATTGTAGAGTCAGAAAACATGACAGGAACTAGCACACACACAAACATGCATGAACAATAGTTTAAAAGAAAGAGGTAAGGATAGCAATCCTTGACAAAACCTGTTAACCACACACAATAAGGCTATTAATAAATAATTCAACCATCTGAGAGAAAACTCCCACGTGCTTCTGTTATGTGCAAAAAAGTGGATTATGTGGTTTTGGAAAGGGAAAACTGGTAAACTCTGATCATAATTTTCAAAGTGAACAGTTTGTGATTCTTGAGACACTGGATAACCAGTCCAGACATTTCAAACACTCATCATGCTGGTTGCAAAAAGCACCCTCAGGTACAGCACTAATACTGAGCCTGAGCTGAATACATGGCTGCATCTAAGAGGAATTCAGAAAAAGTGAATGCTTTTTTTCCTTCTGAGGTAGATGCTTTCCATTTAACTTTTGTGATCATTACTGAATTCAAGAACAGCAACCTGTTGAGTTGTTTAAACCTCAGGAGGATAAAAACCTCTAGTTTTTTTAACGGATTTCTTGTGTCGGGGAACTAACACCAGTTAGTTAGTCAGAGATTCTCAGCTACTCCTGATTACCACAGTAGTAGACTCGATCTGCCAAGACACACGGAAGTAATGCCATAGTTTATCCTTTTCCAGAACTAGAAGCTCAGTTATGGTGCATAAAACTATCTGTCCATTAGAAAGTTCTAATCAAGTTATGCAAAGTTTTTGCAGATGGTGAATTCGTCCCCAGCAGAAAAAAAACTGCCATGCAAATATTCCAGTTACAGTTTCACCAGGTTTAAAAATTCTCTCAAGGACAAGTAGTTACTTTGACAGTTGATTATTTCATAATATCAGCATCAGCATTTATTCAACCTTGCGCTTTCCAAGACATCTTTGCTTCGGTCTGCCCCTGTTAAGATGCACATTTATCCGGTTGATTCACACTCAGATTGTGTTCCACTACACACCTGAACTGGGACCTCTTCATTCTAGATCTGAATTCCTAATGCTTCTGTGAAGTATGTAACTATATGGCACATAAACCATTAGTGCAATGCAGTACTTCTACACTCCACCTTCGAACACCTCCCAAGTTTCAGTTCTTGTCCCCTTCCTTGGCTGGCACACATGGGTGTGTTCAGAGCCAGTGTGGGCAGCTCTGCTCCCCAGGGCTCCTCTAGCAAACTGCTCTCTTGCTACTCCATCAGAAATAACTTCTCCCATGTACCTGAGCCCTTTAAAGCCACATTATCCTAGCTGGCACAGTCCTTGCTAATTGGCTCTTCTTACTCGTTTCAGTTTCTTATTACTACCAACTATCATGCCTCTATCATGCTCAAAAGTATTATAAGGGCTTGTTTTTGTTGTTATTTAAGGAGTATTTTTTTTTCTTTTTTTTTTTTGAACAGAGGACAGTCTGGACAATCTGGTGGATATCTGTTTTTCCATTTATGGAGCATTCCTTGTACTTAGCCAAAATTATTCTATTTAGAAGTCAGCCTGCAGAACTTCATTTTATGCATGAAGGAGATTTAGTTACTAAATATCTTCATCATCTTTAAAATGATGGAGTCCTCCATTACCTTCAGAAGCCTCATCTTATGTTGGTTTCCACTCTGCCTGTGCTCTCAGACACAGCTGCAGACTGGCTGCACACTCACAGCTCTCTGGCCATAAAATAATTTCTGGACATGAAGATATCTGAAGAAGTTAAAATCTCTAACATTCCAATGCAAACACACATGGGGTGGACTCTGTCTCTGTTTGAGGTTTTGTCTGCTCCATCCTCAGCCAATACTGAAACATCCACAGTAGAATGACTTGATGGCCATGTTAGTCTGCATTTATAAATACATCACCTTCCTCTAAGCAGCACCAAACCCTTACATTCTGCCGTCCTTGTGCTGGCTGGCATTCCCTACCCACCAACCTCTGCATAAGGCTTGACTTGAATAGCACTGCCTTTTTCTTGTTACTGTACCTGTGGCCTATCTCACCCTGTAGCACACAACCAGCACTTGACAGTGCTTTTCCACTTTTTACAAATATTTTGAGCCTGGAAAAGAAAGCACTACACAAAGGGAAATGGAGAACAAGCAACAGGTAGCAGCAACAAACAAAGCAGCAACTTGGACCAGAAGGCAACGATACAGGCAGAAAACAGGGGAATTTGAGAAATCCTCTTATCTGTGGGGGACTGGGAGAAGAAGGAGCCAACTCCTTCCCACAAGACCCATCTGCCAGGCAGATGCCTGATCAAAGGGAGGTGATCATCCAGGAGCCACACACAAGTCACTAGGAAATGGTTTATTTTTGGCCACAAGCTTGAAATGGTGAAAGCTCAGCCTTGTGCTGAAGCCAGTACTGTGCTTTAGCTACGAATTAATCAAACAGGGTGACAGGAAAGAATGGGCTCTTCGTCCACACAGCAATTTAATTGCATTGTATTTTTAACTGCAAAGAAGCTCCAGGAATTAATTTGTCTCAAAAGGCTCCTGAACATCATGTTAAAATTAATTATTCAGTTCTTAGCCTCCCAAGAACACTTTCATCTCTAATAGCCGATTTTCAGTCTCTTATTGGAAATATTCTCCTGTTTTCCTAAATAAAATAGTCTATAGCAGAAGTATGAGAAACATTTTTTTTTGCTACTGAGTCCAGTGAAATCAGGATTCCAAGCAATGCATTTACAAAATACTGATTTCATATATTATTTAAAATATGATAACCCATCACAATAATTTCTTTATAGCATGTAAATGAGCAAGAGAGAAGAAAAGCTATTTTCAGAGACTTCTAAGATACACTCCATTACTTTTATCACATACCTCTGTCTTCTGTAGTTTCTTTCCATATAAACAGAAGAGAAAGGAAGAAGAATGAGTTTTTAGTACGCAGGTACACATGGTCAGTAAGACCAAAAAAACGTAAAAAGAAAAGCACTGTATACAGAATGAAATTTTTGCTCAAAATATTTCTACAAAATCACTTCTGTAATAAGCATATTTAGAAATATACTAAATCAGAATAAACAAGAAAAATATACTCGTATTGATGGCTAAAGTCAATGCTGCGAGTAAGGTGCAGCTCATTATGGGTTTCAGCCTATTCACTGTGAAGCTGCTAGTGAAAGGTGCACTCTTCTCCTGAACCTCCAAAAACTAATCCCACTGGCTAGACAGGATCTCAAAACGAGCCCTTAACTTTCAGAGTTTTACTGTAAATAAAAGTCCAGTTTTTCAGATACTGCCAGAAGCTAAGGGTGATATACCAAGACAGTATAACCTACTTTTCTACTACCCTAATCTTCATGGTTTTTTCCAAATGCTTCTTTCTTTACATATGGCTGAGCTGTCTAGCAAACCAGCGGGAGCTGTGCCATTTCTTTATGCCAAAGCACTGGGGCTGTGCCCCAGCCATGGCAGTGCCTGCAGCTGAGCCTGCCCTGCCCTCCGAGCACACCAAGGACCTAGGGACAAACGACTTTAAGAGACAGTCTCACCCAAACACCAATGATAAAGTCATTACCTTGAATATTTTTTTACTACAAGCAAAAACCATAAATCCCCTCTATTTTTATGAGAAATTCAAAAAATAAGCAAAACTGAAAAAAAGAGCCCTCAGGCTAATATAATCAATTTTGCCTCTCAGTGAGCACTGACAGCTCTACAGCAGGAGAGCCTTATTTGCAAATTGCAGATCTTGCCTACCAAAAAATGTGCCTGAATTAATTTCAAGTTAAGCCGACTAAATATAATCGTCTATTTAAGGAAGCCTATGGTTAAATGCTTTGCTGACTGACTGAAGGCTAATCTTGATACATTTATTTCATCATGATGAAATAATTTAATCAGATCATATTCCTGTATTTCCTTTTTCACATACAGCAAAATCATAATCTGATCATCTAAAAAAAAGAAGAAATTACTAAATGAGAAATAAATTTCAAATTCGGATGAAGCTCTCTAAACCCACATACTAATGTATGAATTGCTTGAAAAATGTTAAGACAATAAAAATGTTACTGTATAAATATCGATGAATTTGGATGTTTTAGATTTTTTTAACTGTTCTTTTCATAACACAATCAACTATCAGATGAAATACACATGTTTTTAAACTGCATTAAGAACAAAATTTACTTACTTGTAACCCCAACCAGTTATTCCTAAAACGAGAGCCAACACTAATATGGTGCCAGCAATAGCCCCTATTATTATATTTGTGCTAACCACACCTGGAAACACAAGAAAGAGGAAAAATATACATGGTTTTAGGAGAAAAATACACAAAACCAGTAAATGCACCATCTTTCAACAATCAGCTTGAACAACTTTCACTAAGCTGATTAATTGTAACCAGTGATAAACACTTGAAGCACAGCAAGGACATAAAAAGAACACTTTTAAATCAAGCTATGACCTCTGTTTCCCTTAACTGAATACTTGTTACATGGGAAACGTGTGCCAGGTATGCCAGTACAACATTAACAATATTAAACTGCTGTAGATTACATGCTTACAACCTGCCCTAGCAAATACATGCTTTATCCTGGAATAAAAGTGACTATTTGTTTGGTTTTGCACAAATCCCTTCCACAGCTGAATAAATTAATCAAACAAGACATTCTGGAAGATGTTCCCCCACAAGGATTTCTAATGACAAACAAATTTACAAGCTCATTTTTCCACAATATATCTTTCTTTTGTATGCAAGACTAAGCTGAGTAAAAACTTCCACTCAAAAAATGTAAAAGTCAAGCATTACCTTTCTATCTAGATATGGAATGTCCCAGTAACTTTTAGCTTGTCCTAATCTATCAATATGCCTAATAAGGCCACTCAGATGATTGGGACAAGCCAGGTAGAACCAGACCCACCGATACCAGTTCCCAAAGATGCACTGAGGCTTCATTTACAGACACTGAGTGTCTCTCCTGTGGGAGGAAGAGAAGGGAACAAGGCTCCTGATGCTGCAGCATGTTGTGTACTAACTGAAAGAGTAGGAGACCTAGTTTTGCTTAATGAACTTTCCTCAAATCCAAGCTTTTTCAGTTGTTGGTGAAAATTATAACAACTTACCTTTGTTGATGGCATCTTTATCAAAAAATAGATCGTCTTTGATGTGAGAACTGCAGTCATCTCCTCCCCAGAATCGGTCACAGACACACTTTATTTCATTGCTACAAACCTGCAGTCAAAAGTGTAGCTCAGAAAAGAATCAGATTATTAATCCATTCCTGTAATTAATACCTTAAGTATAGGTACAGTGATAAAGCCCTGATTTTGACTGCTCACAAAATTTCACAAAGTAATTTTTTAATATGTAGCCATTTTTGGCTTATATGTTAGATATAAATGCATTAAATGTGCTATTGTATTTTATATAAATAGATTTTATGTTTCTTGAGTACATATTTAATGTAATCTATATTTAACAGAACCACTTATAGTTGCTTTGGGAGACTGACCTTAAATACGTTTTTTTTTCAAATATGATGAAGTGCATGATTTCAGATAAATAAGGAAGTTCTAATGCAGTGCACAAGACAAAAGACATTATGAGAGAACAACTCTTTTGATCTCAGCTCAGTCACGGGGCCCTGGACATTGTGTCAAGCTGTGTGAGGGACAAGGGGACACACCAGGGCCACAGCAAAGCCACAGACTTCACACTGAGCAGAGAAACTGCCACTAGCCAAGAGCCAGCTCATTGCCCTCTTTTCCAGAGTAAAGGAACTCAGCCCACAAAATCCAACATCATCAACAACTATATAATCTTCTTGGCTATTTATGCAGTAAGGAGGGAATTAAAAAGAACAGGTCTCTGGAAGAACAGAGACCCAAACTTATCAGTTCATAAAACCTTTGAATTTATTCTCCAGCACATTGTCTGAGAAAATATCAATCAAGTTAGCAAAAGTGATAGCAAAAACACTGAGCGATAAAACTTCTGTAAAACTAATACTTACTAACTATGCCTCATTGTTTAAGATACCTTGACTGGAATGCATTATATTTACTTATGCGCCTCCTTCCCTTTTCCTTTTCAAAAACTTCTGGAGTCACACTGCTGGCTTCCTGAAAGGTCCAGCTAGTAGACAACACAAGGCCAGGTACTCAGCAAAAGCAGTAAAAAGCATTAAAGAGTGCAAGAACATACACCATGTCCTGAGCAAATCTGGCTGTCGGTGGTGCCGGGGCAGGTGCTGAAGTTGAAGGCCTCGGCGGGGAGGCAGCGATGGTCGAGGCACACCATGTCCGGCCCACACGGCGTCCCGTTCTCCACGTAGCCCAGGTCCGTGTCCTCATCGAGCCTCACGTGGCCACCACTGCAAACAACCCAGAGCACCGTGGGGAATTGTGCTGTGATTAGGTGGGACTGCTTGAGAAACGGGGCCCTGGGCTGCTGCCTTCATTTCTGTGTCACACAATGCCCAGGACCAGGTAAGACTAAGTACTGGCTTAGTGATCTCACTGGGCCTAACACGAAACAAACCAAAACAGTGTATCGACATCAAACAAATGTAATCGTGAAAACAAAGACCATTTTTCCTGTGAAACAGCTAGAGTTAGAAAAAACTCTTACGTTTACTTGTTTAGGACTTCATTTTGTCTAACAGGTGTGTGAAGCTATGAAAATATACCACATCTATAATTAGAATTCAGCTAAAATATAGCAATGAATTAGGCTGCCAGTTAGTTTTGGCACTGCAGGCATATGTCTAAGTATTTTGGGTCCATGAAGTACTTTGCAAATATTAAAGAATGTAAAATCAGAGGGCCTGAGGAGAGCATTTTGTCTCCACAGGCAAAATTAACCAATGCAGAGAGGGGACTGCAAAACGGGTCCACTCCCCACAGGCAGTGAATTTTCTGAAGCTTAACAAAGATTGAACCAAAATAATGGTTATGTGTTAGTAGGAAAAAAAATTAATGGAAGCAGTTTTTCTCCACTTAGGAGTGAGAAAGCTGCTTTTCTATGCAAGAGGGATATTGATTGTTCTGTTTTCAGGATTTCCAATTACCTGCAATTGTAGACTTTTCCATAGTGCAAGATTGATGTTGTGATTTCCCCATCAAGTTCTCCAAGTCTGGGCACACTGGATATATTTGAGCACAGAAGGTATCCACAAAGCACATCCCTGCATTGAAAAAAATAAACAGATACTCATAAAAAATAAAATTCTATGAAAATGGACAATCAAAAATACGGGGTTTTCTTCACTTGCTTGGTAATCTATTTGTAATTCCTTGCTTTTCTCCCACTGACAATAACTCCCATAAATAATTCTGTTTCCCAAGAAAATTATTCTCCTTGGAAGTTAAATTGGGAAAACTCTGTCTCTATAATGCCTTATCAAAAATGCCCTGAGTAATAGCAAGCTGTCAAGAACAAACCACATCAAACTGATTTAATGATCCATTAATATACAGTAACTTGTCCATAGAGGAGCAACAATACACGCTGGTTTTAAATACACTCTCATAGGACACATATGTAAGGGAATTACAGACATCAAGTTTAATTCAACTGCTAAAGGGACTTCACTATTTGTGTGTGGAGACTTTTGCACTGACATGATAGTAGGGTCTGACATCTCCCATATTACTGAATATTTTTTACTTGTGAATTTTTAATGGAACAGAAGTAAGGTTACCAAATCTACATTAAAAAAGTGGGAAAGGCCATTAGTTCACCTGCAGGCAGAACTGGAAATCAAATGTCATTGACAGAATGGAGAAATCTGAAAGAACAGTTTGATAAGGACTGGTGCAAGGTTCAGAAATAGGCAGAAATAATCAACTGCATATCTACAGAATGTGAAAAAATGGTTTAGGCAGCAACTAGCAGGAACATACTTGGAAAGTTACAGTATCATGAAAAGTGAACACAACTTAGCAATGCAATGGCACAGCATAAAAAGCAAAGAGCACACCAAGATGTGAAAGCAAAGGCTGCTCTCCTCTGCACTGCTATGCCTCACCAAGACTACTACCACTTTTGGTCCAAGCTCTCCCAAGCTCAGATGGTGCCCTCTCGTCAGAGATCATCTCTTCCCAACACACCGCTCCTTCTAGGGTTTCCTGCACAAAGGTCTGCAGAAGAAGGCTGGAAGTCTGGTCCATAGGGAGGCTTTTTGTGTCCCTTCATGCCACCTAAAGAACTGGATCAGGGGTAACAAACTTCATACTCGTAGCTTTCTAAATGGATCAACTTACTGTTTATTGCACTGTATCCAAGAGTCCTTGTCTCTTCCACAGTTTCCTTTCTCAGTCCCCTCAATATTCAGCTTCTCATAACAGTACCTGTCAGCAGCTGTCACTTCTAAAAACAGAAACAAATACCTTCTAAGATGATGATGACTTTGAAAAGCCATGTCATGAGAAATGGGGATACACAATCAAAACAAGCTGAGCTTCCCAATTTTTGAACTGAAGCACCATTATCTGCAGGTGGACAATGAAACTCTGCACAGTGCTCTTCTCAGTTAAAAGGTCTATCATGGCACCACAGGACTGTTTTAATATTGTGTTCAGATTGATGAGGGCTTACTCATCAAAAATGTCCAGAAGCCACTGAAATAAATTAATGAACATGAGTATAAACTCCCTAGGTGTTTATTAATGAGAACTAAAGTTTAAGACTTCAGAACAAACATCAGTAAGTTAACCAACACTAGAGAAAGAGCTGGAAAAGAGGATGGAAAGACAAAATGGTGGGGAAGAAGGGGAGAGACATACAGTTCTAGATGTTTTCAATGGTTCTCAGAACCTGTCTTCCATAATTTTTCTTAGCTAAGATAGCCTTTCAAGCCACATGTATTACAACCAACTTAGAAACAGTAACATTCACTTACTTTCACCCCAGATATATTTACATTGCCGGTCCCTGGTTTTACATCTTCCTCCAAAGCAAATACCCTAGAGAGAAATAAAAAAATACAGAAAATATTACAAATTACTCAATTTTCCAAAATATAGATTTCTTTATTATAACGATTTGTCACATGCTTTATATTGAGGCAACTAATATGTATTCTATATTCTTGTCATTCAAAATATGACTAGCACCCAAAACTCATGAGTGTTAGCAGAACTGACCCAGGTGACTTCCAAAGATCTTAAAACAAAATCCATAAAAAACAATCTATAACAGCAGAAAGAATGTAAAACAAACTGAAGTCCTAATTACCTGTCTGTTATCACATGAATATCCATCCATTTTATGGATATTAGGAGAACACTATAGAAAGAGAAAATAAGTAATAGATCAGACAAGCATGAAAGCAAAGTATACAACAAAAGTAACATGAAAAATTATTTCAGTATCATGCTGATTTTTTTAGCATCAATAGATTTAACACAATTTCTATACCTTACTATACAAAACAGTAACATTCATAGTGATTTCAAGACTATGGGTGGGTTTTTTGTCTCATGGATAGAAGACACAAAAATCACCTGGCTGGAATTTCCCGTGCAGTTCTCTGCAATATCACAATCATTCACCGCTTCTCGACACAAAACTCCTTTAGGTTCAAACTGGGAAAAAAGCACGGAAAATTAGTGTCTTGGTTTTTCCACATCTTGCCTTAAATGCAATGCTTCCTTACAGTTTTATCTAAAATAAAAAACGGGAAACATTCATGTGCTGACTGAAGTGGAAGACTCCTTTCCGTGGTGTGTATGCTGCACCACTCAAGCCATTTGCTGGTGCAAGTGGTACCAGTCTCTGAGGCACCCCCTCCCAAGGACATTGATTGTGGGGTCAAGCAGGAGAAGTCTCTCCTGGGACACAGGAGCCCTGGGAGCATCCAAACCAATGCTGCAGTAGCTGGAAGCATCATCCTACCAGGTCACTGTGCCTTTTTAGGACTATTTTACTCTTCATTACAAAATAGGAGTGATCCCTATCTTCTCTCTAGGGATGAAGAACACTGCAGAGCTCTATGTAAAAACACTTTGGTTATTTTAATCCCCCATTGTTGTTGCAGAGCAGGAACTATTAATAAATGTACTGAATTCTCTACAGTTTGACACCATTTTCTAAAGGACTGGATATTTTACAATGAAAAGTGTACCAGTGACCTAATATAGATATTTTGGCTAAAGAATTGTGTGCTAAGTCTCAAGACCTGAAAAGGCAGTAAGATCTCTCATTTAAGGCAATTGTTAGTGTTTCTGGTTATGGACATACTACAGACTCATCTTCCCACAGAGTTTTCTGAAGACTGTGATACCCTGTTCACTTTGCAGCCCTGTGACTTTTTTTTTGGACCTGCAAGCACATACATTTGGGGGGACAACTGCTAACTCCACAGCTGGTGTGAATGGGCACACATCAGTAGAAGAGCTAGACTATGGTACTTTCACAGCCTTCAGGTTCTTTACCAGTCTCTGGAAAAATGCAGACAGACATGAACGTTGTCAGAGACATTACAGGATGCTAGGATGTATAATCATCATGCATTGCTTGCAATCCCTCCTTCACTCCTGCTTTCAGGCAGGGAATTGCAGGGGAAGGTAACCCCAAGTGTGGGAACTGTTATATACAGTCTTTTGAGTTGTCCTGATTAACACCTCCTAGGGAGGTTCTGTTACATGTTCTGTAAAATTCTACTTTTTTGTTCATCCACTCACCCTTAACCCTCTGTAAGTAGATAAACCCTTCTATCATTTGCAAAAAAAATAAGATAGGTATACAAAAGCTTAGCTTTGCTCTGATAGTATTTAATATGGTGCCTACGTGACTTGGATGCTTGAACAAATTTCACCCACACTGTCAATCTGCTGTTTTTTCATTACATTAAAAAAAGGAATGTGCTTAAGGAAATGTGATCTGTTCCAGCATAATCTGTGCTTTTTCTTTTTTTAACTTAAGGATGAGCACAAAGTTAAGAATGTGGTCCACAGTTATTATTAATGATCCTCCTAAAAGAAATGAAACCTCAAATGTGCACAAAGATAAAAATATCCCACATAGTACACCACAGTTTTAATTACATTAATACTAATTATCTTAATTACTAAATTAGCACAAACAACTATTTGAAGTCATATTTAGTAGGGCTCCCTTACAGCCACAATCTGGTTAAACCTCCTTTTACTATTTACTGATGTATCAAGAAGAATACCTTACAGTTTACACAGGACTTGATTCCCTTTACTCAACGGGATTTCAGTCAGTCCAAACATAGGGAGACACAGGCAGATCAAATTGAAACTGAAGTCAGGTGTCTTTTAGATGAACCCTTCTGAGTAATTCTGCTGGCTGTGCTTTTGGGCTTTTTACTATATCCTTCTCTCAGACACTCTGTGGGATGATTTTCCCATTCAGTATCATGGGGAAAATCCAGAGCAACACCTAGGGCTTTGGGAGTGGCACATGGATGAGGATATCCGTGGGTTGGGTTTGGGAGGGATCTTAAGGACCATCTAGCTCCAACACTGTCATGGGCAGGAACACCTTCCACTGGACCAGGTTACTCAAAGCCCTATCCAACCTGGCCTTGATCCCTTCCAGGAGTGGGGCATCAACAGCTTTTCTGGGCAACTTGTTCCAGTGCCTCACTACTCTCATAGGGAAAAAACGAGGACATCTAATGAAACCTCCATGGTTAATTAATCCTTTAAACAAGGATGTCTAATGAGATCTCATAGAACTTCAACCTGATTCAAACTTATCTGAAACTGGAAGGCTTTAATTTACCTCTGCAGTCCCTGCCCCAAAAAGTCAAGCCTAAACGACAGAGTATAGCCCCAGAAAAATTTGATTTCAGCCAGTTTGGAAAGGTAAGCTTTCAGAACAGTAATCACAAGGTCTGCAAGGGAAAACATGTGCTGTAGTGCCTGCAGCCACCTGGATGCATCCCCAGTAGGGTGCTGCAGTGAAGGTCACTGCCCTTACCCGGCACTTCCGACAGCAGAGCCCATTGCTGCACTGTGAGCCCGCGGTCAGGGTGCAGGTATTGCAGCACTCTCCTCCTTCGCTGGCACACTCCTGGAACACACACAGAGAACAGAATACATGTGAAAAGCAATGAAACCCAAGCTCTTATTACTTCTCAAATTAGCACACTACCTGAATGGGGTTTTATTCAGGCTTTTAGGCACCTGGAGGCAGAAAAAGGCATGGACTTGTGCAGCATGAAACTGCTGCTTCCAGTGCAAGATAGAAAATATTTTTTCTAACTTCATATTGTCAGTCATTAAGTACTAACATTTTAGCACTTACCAGTGTTTCCATCTAGGAAAATGCTTTCTTTAATGTCTTTGAAGGTCTGATTCTGCACAGACAACTATGACTATGAATCCTTGGGCACATGACCTCCTGGTTGTCTTCCTCCACTTGTTGTTACCAGCAGCAACAGGCAGCACCAATCCTTGGACAAATTTAGTTGCTAATTTAAAGTACATTGCACTTACCGCTATTGTCCCACAGTCACATTCTTCTCCATCTTCCACAAAGCCATTGCCACATTCTGGAGGATCCAGAAGCTGCATGGAAATTCAGAAATCAAAGTTCATGTCTCTCTTAAGGGAATCATTATCATATTCATTCTGTGCAACACTGTTTTTAAGCTAGCACTCCAAATGCATTAATTCAAAAACTGTACCCATGACTCAGGGAGACACAGACTGAAACAACACAACTGAAGCATACAAAGAATGAACACTGCTACAAATTAATTCAGCAATGCTGCCGAGTCACATTGTATCTTCTGTGCATAGGTGTCAGCTTTACAGTAAATTTAGTTTGGGCAGAAGTTACAGTGAAAAACAAAAGGTGTGACAATAAAGGAAAAAAAAATTAAAGATATGACAGTTTCATTATTTTCACAGTGGCTGCAATTGCTGTTGTTCTGGAGTTCAAGTGACAAGGGCTGAAGGGTTAAAGCCTGCACTGTTCAGAAGGAATAGCCATAAAAAGTTATCCTTTTATGTGGCTCAGAAATGCTTGGGAAGGCGAGAGGCTGCGTTTCTTTGTCAGTTTTTGTTACAGGTGGATTTGTCTTTCCCTTTTCCTCTAACACAGTTGGGAACTTCCAGCAGTTTTCTGTAAGTATGTTCCACAGGCGGATGTGTACAGGAAGTATTGCTGGTGAGGCTTCCTCCCTTTCCTTTCAGCCTTCCCGCTGGACTGTATTTGCACGCTATAACCTCTTCTAAGGCACACTTAAATTGTGTTCTTTCCAGTTTATTTTTTTCTGTCTTCCTAAAACTTTTAAAGGTAGTTCCTCTAAAACAAAATAATTTTTTTTTCCTTTGGACATAAGAAAACATAATAGTAGCTTTTATTACACAAATGAGAAGGCATTTAAGTGTGTTGCCAGACTAAAATTTTGCAGATTGTCCTCTGAGTTCCCCAATTAAACTAGGATCCTTCCAAAAATCACTCTGCTCATGAGCCATCTGCACAAGTACACCGTTCATGGTGTAGAGCATTTCTCTCTGGCTGCTGCCTTTCTGTCAGGAGCCCACAGGATGGAGCATCACCCCACATACTTCACTGTACCACAAACCACAGCCTGGCACAGGCTGACGTGCTATTGTTAGATCCCCTATTGAAATGGAAATTTGACTGCAGCATGCAATGCATATGTAGAATTTAACATAAAATGTATTCAGGCTTTTAGAATTATTAAAGAGTTGTTAGAACTGCTTGTTTCCTATGTATTTTTCCAGACATCTTAACTTCTTCAATATCTCTAGGCACGCTGTACAACAGAGACAAAGAGACTGCAGTAACAGAGCATTCTGCCTTAAAATACTGGGCCAGTTTGCTGCAGTGCATAGGGACAGCTAAATATGAAATTGAAGGAAAAAACCAAATATTAAAAGCGAATTGGATAACCTTTCCCCAAAGTCATATCATTCATCCATTCATTTGAAAAGAGCATATGTTCAATCTGCTCCAGCAGCCACTGATGTAATTTCTGGGATTATAGCTGATCTAACAGTGGAGCACTGCCGAACACCGAACCTTGTCACATCAGCTTTCCTTTATCTCATAATGCTTGAAAAGCAGAAACAAGTTTGTGTCTCACCACCCTTGCTAGGAAAAACATGTCTTTGACAGCTTTGTTAATTAGACAGGCATCCATTGACAAAACCTTTAAACCAACCCAAACCACAATACATAAAAGAGACTAAATCACTCTGGCTTCTACATTTCTGTATGCCATCAAAAAACCTGTAAGTGCTGCCAAACTAAATTGAAAGGGGAGTAATTGAGGTTTTTTCCAAGTGACAGATGTGTAAATGAACACAATCACTACAATAAAACCAAGACACATTACACTATATAAACAGTACACTCAGCAAATAAGTAAATCTACCAGTATTTCTTTCCACCTTTAATGAGATGAAAATAGCAAACTTCTAAAACTTGGGTACATTTTAAGTAAAATCTTATATTTTATTAATGAATTACAGTTCTTTCTCTCCACTTTTAATAACATACTCTTTCATGAAAAGAGATCTTTAAGAAGTAAGCAGGGTCAGCTTGTCCAGATTTGATGTTTTCTCTTCCCTTATTTGATACTTATTGAAATTCTGTGGTTGTCAGAAATGCACTTTTTTCTCAGGTTCACCAGAAGGAATGTGCAACACTCCTGAATTGACTTGTTTCTCTTTTACATCTGTGACCATCTACGCTACCAGATAAGTCTTTTTTTCACCTTGGACTATCTTTCTGCCTTAGCCTCTCCCCTTTGCTTGTTGAAAGACAGCCATTAAATACAAGTTAACATTAATTATATAGCGAGAAGAGTCGAGACCATTATCCTGCTTGCTTTACATTTTAACATATGCTTCAATAAATGGAGCAGGAATATACCAAAACACTGCTGCAAATCCTCCATTGCAGACCTTGTATGTTGGCTGGAGTTTTTTAACCTTGTTTTGCATTTATCTCCCTTAAATATTTGGTGCTGGGCACTGCACCCCCTGTGGAGGCTAAAGAAGCATCTTGGGACAGATCTGACATAAAAACAACCCCATTTCAACTTCCAGAGATTAGTACCAAAAGACATTGATTCCATGAAAATTAGAAGTCAAGCTGTGCAAAAGTTTACCAAGACACTTGAAATCTCATCACATACATTCAGTTGAAATATATAATACAACACAATAACACAATATAATCCAAAATTGTGTCATATTTACAATATTCAGAACAAACTGTGTGAGGAACAGTTCTTGATCAAAGGCTGTGGATAGTCTATTGGACATGAACCACTTTATTAAAAATGTATTTAAACATAATTTCTAAACTACTATGAACTAGGATAATCTACTTAAACCCTTATGTTACCAGAATAGTTAGAACTTAGAAAGAACCAGAACGCTCAAAACTCCAGGTATTTTTTCCAGCATTATAACTTTCATTTTTCTTGGTTTCATCTAAATTAGCAACAGAATAGAAATAATATTCAACATTAATGTAATGCTTACTTTGGTTGGTTTATTGAAAAGGCAGGCTCCACCGCCATTGTTTAAAAATTCATGATACTCTTCAATATCACACTCAGAGAACTTGCTTGGAAGATAGTACCTAACAAAATAACACAGCAGGATTACTTTCTCTGGTGCTTTTTACACTTTATTTTCATTTTTCAAAATAGGAGAAATACGACTTTATACTTTAGATAAAGAATGAAAACATGCTGTTCAGAATCAGAGTGACTATCTGGAAGTCTATCTAATTTGAAAATCCTTTCAGTAAATAACAAGGAAATTTCAACAGTGACACAAAGCTCACTGAAAGTGAGAGGTCTGGAACATTTCACTAAGTTTTTACATGCCAAACACCGCAAATCTGATTACAGTGTGTAGTTCTCACAAGCATGACTCGCTCCACTAACAGGCCTGATCTTGGAAACATATTATTTCCTCCCATACAAACGGCAGGAGACAAAGACAGCTTAGAGTTTGTTTCTCTCTTACAGGAAGTGGCTCTCCTGACCCACTGAATTTTTATATAGTAGGGTTATGCCATTTTAAACACGCTTCTAACAAACACCACTTAACATTTCAGCTTCCCTCTGTTGTGTGTCCCACTCAGGAAATTTCAACTGAGTGCCCCTGAGGCACAGCGCCCCACCTAAAAACAAAGTGATGCAGAGAATCTTTGCACAGATCCTTTCCACAGGGAAATAACTTTTCACAAGTCAACTGCAGGGATCTTTATATTCAGGTCCATAGTCATGGAAGTATTGATGCTTCAAGGAGATTTTGGAGTCTCAAGGGCTTTCCTTTATCAGCTCACCACTGGATATAAAAATATTAGCCAAAGTTCTATCCTGCATTGCTGGAAGGGATAGCTTCCAAAATGTAATTGGCCTTTTCCATCTGTAATGCTCATGGAATTAGGTCTAAACACTACAGAGGCTGTGAATTTCACCAACATTCAGCAATAAGCTAGGTAAATACAAGGCTTTTTATGTACCAAATTATTTGAAAGGTTTGAACTTCAGATAAAGAATTTAAAGACCCTAACATGGCAATTTATAACTCATTTATGAGAATCAAAAATGCTTCTCAGACTGGCTTTTTAACTTACTAAAAATCAGAAAAATCCTACCAGGTATGTTTTCGGGTACACCAAGGTGAAAAGGGCACACATTCACACTTTCAAAGAGATTTGAATGAGATATACTTCTTTGTTCAACATTTTTCTGACCACAAAACTATTGTGGAAATTTGTGGATCCATCTGAAATTAATTAAAAACTGAGCCCTCTCTAGATCTAAATCTAGACTACAATGTAATTCATACACATGATAAAAGATAGGCCTGTAATAAAAAGCATTAGGGTCTGAATACACTTTAGAAAGCATCAAATTTCATCCAGCAACAAAAATTTGCTGACTCACCAGTCATTATATTAAAATCTCTCCAGTTACATTACACATGGGTATGAACATACTCAGCTGCCAATGGGGGCAGTTTTTCTAACATCCCACAAACTGGGGGATAAAAAATGATAAATATAGATGAAAGATTCCAACAAAAACACTGAAAATGAGATATGCCTCAGAAATTTGGTTATAGGATTTCAAGAATTAGGGTGTGTCATTGTTCACACAACTCAATAGCAAACTTCCATGAGAAAAGAAGCTATACCTCCTTCTCTGCAATGACCTGGTTTGACTGCTGAGCTTCGTGCTTTCCAAGTTAAATCAGTATTCACCAAAAATCCTCACATATCCTTCTCATGAACTCACTTATTCTCACATTTCTTCAAAGGTGTCTCTGTATGATATATAGCTAATACCTTATTTGCTGAAAAATGACTCATCAAAAACATTGAGCTGAACCACAAAAGAGAAAAATGTTCACATTATGTCACTGTATGAAGAACATGACTTTCCTCTAGTGAAATGTCTTACCCCATATCTCCCATTATGCATCCAGACCACATGTCCTCGCACTTACACTCACCTGACAAAAAAAAAGGATAAAATAAAGTTACATCTTGAGTCTTGTGAGTCCAAAATAATACATTTCTTATCATAAAAACCACAATGTGCTCAATTCCATTTCATATTTCAAGACAAGTTGAAAAGATAGTAAGAAAATAACTTGTTGTTTTATTGCACACCTTAAAGTGTATCAGTTTGCCTTACCAAAATTTTTATATAACTCTACATGATTCTATACAATCCTGAGCTTTGAAAAGATGTCCTGTTTTTCTTTCCTTCTCTTAAAGTTAGAAGAAACTGCAATACTTCAGCAGTACTTCAGCACTTGCAAATCATGAGTCAGCTTTCTCTCTTCTCCTGTGCGATAATACTCATTTCCCAAATTTTCAGAGTTTAAAAAAAAAAAAATTTTAACTTTTCTATGTTTTTTGTTCTCTTCTTCGACTACACTGTTATTGGGAAACTCTTCCCTTGAAAAACCACAAACAATAATTCAGAGAAAAAAAGCATGGAATTGTCAATGAGCACAAGGTACTAGAGCAGGATCTATCAGCTTCCTCCTCTGCTCTCCCTTCCACCCTTCCCTGCCTGCCTCCCTTCCCCATGCAACTCCCTTCCACCCTGCCAGCTGGGATCACGTTGCTCTGGCCTCAATCCTCCATTTTCAAAGCTGTGTCTTGCTTTAAATTCAGTAAAAATGCTTTCCACTTACATATTCTGTAACTTCTTTTACTGTACACATGAACATCAGTTTATTGCTTCAATTTTAAAAGTACAATTAGAAAGGAAACAAAGCTTGGTCCAAGAGTTGCATTCTCCTCTCTCCCCACCAAAATAGTGTTCTGCCCTTCTCAGCCATAAAAGAAAGGGAACCACCACTACCATAATTATCAGTTTAATTTTACTGATATTTTTCACCCTGCCCCTACATCAGTTCAAAAATATGTGGCTGGAAAATGAATACTGAACATGGCTGTAGGATAGAGCATTCATCCCACATTTCTGAGTATTTTTCAAAATAGTATTACATAATCTTCAAAAAAATCCCTTGAAATGCAGATGTATTTCTGCATTACATATTGTCTTTACAAGGCATGAAAACGAAATCCACTTAAGCAGAGTTCTACTAATAATATAGCAATTTATCTTTTTTAAATGTAGGCCACATAAGCATGCACGATCCACTAAGTACACACTCTAGTTCATTATCTAAATTGCTTCAAAACTCTATTTTAATCATATCAAGCTGGGACTTCATGTAACATGGAAGCAGGAAGGAGAGGTGCTTGTTGCACGCAGACCAGGTAAACAGGGATAACTGAGTAGCTGAATGCCAAGGTTACAGCAGAGAAATGGCAGCAGTAAGGTAGCAAGTACTGGAGATTTGGGTAATCTACAAAAGGAAATCGATCAAGAAAAACAGATAAAAACTGTATTTTCAAAACTGTTCTATATAACAGTACTGAGGGGGCTCCTCATTATCCCCAGGTCTAATAATGTATATTTCCACCCTTGTGTCATAAGATGGCAGCCATTAGGTCTGTGGGTGGGACACCAGTCTCCCTGAAGTGAATGGAAATGGCAGGTGCTGTTGTGATCTATTTTGGATGAAATGGTGACACCAGTGCTGCCAGGAATTATGAGCAGGGGGATATTAGAGCACTCAGATACAGGAAAATCCATGTGTCAGTCCCTTCTCATTTATGTATTCTCAGAAATAAAAGTATTTCAACATTGTGAGAAACAGAAGGAAAAAGTACATCTCAGAAAGACACTGATCAGATCCTCCACCTTTTAAGATTTTTCTCTTGAGACAAAGTGAAAAAGCAAAAAAACTTACCACTTAGAAGTTTTCTTCTGTCTGAGAAAATGCCAATGTTTTGGGCCAAAGTCTGTGCCAGGGTAACTGCCATTAAGTCTGGCTTTCCAAACTAAAATAAACAAGAAAGGTAGAAAAACTAACCAAAAACACACAGGTATCTCAGATTCAAGTGAAGCTTTTCTCATATCAAGGTAAAAAAAGGCAAAATCAGACACACAGTGTTAGAATTCTTACTTTAGGGTAGCTAGATGAAAACTAAACACTGGCTTACAGACAAGATAAGTAAGAGAAAGTCTGTTTCTTTCTTGGTATTGTGGCTGCAAATATGAATGACAGGATATTGCAGAATTGGCTGAAAAGTGTATTTGAATCCATATTGAATTTATTCACTCATCATTCTTCATTGAAGTGTCCCTTATAGAGAGCTACACTAAGATTCTGCATCAGTAAAAAAAAAAAAAAAAAAAAAACAACCAAAATATTTTGAGGAACATGTCTGCCCGGATGAATTCTGTGCAGATAAATTTCCACCACTTTTTGCTCATACCAGAATCCCCACCTACCTCATTCACACCTCCGCCTTTGAGCAAGGAGCAGATTCCACCAGTGTGGGCTACACCACTTCGACTGCTCTGAAATCGACTCCCCCTTTGACAAAAAGGAAAAGAAAAGGAAGTTTACCCTGCTCGGTCCATGAGTTTTGCACCTGCCTATTCCATTATCTACCCTTCTGACTTCCAAATGAGAAGCTGGCATTTGCAAATGCTAGATGCCACCACTACGCTGCAAACTATGCAAAAACGACTGGGAAAAACAGATAACCACTCACAAACCTCACATTACAAATTATCTCCAGAAAAGTTACACCATTTTCCCTCCTCCTTTTTAGACTACCGAATACAAGAGAAGGGGACTATTTTGCTAAACCATCTGGATGTGCCCAGCCTTTTGTTTCTTGACATTCTACTGCAGCGAGTGCCTTCTGCTGACACATGCTCCAGGCAGAGTGCAGGAGAGGCCACCATGCTGCCAACACACAGGACTAGTGAAACAACACGTGTCTAATTGGGCAGTGCTGATGTGGTAAAACTCAAGGGGGGATGCATTAGCAGAAGATGCAGAGGTAGGTGAAAACTCCCTGGAACTACAGGGGATCTCATCCAAGGAAGAGATGCACTCGGAGCCTAAATCTAATCACCTCTTTGGTGCTGACCACATCAGCATGAATGACTGCCAGTTACTGGAGACAAAATATACTCTGCTCCACCTGAGAGTACTGATCCGTCCAGCAAATTATTTTTCTCAAGTGAGAGCAGAAAAACATCAAGAAGGATCACAATGGGCTAGCTGTGCTGAAGGTGGAAGCTCATTTGTAACCATTCTGCCATCATATCATCTCATCTACCTCACCTTCCAACTTAGCTGTGTTTCACTCACAGACACAATTTCAGAAACAGCTGTTTCTAAACAATCTATTAATACAATACCACAAACACCATTGGTGGTGGTGCTGTGGATAGCACTGGATATATATGTGGATAGCATTACAGTGGTATCCACAGCAACAAACACAGGCCAAATTTGGCTTTCTTTCGTCCTAGTAAATTCACATACATTCACAAGAACAAGACTTCCCGCCCCCCGCAAAGACTTTATGTCACCAGAGGAGATACACGAAGGATATGAGAAAACCTGATTCCCATTAAAGAGATGGAGATCTGAGACACAGAGAAACCAAAATCTGCAAGCACTTGCAGACCTTATTAGCTTTCTTCAAGGCAGAAATCAATGGCAGTAATAAAGCACATGCAAAAATTCTCAGGGTGGATACTGGGCTTGGGTATCCTGAAATCCTACTGAAGTCGTGTGAAGTGAGGTGTTTAGGTTAAGTTTATTCTTATAGGCTCCTAAAACAGAGACAAAAAAGGACTCCAACAGAGATATTCATCTGGCATGTCTTGTGGGGATCAAAAATCTCAGCCATGAACCTCTCCTGTATCTTTGTAGATACATTTTATCAATCTTATTTCCAAACCAATTAAGATATTTAGAGAAAATAACATTCCTCTCAGTTTAGTATCCTTATAGCTCAAATGTCCTGGGAGAACAAACTGTTTTGACAATCTGAAACACTTCAGGAGTCCTGCAGCATGCAGGTCATTCAACAAAGTAAAGCAGACCATAGTGCACTTAAGCAGAAAACCTCATTGGTTTCAAAACCAATGTTCTGCCTTTAAATAATCCGTGCTTTACTGCTGAAGAAGCCAAGCTCCGAGGTGGAACCATGCATGACTCTTCAGATAGCTGCATTTGTGGAGCAGGTGATTGCACAGAATAACAAGGGATTACAGCACATGCAGCTCAGGCTAGTATGTTAAAACTAAAATGAGAGCCAAACCCCTAGTTGCACTGGCAGGCAGTTTGTGCATTTTTTCCCACCTCCCCATCCGAAACACCGTTTTCTGAATTACTGTGGATTGCACACACAACAGAAAGGAGAGGCATCAGCCACTTGTGAGAAGCAACCCCCAAGGAAAGGAAACACCCCAGTAATAAAACATCACACGAGGTTACGTACGAAAAAAGGTGAACTGCGTCACTTTTCTCTCTGATAAAATCCCTCCTATATTTCATAAACTCACGTAGAGTCACCAAGGGGTTTTCAGATATGGTGAACTTGTTATCAGTAGCCCAGGTTTCCATGGCAACCAATACTATCCTGGTGTTAAGTTGTTCTTTATATATCTAGTACATTAACAGAATGAACAAATATATTATGTCAAATAGAACAAAGTGAGGTTTACCCCTTTTTTGTAATTGCATTTTTACATAACTAAATATTTAGCTTAATCTAGCACACTTTAGGCTCTCATAGATAATTTTATCTCCCTTAAAACCAACAAACAAACATTAAAAAAAAAGTAAAACCAAAATTTTAGGCTTAATTCTTCCATCAGTTCTCTTCACCTTCAAAAAGAGACCCTGCAGGTCCTACATAGGCAGAGGTCCATAGAAGAAAGATGGGATTTTAAAAAAATTACTACATTCCAAACAGTTCAAAGATTTGAAATTAATGGGTCTTTTATAACATCCAGCTCACCCTATGGCACACAAGGGCTCTCTTATGTGGAATAATGATCTATAAAACCATATTTTTCACTGTTATATACATCTACAGGAGTATTTCGACTCATGCTGGCTGAATCACAAAAAAAGTAGCCATTCTTTCAATGCTGGGTTAACACTACACACTAAGTACTTTCGAGCATTTTCTTTTTTTAGTGATACTTTTATTTTTCTATTAATACTTTCCTGGGGTGAGGTGCAAGAGCCAGCAGCTCGTCTGATATAGCACCATAAATATAATCCACATAGTTCATCTGCATGTCCCTATTCTAACTCATTTACTCAAGTGCATTTTTTCTGGAGAAATTTTAATGCATTATAATTTCAGATTGTTTTTTTGGGTTTGAAGTTGTCAACACAGGGATCTGTGCTAGAAATTGTCATATCTAAGACGCTCTTTAAAACTCAGACTCAAGGGACCTATCCAGCAGGATACTTAAAAGTTTAAAGCCACAAAAAAAATCTGTCTGATGCTTTACTTTAGACAAAGGTTTTATAGGTGACTGACTGTGGTTCTAGTGAAAATTTGTGATCTTCACATACGTTATTATTGTTATATCATGAACTGACAACCTTATCTATCGTCAGGAGAATCTTATGACTCATCTCACACGTAAAAGAAGATACAGCTGAGTGATACTTACTAAATCTGCCATGTTCACAACGGATTTAGCATAGCTGTTGGTATGGCCGACTGACAAGCGGTGCTTTTTACACTGTGAAACAAGCACAGAAACAGCTACAGATTTCAGAAAAACAAGGCCCATTTCAAAAACACCACAAAGTAAAAACACCAACAATAAAACCCCTGTGCAAGGTTTTGTCTCCTGTGCTGAATGTAATGTTAATAGGCAATAGTAGAAAATTGCTCAGAAATGCACATTACTGTTTTACTTTACAACAGCTATTGTGAGGATCTGTGAATGCCTCTCTAGAAAGTACCCGAGGATCTTCACTGGAACATGCTATAAGAACAAGGACATATTGCTACTCTCTTCATTATCTTTATTGCTGGCAATTTTGAAATTAATCATAAATGCCAATGCAGAAATTAACAACAAAAACTTCCATAGCTGAGACTCCTCTACAGGTGTTATCCTAGAAGTCCCTGCATTACTATTTTAATCTTTTAAAATTTTCTGTCTTAAGCTGTTTTCTGGTTTTCTTCTTGTACAGTTTCACACTCCTATAATGCCACAGTAACTGGTTCAAATCACTTCAGCAATCAGACTCTAATGGCACCTTTTGTCAAATTTGTAATGCAGTGCTATAAAAATGGCACTGAAGAAAGCTGTCCAGCTACTCCTATTTCCAGAAAAACAACAGTTATGAATGAGCATCATGGGCATGAAAGTCACAGGTATCTCAGAAAAATTTAGGACAAAGTGTACAGGATTTTCAGAAATGTTTAACCATTTTGTGCCCCATGATGCTCGATTTTGGAATGAAGGTTGTCCATATTTTCTGTAAGTTAGGATATTTTAGTGGGCAAGAAGAAGTTCATAGGAAAGGCATCCTTTTAAGCAGGAATGGGGGAAAAACCCACCAAAACCAACAAAGTTAAGCCCACAGCAAATGATATTTCCTTCTTGCAGGAGGAAATTATTTGGCTTCTTTGATCATGGACATTCACTGACACTTGCCTCAGAGAATAAACTCCTAACTGGACTGACTCTTGCAGTAGATGTGATTAGACAAAATTAGGCAATGTTGTCCTTGAAGAAAATATGCCTGAACAGATAGGGTCCCAAGGGAAAAGCTGTGGCTTCAGGTCTT